>JAQBSW010000541.1:0-193249 GCA_029291075.1 Eudiplozoon nipponicum
GAAGCATTATTAAATTAGGTATAATTGTAACGGCTCATAGTAAATTTCCGACAATGTCCAATTTACAAACAAATTCTAATACGCCGGTCCAATGAGAACGCGCAAAAGTATCGATGACCAATTGCGTGCGACCACGCATTTATATAAGCACTATGCGATTATCACGCGGCACAAATTCTACTCATATCGCTAGGTGTGATTGCTATCGCCTTTTCTGCTTCACCGAATATCTTTGCTGACTATTCTACTTGCGTCTACCACGCTGTTACTTTTCGATTAGTCTTAAGTCACGCCACACAATTTGTAACGCCCGGCTAGAAGGAAATTCCTTGCGACGTTACAAAGAATACCAATTACGAAATCAAGTGAGCAATAGCTGTGGGTGGTCCTTAACTAGGCCCGTGAGGTTTTCACCGGTAAATACCGTGAGAATTTATGAATGCATGCAGCATGAAAGTGTCCAAAAATATTTCCAGTTTCTCTATCCGCCTTCCTTCTCGTTGGCTGGTGATCCTTTGAGTACATGCGCCTGAATAAGTAGATTTGTTGAACCAGGGTGTGTTATTTGCTGTTGGAAGACAAATTCCATCAAGAATATTGCGTCACCCAAGATTTTAAAAGAATTGCATAATTTTTTGCTCAGCTAATATCGCAAGTTATTTCCCGGCCTATCAAAACAATTTTATCCGTTATATAGTAAATGCAACAGCACTAACTCATCCAGACTTCCAACGTTTTTTTCACTTATAACCGATTCTAATGAATTTGAAATTCGGGTTACATTGGAACTAAAGATCGACGGAGTTCGGAAGCCAATTTGTTTATACTCGTGTACTCTACAACCTGTAGAAACTAGATATGACATATTCGGTCCAGAACTCCACTTCATTAGCATGATAGACAGCAATAGATTTGATGTTTTCAGATCATATAACATTACTTTGCGTACGTCAAAATGCAGCTTCAACCGTCGCAAAGTACCCTTCCCGAGTAGAAAGACAGCGTCTGACTGAATATCAATATGAGAACTTTCATTTTAAGTGCAAACAAAACACCGTTGCAGAAGCACTTTCAAGGCCAGACGTCTCACTACAACCAACTTCGCCGTCGCCATTTTCCGTGACTCTCAGTTTACCTAAACTAATATCATCCCACCTACGAACAGGACAGTGCGAGGACACTCATATTCAAAGATCAGTAGCTCGTCACACAACCAAATCGTAGGCGGATTCTGGGGAAATTTATCCATTATTTACTTCAAAGATACGCAGTCCCAGAAGCCAGTTCTGCCAACTAGCCTTCGGAGAAAGTTTTTGACATTGTCCACTCTAATTCCCGTCAAAGTAGTAAAGCGACTGTCAGGCATGTTTCATATTGTGTCTGGGGTCATAGACTCAGACATAAACTTAAGCGATGGGTCCCGGATTGTGCTATATGCTAAAAGAATAAAATCACTCGGCACACTCATTCAATGCTGGAATATTTCCCAACAACTTCACGCTTAACCATCGTCTACTTCGACATAGTTCAACTGATTCAGGTTCAGTGTTGTAACTACATTCTAATCATTATCGATAGATTCACCTGATGGCCTGCAATGTTACCTCTCAGAACCATTTATTTAGATGAATTCGCTTATGATTTTATTTTTGCATGGATAGAACATTATGGTGTTCCTAATTACGTTAATACTGCTTGAGGTACATGCTTCTCATCCAATCGTTTAAGATCTAGGTTGTGGTGAATGGGATGCACTTTACGCCAGAATACTGCCTACTACCTACTGTTGAATGATATGGTAGAAGGAATACATAGGTATCTCAAAGCAGCTTTGTCATCTTCATCCATAAATGGTAGTTGGGTCGATGCATTACCTTTAGACTTACATGCCATGCGTTCCGGTATACGTGAATCTATTAGAACCTCTGCGTCACAACACTCGTGTGACATGACCTACGCCTGCCTAGTCAAATTCTAAGTTTACTACCCGCACAGAATGACCCACAAATTGAAGCTTCTTGCCTTTGACTTCATTTAGATGACATGTCTGCCCAGCAGCGGAGGCATATTCCTCGGACAATTTTCGTTCTCCGGCAGCTCCAAAGCTGCAACAAAGTACTCTTTCATTATGACGTTGATGTTGCAACTTTATAACGAAGGTCCTTAACCGATTTTGTTCAGGCAGCCGAAATATTTTATTGTCATGCAAGGTACGACAGCTAAATCCCTAATCGTAGAGAGTTTGAAACCTTTTACCGAACCACCTGACCCTAGCGACATAAACTTCTACGTGCGTTTCAGGCTCTACATGCCTACCATCTTAACCTAGTATTAGATTACTATTCATTACACATTTCTGATAAAATGTTTTCATGTCAATTTTTCGTTATTCTACGTCTCAAGTTTAATTTTTAGCGCAACATTTGCGTCCTATTTCACTTGACGTGATCACCATGGATCCACATGATTCATTACATTTCTCTCTCTCACTTGTCTCACGTGGTATAACTAGCTTTTCTTAGCCAACAATTGTTTAGTATTTTATAAAATGTCTTCGGTATTATTCCATTTCTGCTGAACACCTTTGTTCTTATCATGTGATTTTTATACTTTTTAAATACATCATATTGTTGCGTCGTATGGCTCACGCCTTATCTCACATTTACTTATCTTGGTATGACATAATATTTAGAGCTAACTTCTTGTATAGAAACACTAAGTGGTCAACGGTTTCATATCATGGAATAGGCAATTATCATGAATACTGCAGTATCATCTGTTACCCAATACAAATTCACCAACGAATAGCATGACCACAATGTCGAGCACACACTAGCTCCATTGGTCTTATTGAACTTTCAATGACAGCCTTGCAGCCAGCTCAAGTTACAACTTAAACCTGGAAACTTCTGGAGCCATCCACTTTATAATTTTTATGATGCGACTCCAACAACATATCACATTGCTCTATCTCGTACCACACGGTATTACCGGTCACTACAGCTAACAATTTCTGCATCAATTACCAGTGGTTATTTTGGCATCATATCAGTGTTGAAGCAATTACCAAGTATGCACCAATCCAGCATTTCTATACATTTTGTTAGCTATGGGTAGGATAATAACCAGCTCATTAACTGTATTCAAATTCTGCCCTACATTACTAATCAAGTCTTGCCAGGAGAATTCTTTTCGTTTACCTTTTCTTTTTCTCAGAGAGGAAATTGATGTAACGATTCAGATTCATTCGTAGATATATGATAGTTTTCATGCAGACACATATAGCACTGCATATATGGTAGATAATGACTTAATTAATAATGGTTAATTTACTTTAATATTATATGCCACTGTTGTGTTTTTCAATTATGCTATTTTTCACGTGAACGAAGCGAGCAGTTTCAAAACGTCACCTTTTGACTTAAACATATTTTTTAATGTATGTCAACAATTAATTCGTAATTAACATATAAATATTAAATTAAATCGGCGACACGTATAAATGCACAATAAACTAATGTGTATTTTCAAGATGGATAACAGCAGTGTTTAATTTCAGGAAATGGAACTTTAATTAATTAACTAAATTAGTGTCCCAGCAGTGGACAAGGTTTCCAGATTAATTTGTACTATATGTTCTATTTTCAAGATAAATGAACTACCAATTAAAGATAATCTGCGCGATATTTTACTAGTGGACATTAATACAAGTCAACATAAATTTAAAAAGAAAATTGACCATCATAAATATCCCATCTATTAAAAGATATATCTTGATGGCATGATCACAGCGAAATGTAATAATTGATATCGATCAAGGGCAGAGTTTTCAATTTGTTGGAGCAACAACGGTTTAAAAGTAGTTGGAATTCTCAATTTTAGTGAAATTTATCATATCGTCAAATTCATTGTGTCGACATCATGTACCGACTCGACAACCACAGTTTTGTTACGCTTAAAAGACTCAATATATATTATATATAGCGTGTTGGCTTTGAATAAGCATTGTCAAAACATTTATATGAAGCCAATTTCAATACTGCTTGAATATGCATTTGTATAGGAGATTATACTTTCCAGTTATCCCAGGTATCTCGACCAAATTAATATTAGGTATACCGAGGAATACCGACACATAACAATGAGTAGCTATTAAGCGCGAATCGCATGCGCAAATGAGACTTACCTTTCGTCCACACTGCAGATGCTCCAACCCTATTAGTAAATGAGAACCCCATGGATGCCAACTCGTTTTCTGTCTTAATATAGCCATTTGAGTCTGATAAGCTAGTATTCACGTGCACATCTATTAAGTTCATGCCTGCTATATCTTGAGCTAATTTGCATGTGTCCTAAAACTTAAGATTAGCTTCCATGTTGAACGAAACTTCAATACATATTTTAAATAATCTGGAAAAAATTAAACGCAAAAACTAAATTATTGAATTACCTGTTTAAGGACGTCCTCAAGATGTACGATCCAAAACACAAAATGATAGCAGGTGTATATTGTAAAAATCAAAAATTTGTAAACTAAATGTGAAAGAAATCAAATGCAGCTTGTTAAAGAAAGTCATGCCTGTTAGGCACAGATTGCCAAACTCTAAAATTACGCACAATTCAAAAATATAAATACTGTAAATTAAGTAAACAAACAAGGTTCTAGAAAATAAAATAATTTCTTTTTAAATAAAATTTGTTTCAATCAGCCAAGATAGTTTAAATTTATCAAAAAAATGTCACTTTAATTCTGTCGGAGGAAATATCTTCATCTACATACACCACCTTCTCAAAAAAGACGGCTAATAATAGACGTTTTCATTGTTCTTCGGCGGACGTTGTACTCTTCATGGACAAGTTGTGCATAATAGCGCCTGTGTCGTCGACGTCGCGCCCTGTTCAGTTTTCACTGGCACTGCTAGTTCGTCTGACGATGGCGGAACGTTACGATTTTGTAACTCGGTAGAACATGATGTCAAGGTGTTTAACAACCCATCGTGTGAAAGTTCCTTCTTTGAATTATGTGCCTGCATGATTGTATTGCAGGCGTCAGATTCGTCCATGGAACGATGGTCATTCAACTAATCTGATAATTCAATCGTATCATCAATCCAGATAAACTGGGAAATGCAACGATACAAAGTAACAAAATCCTCAATTCTATTTACCTCAACGACGACATAATTGTCTTCACATAAACATGTGAAGCCGATCTTAGATCAGAGGACACATAGCATTTGGTTTTTACTTCTCTAGACTTGGTCAGAGCTAAACGACACATCTTATCTATAAGTGCCCCTACAAACCAATCTACATAGCTAGAAGCCCAATCAAGAATACTTGGAGTTTCCATCATAAGATCTCCTGGCAACCTTAATGGTTCCCATATATCAACTCTGATATTGCAGTTCTTAATTGTGCCCTAAATCTGTTGTACATGGCAAGTAATACTATAGGAAGATCGTGTATCCCGCTTGTTCCACTAGTACACCTCGGTCTTCCTGAGTCAAGTTGATAGCCCGACTTCTTGGTCGTGCTCTTTTCAGGTGTGAGATAGCGTGTACGCAATCCTAAAATTTTGGCTAGATCTGGAGTGAATCGTCGGTAATAGCTGCTCATGCCCACGAACGCTCGCAATTGGAGCACGGTCTGGGGCTCCTTTACGTCCTTGATATCTTGGATTTTATCTTCCAAAGGTTTAATTCCGTCTTTGGAAAGTACATGTTCAAGATACATAACTCAAGATCATCCAATGTTACTCTAATTGGGTTTGATCAATAATCCATATTGTTTCAGCCTGGTCAGAACCGTTTCCAAATGCTTACGATGTTCATTACGTGATCTACTTAAAATAATTATGTCGTCTATGTACACCCTCGCAAATGGACAATTCTGTAGGTTTTCTTCAGCCAATTGCTTGAATATCTGACTGGCATTCTTCAAACCAAAAAGCATTCGAAGAAATTCATGTGATCCTCCTCCTGGAAATCTGATTGCGGTGAGTGGTATAGAACTTTACTCAATCGGCATCTGTTAATACGCTTTCTGGAATTCTAAAGTTGAATAAACCTCATATACAATTATGTCTCGGAGCAGAGAACTATGATTAAGGAGAGGATAAAAATCACTCTTCGTCACTGAGTTTAATGGACGATAATTTCATCAACCCCTGCATTGTCCAGGTTCAGGTTTTGGAACTACCACTACTGAGGAAGTAAAATTGGAATTTGACCTTCTACAAATTCCCTCGTCGCGCATTTGGTGAAATTCAGACACAGCAACTTGTTGCTTGTGTTGTGACAATGGTTGGGCCTTTGGTGAACAAGGTAATGGAGCCATCAATGCTATTTGGTGTTCTACACCTGTCTTCAATCCTACTCTCTTGGCACTGAAAGGTTGAAAAGCTGCAAGGTGTTTCTCGATGACTTCGGAAAAGTCATGTGCGACCGTGGGACGGCGTAAAAGGACTTTTCTAACTGCCGAAGTGTTTGACTTTGTGTTTGTTAACATCCGTACGCCTTGTGCGATAGTCCTAGTTTTGAGGTCTAGAGTCAATTTGAAATGCCTCAAGAAATCCGTCCCAATGATATGGTTCGTGACATCGGATACAAGGAAGTTCCACGTAAAAGAAGATTTCAGGCCTAAGGTTAGCGACAATTCTTTTATCCCTTTATTTCTCCTCCTCCTATCGGACTACCATTTGCAGCCCATAGTTGATAATCAAATGTGAGGCAATCTGCTTCCACCACATCTGACCTAACTATACTTACTTCAGTACCTGTGTCGATGAGAAACTCCAATCCAGTTCGTTTATCCTTTACAATGAATTTATTACTGGATAATCCGGCAATGTTTTCCAGATCTCCACTTAGGAAGAAATTAACTCTCTTGCCTTCTGATTCGGTGCTATTTGATTTTGTCGTATATTTTGCTTTCGCGTTAAGTATGCCTTTTAAAAGCATATCTGGGAGCCTTTACAACAGAACCCCCCCCCTACGGCTCCTACTAGTGAGGGTTTTATCCTTTCCTCGGTGAGGAATTCCTCTCTACCGGTTAAGTGCTTCCTTTTAATTTGGGTCCACCTAAACGCGGATATATGCAATTCTCTTTTTGGAATTTTGCACTTCGTCCATGTTCACAATATGCCAAACACCATCCGCGCGGCCGATCGAAGAGTTGGCGCGAGCGACTCCCTCGACGCCTAGTATTTCTATCCTGACTCTGAAGTTGCGAAATAGCCTTCGCTATATCATCTTTTTTTCGATGTATGCCTGCAACTTCTCCACATAAGTAACGCACACTTTCTTGTAGCGTCAGGTTGGTTTCGATATCTGCCCTGCCTGGCTGCACCATAACAGAATCTGCCGTTGCAGCATATATCTGTGGTTCGTGCTGTTTCTACACCCCGTCTAGAACTCTGTGTTTACTTGGCCAATCGACATTCATTGTATCAAATAGCTCTAATGTGGCTCTAAGCCTGGATAGTAGCTCAGCTATATGAATATAATTCACCACATCTCTAGATATACTCAAACCGGAAGCATTCGCACAAAGGCCTTCATAAAACGCTGATGGTAGTTGACGCCCCATCTTTTCTAGGCGCAATATTTCGCACATTTATGCCAACCTTCCAGGCTGATATCTCAGTTGAAATTCCGCCATAAGCAACTCAAACGCATTATACGGCTCATCTTCTACAGTTCTGTTTCCAAAGTCTTCCAAAGTGCTTCTGAAATTCTCTGGTAATGCCATCCATGCTATAGCAAATTTCTCCATAGGGTTAACAATCTGGTAAGCTTTAAATAACATTTGGGCATCCCCGACCCAACTTGAATGTTTTTCGGATTTATACGGTCGTAGACTGAATATTTTTGGACTGGCGCAGTCGCCATATTTTGTAGAGGCCCAAACCCTATTAGTAAATCCGAACCTCAAAGATGCTAAGTCGACTTCAGTCTTAATATACCCACTTGAGTTGGATAAGCTAGTATTTACCTTCACATCTATTAAGTTCATGCCTGTTATATCTTGAGCTAATTTGCTTGTGTCCTTAAACTGAAGATTAGCTTCCATGTTGATCAAAACTTAAATATATATTTTATAACCTTTTCTTAGGCAACGAACTGAGTAATTCTTACGTAACTATACACCCGATCAAACAATCTGGAAAGAAATAAGACGCAAAAAACAGAATTATTGAATTGCATGTTCAAGATCGTCCCCAATATGTTCGATTCTAAACACAAAATGATAGTAGGTGTATATTGTGAAAATCGAGAATTTGTAAACCAAATGGGAAAAAAACAAATGCAGTTTGCTAAAGAAATTCACGTCAGTTAGGAATAGATTGCCAAACTCTGAAATTACGCACAATTCAAAAGTATACATATAAACTGTCAATTATTTAAACAAAGAATGTTCTAGAAAATAAACTATTAATTTCGTTTCAGTCAGTTACGGTGATTTAACTTTATTAATAAATTTCACTTTAATCTTGTCGGAGGAAATATCTTCCTCTAGAGTTCTGACTTTGGTTTATCCTTCTGGTTCTATTTGATCATATTTGTTACTAGGCAGGCAACAGCTGATAAAATTTCTATATACATTAGCTCCCGCAACCAACAGCACGTTGACAAAATAGTTATATCTTATAAAATAAGGTTTATTTGGATAATTTGATTCAATAAAAATTCAAATAAATACTGTCAGTTAGTCCTCGAATTTTGCACGAAACGACTGACAACGATACTGAAAAAGGATCACAGTTAAATACTGTTTGTTGCGGAGAACTAATATATATGCAAGTATGTATTATGTGTTGCGCAACTAGCAACAAATTAGTTCAATTATGACCAGAAGGACTAACAAAAGAGAAGTATAATCTCGTACACATTCGTTTCGTGCTTACTGGCGACCCATCACTAGGAGCCCATATTACGCCATTTACCCACTATATTTTTGGGTGAACAATGTGGGAAAATAGGATGATACAATCTTCAATAAACGAAAGACAGCATGAAAGGAAAGTATAATCTCGTGCACATTCGTTTCGTGCTTACTGGCGACTCATCAGTGGGAGCCTGTATTACGCCATTTACTCACATACCTCACCCAAATATATGGTGGGTAAATCGCGTACTGCCGGCTCCTACTGATGTGTCGCCAGTAAGCACGAAATGAATTAGCACGAGATTATACATTTATTTCATGCTGTCTTTGGTTTATCCTTCTGGTTATAATTGAACTAATTTTGTTCTCTACCTTTTGTGAATAATGTGACGGTTGCTCATTTTTCATGAGACAGGACAAACTATTTTTACGCAGTGTGGTTTAAATTACAATATAAGACCTAGTGTACGAGAGATGGACTTGTCCTGCATATTGCGTATACATACGTTTTAAAACTTATTCTAGTTGACTTGGTGTACATATGATTACAACTTAATCGACCTATGCTTTAGATGCCTTAATACACATTTTTAGAGAATATTTCACTATCAAAAATTTATTGACCGAATTTAAAGCGAATATATTTTAAAGGGTTGCGTAGTGTGGGGGCCATAATGATGATTATCACGATTTGCGATTGTGAGTTGTCGCTTTGCACTATCAGGTTCACGAAGATCCGATCCCTATTTACAGGTACGCATTGAGTTCGTCTTCGTGGTGGCTGGGTGCTGATTTGTCACCCGACGATTTCAACATCGTTCATACTAACCACTGGAAATGAGGTACAATGTAATCCTCGTTGACTGGCAATATTTCGATTCGTAATTTCACGAATCATCATCAGGCATCTAATCACACATCTGTATAGATCTGCTATTGCGAGCACTGTACTGTGCATGTGTGATTAGATGCCTGATGGTGGTAACAATTCTTAAAATCAAGTTTGCGAGCTTGAGGTAAACACCAATCCCATTGTATTTAACCAGTCATCGAAATAAGTAACAAAACTACCGCCAGTCAGTTTGTCGTCGTACTCTGAAGATGATCATGGAAGGTCGAAACGCGTCAGAGCGTTGCGACTGGCGGTAGTTTTGTTATGTTGTTCGACTACTGGTTAAATAAAATGGGATTGGTGTTTACTTTAATTTCGCAAACTTGATTTAAAGAATTGTTACCACCACCCGCGCAAGCAATTAATAGTTAATTGTATTTTCTATAGATACATATATATTTGTGTGGCGAAAGCTACAAACAGTTAATGTTCGTGACTGCATAGAAATTGTGCAACCGACATTTTCAATCATGTACAATGTATGCAAGATTACTAGAGGTGAGAGCCGCATATCAAATTTTGCTTTCCATATATATGCAATGCGATTTAATCCCTGCTAGAAAGTTTGCCGTCATAATCTGATGATGATCAAGGAAGGTCGAAACGCGTCAGTGCTTTGTGACTGGCGGTAGTTTTGTTATGTTGTTCGATGACTGGTTAAATACAATTGAATTGGTGTTTACTTTAAACTCGCAAACTTGATTTAAAGAAAAAATTTACCACTTGACTTAATGATTTTCAATTTTTGTGGGATGTGCTTTCCGTTGAAAAGGATTTCGAAACCGGAAGCCCGAATTATCGGAGTGAAATTGAAGACAGTGAATGCCAACACCTTGTTGGACACAACAAGGGCCAGGTAATTGTATATCCTTCTTGTCTTATTTGAACTATCTCGTTACTAGGTAAGCTATAGCAAATACACAATTGATTACTGAAGTAGCATACAAGCGCTTTCCGACACAATATTTTGTAAAACTGAGCAACAAATATTGAATGTTGTGATCGTACTAGTGCAGAAACAGCTAGGTAATAACTAAAATAATAATAAAAAGAAAACAGGAGAAAGGTCGGTTACGTGTTTATTGTAGTTTGTACAAATGATAGGAAATCATTGTACATTTTGCATTGGACACCAATGAAAAATGGAAAAATAATTTAGTTCATCAGATGACTACCATTGGTAACCGGACGTGACAGAAACTAAATGTATTATTTAACGCTTTATATTCCAAGCACGCCGTTTTATTTGTCACTCATGAATGACTGTTAAAATAGATGCAGTTTCGCCTAATTAGATATTTAAAAAAACTAATTAACGGTATTTTTATTAAAAATCATATTCTTCATCATGTGTATAAAATAAACACAGATGTCGTACGAGATTTTTACGAAATATCTAAAAATAAACACGTTTTCGAAAAGAAGAAACGGAAAATTCCAACCATTCGAGAGCAAAAACACAAAATTCTCCAAATTCTAACGCACATTCAATTACGCTAAAAGCAGGCTCAAATTCCGTGCAAACATTGCTGTGTGCACAAATCCGGTTGCAATTGCTTATTTCTATGTTTCATAAACATCAGATTATATACTTTTGCGTATAGTGAGTATCTAAAAGATAATCTCTAGTAAATTAATTTGAAGCAAACATGCTAATTATAAAACTACATAACTCTACGTATTAATTGTGCATACTATAAACTTATTGTGGTAAATATATAATAAAAATGGAAAAAGCGGAATTTATTTTAAGAAAAGAGAATTTTTGAGCAACAGTACAAATTAGTGTGTTAGAGGCGTATCAAATCAAATATACAGAGAAACAGTTAACAATCACTTTAAAATATGCATCGACCGAGAATTGATTGACAAGTTCGATACAGAGAAGCTTAAAACGAAAGGTATTTCTCATTTACGATGGATGGGATAACTAAAGCACAAAGCTTTAGCCCTACTAGACCACTATAATTATTTACTTTTAATCAAGGTTTGCGATACTGATATAAACACCTGATCCATTATTTACACACTTGTCAGCATAAACTCAGTAATGCATAGTGTTGAAAAGGCAATTCATCCAGTAGACCGGTTACGTCCTTATTGGGAATGTATGTAAATAATGGGTCAGGTGTTTTTTTGCCAATATCACAACCGAGATTAAAAGTAATTGTTATCACCGCCCGCGCAAATAATCAAGCCCGATACTTGAACCGCTGCACTAACACGTAAGCAGATATTTAATTTACGAGTAGTATTACCTTTGTTAATAACATAGAATAATTATATATGGCGAATATTCAGGTAGTAGGTCAAAACATTGCCATTTTAAGTGACACCAAAAATTAAACGCTAATTACTGATGCCACGCTCAAGAGATTTTTAGCTTGGTTTTGACCTACACTTGCATAAACAGTTTGAAATTTACCAATGAAAATGAACTTCCCTCAAGATTTAGCTGATAAATCACAGAACCACTAAAATAAGACCTCATGACGCGTGAAGTTCGATACCTTTAAAAGCAGGTCAGCCCACAAAGCTTAGTCACATAGTGAACCAAAGTCATCAAATGAATCACATTTATTAAATTAAACAATCATTGGCTGCGCGGACGGTGATAACAATTATTTTTTAATCAAAGTTGCGAACTTGATATAAACACCTGACGCATTATGTACATGCATTTCTCAGTATAAACTAGGTATCGTATTGTGTGGAAAAAGCAATTCATTCAGTAGACCAGTTTCGTCCTTATTGGGAACTCATCACGTACTATCCATAATTTTCCGCGTTCAGGACTCGAACCTGGGCACGTCTGCTTCGGAATCTGGTGCTTTAACAACTGAGCCACCCTGCCGCATACGACACACAATTTTCAGTTATATACTCCCTAATGTAATTCGGTAGTGTGCGACAGGGTGGTTCAATATTTAGTACACCACATTCCGAAGCACACGTGCCCAGGTTCGAGCCCTGACCACGGCAAATTCTGGCCAGTACGTGATGAGTTCAAAACCATTCTAGTTGTTACTATACATGCCTAGTTGCCTGGCTAAATCTGCCATAATGGTTCAGATTTTTATATCGGGATTGGAATGTTGATTAAAAAGTAAACGAATTACATGTCAGGATATAAGAAATAGGAAAGCTTAGCTTTCGTCAATTTGATACACAGACGTTTCTGATAATTTAGAGAGCAGCATGGTCCGCACAGTACATGCATTAGATAATTTGTGGCGTTTAAAAAGTTAGCCTGCGTACGAAAGCTAGGCAAGATAATAAACCTAAAAAGGAGTTACTCTAAAATAGAATCCTAAGCAATTGTTTCAATGAATTATAAAAAGGAGAAATTAGCAGAAACAGACAAGCACAGAAGTATAATAGGCGAACAATTGGTTAAATAAACGAGCAGTTCTCTCATGAATGGAAATGTAATTAGAAGAGGCGGTAACTCGGACAAGCAAAAGGTAAAATATGTGCATTTTATGCAGAATAAAACATTTTCCATAAAAGAAGTTAAAGATAAAAATAGCGATTATATTAGCCTAAAATTAAATTTACATATATGCTTTCGCCCGATTTGACCTATAGTAAATAAGATATATTAAATAAGCATATCACGATAAGTTCATGCTGTAAATTCTATCACGATTGTAATTCTGAATTGCGCTACTAATTACTAAAACTTCGTGCAGACGTTTATAGAACATTTTAAATTGTACCAAATGCAAAATCACGTGGAAACAATTTACGACACTTTATCAATTTTAAAAATCCAGACGAACACATGTTTATGGTAATGACGTCATCGAACGTTTAGTTGGAGTTGAATTTAATAAAGTGTGCGCTACCAACAGGGCAATTTCTTATTAAATGTCTAGTTTGAATTTTCTGTTTCATTTTATATTAAAAATAAAGAATGTACATTTTTTAGACTTGAGAAAGAAATACATGTTACCAAATTCTGTCTGTATTCTTCCTAAGAAACGAACACAATAGATCATGAAATATGGTTTACATCCTTGAACAATGGTCAATTATGTTATGTGATGAATGACGAAACAAGGTTTGATAGTTATTATAACCAAGGTTGCGGTCTTGATAAAAACACCTGACCCATTAATTACTTACATATGTCAGTATAAACTAAGAAATGTATAGTGCAGAGAAGGCAATTAATCCAGTAGACCGGTTTCGTCCTTATTGGGAACTCATCATGTACTGCCATATGAGCTCCACCTAAAGGAAAAATAGACTAACCAAGTTACATTAGTTAGTATATAACTGAAAATTGTGTGTAGTGTAGTGTGCAGCAGGATGGCTCAGTGGTTAGAGCACCAGATTCCGAAGCAGACGTGCCCAGGTTCGAGTCCTGTCCGCGGCAAATTCTGGCCAGTACATGATGAGTTCCCAATAAGGACGAAACCGGTCTACTGGATGAATCGCCTTTTCTACACTATACAATTCTTAGTTTATACTGACATATGTAAGTAATTAATGGGTCAGTTGTATATATCAAGACCGCAACCTTGATTATAATACTTGTTATCACCACCCGCGCAACCAATGTTCGTTTAATTATATAAAGGTTTGATAGTATTAGGCTAAAATAATGCAGCATTAGTATAATATGACCAAAAATAAACTAAAAATAATTATCGTATGCAAACCCAAAGAAATATTTATTTATATATATGTACACACTGTGGATAATATATTAATGCATCGCAACATTAATCAAAATGAGCGAAAAATAGGAACCTGCAAAGTATATTTATGTATTCATCAGCGTCTACTGAATATATTTTTTCATGAACTTCTTGTGAAACTCAGATCGCAACGTATCATTAATGAATCCGCGCTTATTGCGATCAACTTCGCCTCGCGCACAGTTCTTGAATACCACGTCATCATCCCAACGCCGTTTAACCTTAAATTCTATTTGACAAAAATAGACGTGTCGCAGAGATTGACATTTAAAAGAAAAAAAAAGAAGTACATTTAAAGTAACCGATTGCAAAGGAAATGCAGAATTTCGAATAAAAGTGAACTTAAAGAAATACGAGAATGGTATGCAAAATTTCAAGAAAGCCCTAATCTACAAACATTTGATCAGCCAATACAATTTAACAATAATTGATTGCGCGGGTGGTGGTAACAATACTTTAAATCAAGTTTACGAGCTTGAAGTAAACACCAACCCCATTGTATTTAACCAGTCTTCGAACAAGGCTGGCGGTAGTTTTGTTATGTAGTGCGTTGCGGCTGGCCGTAGTTTTGTTATGTTGTTCGAAGACTGGTTAAATACAATGGGGTTGGTGTTTACTTCAAGCTCGCAAACTTGATTTAAAGCATTTGATCAGCCAGCTTTATCCAGTTTTACTAGAAAAGTTATGAATTATTCCACTTTTCGATGGAATAAACAACTATCGCTTGCTGGTTAAAAGATCTGACAATCGGCTTCCATGGATGCTTACTGGTTAATAACGGAGAGCAAGCATCTAAAACTGGTCGCCTGGCTAAGATATTCGGTGTGGGGTGTTTGTTTCCGCAAAATACCTGGCTAAACTTGATTTAACTTAACTAATTTATGCCGAAATGAACGATTCCAACGCATCTGTAGACAAAAAGAGAGGGCTCATGCTAACGTGAACGCGCATCTGAGAAAGCTAGAAGAAAATTCGCAAAACTATGCACGTAGTAAATCTTCAGCTGCGTTTGCCGGTCATCGATGGGATTGGCACATCGCCAAGGTTTGGTTTGCCCCTCAGGTGAGGACTCTACAAGTTTTTTGTGGAAGCGATTGAAATTCTTCTTTTCTGTTATGCCAAAATGACGCAGAAATAATAAGCAAAATTTTCATAATTATATTAGCATAAGTAAGTTTATTCTTGCGCTTAATTGTAACGCCACTTCCTTAGAAGAGAAACATAGAAAAATTTAAATGATTTTCAATATACAAATTCACTTCACCGATACTACAAAGAAAGCTTAAAATAATGGTGCACAACAAGTCTGATGTCATCAGCAAGACAACTTAGTCTGACTAATTATAGATGTTTCACAAGGTACCTATTTCTAAGGCTTTGGAATTGTAGCTCTCGTCTTTTAGTGGCTACGTGCACTTTCATATATCTTAAGTTTATACCGAATGTTAGACATATAAACGATGTGTCAAACATGTATAAAAAGCAAGAAATAGCATTGCAGTGAATGAAGGGCGACAACTTACTTGTAACTAAAGATACTTAAGCCACACATAAATAAGCGTAGACGTAGGCCCCCAGTACAAGAAGTTTCATCCAGAACGTCTGAACTAACTAAACCTCTTTAGTGGATCCATTAAGCATCTAGGTTCATGCATTTGAAAAAAATTTAATTCAGTTAGTGAGAGAACAGTGGGACGTGATCACGTGACCGATTAGTGAATAACAACATGTGAACATGAGGTAGCTAGACTACCTCTTCCGAAATTACAGAAATTAGCTGGTTTCCTGATTGGACTAGCGAACAAAATTCGTAAGCAGCATGTTCAAACAGTGCCCTAGCCAAATCTGTGTTCCTGAACTAGACCGACAGTAGGAAATTCTCGAAGAACAGCTAGACAGAACTTATCTTGTAAATTTTGCTCGTATTTTTTTGAAGCGCAGTTGATGGATAAACCCTAGCAACCGCACCAGTTAAAAAACTGTTAACACGATGTCAACTAATACTGGTCATCTCTCACTACTCAACACCATACACGATGACCGACACTGCACTAGAACTTAAAATTATGGCTTCTAGGTTTAGAGAAATGGATGTGTTGCTTTAAAAATGCCAGCAGCAAGATTAATATGTTATCAGGGGATCCAGATAGACGAATATCTTGACTGTTAACAGGGAACCATTTAGCATGGTTATAAGTTTTAAAACAAGATTGATCATAACATTCATACGAGCATTATCGTCAGCGCAGCTTAAGAGACAAAGCCGGCTACCGATACTGATCTCCACTTTGAGATTCATTACAGATACCTCAGGCAAGATCGCATCGACTTAATAGTTGAGAAATAAAATATAAATTACATCCATCTCGAATACAGAAGCCAGTTGAAAAAGGTCCTGGTAGAGCAGAACTTATATGGATAGACCAATGAATAAGCGCCAAAGGCTCAAGGTAGTCGAGATCTTTTGGCCAAAGCGTCATAATTAACCATAACTCGCAAAATCATCTTGCGCACCAACGAGCCGATAGCCCATTTAAATCAATTAAAAATATAAAGCTTACCTCCAGTCTGATTTGAGCTTGTCGGGTTTAATAAAGGATTTCCTCTAATAATGTTGTCAATACGAATTGTTTCTGCAGCAGCTCGTTTT
The DNA here is from genome assembly GCA_029291075.1 of Eudiplozoon nipponicum. NCBI lineage: Eukaryota > Metazoa > Platyhelminthes > Monogenea > Mazocraeidea > Diplozoidae > Eudiplozoon > Eudiplozoon nipponicum. Next base: position 17,138 of record JAQBSW010000541.1, read on the forward strand.
TCAGCTGCTTGTTTAGCCTGTTCCTCCGCACGTTCACGTTTTATTCGTGCTAATTCAGCAAGTAAAGCTTCTTCATCTTCGTCATTTGAGTCATCATCTTCATTATCGTCGTCATCATCATCATCATCGCTGTTATCACCACCTAGTTGTTTTTTGCCTTTAATAGATTAAAATATTCTCAAATTAATGATTATTTTTTAAACATATAGATATCATTCGTGGCAGAGAACTAATATATATGCAATTTTGTATTAAGTTTTTCGTACCAAGTAACAAGTTATTTCAAAAACGACCAGAAGGATAAATCAAACACAGCATGAACAGAAAGTATAATCTCGTGCTCATCAGCACGAGCCAGTATTACACACTTTACCCACTATATATTTTGGTGAGAAATGTAGGCAAAAATAGGACGGTAGAATCTCCTATACGAATTTTTAAACCTGCAGAAGTGAAGCTAACTTAATATAGTCTTCGACAATGCGACTTATTAGCTTACTCACTATATATAATATATCTTCCTAGTCTGTAAGGGGTACAAACACTATTGTGTCAGTACCCGATATCAACATTATGGTACTGACAATGTACATGTGACCAACACAATTTTTGTCGAGTCCGTACATGTTAACAACAAGATGAATTTCGATGTATGCTAAATTTCAACAAAATTGAGAATTACAACTATTTATGAACAATTGTTACTCCAGCAAATCCATACACTCTGACCTTGATCGATATCAGTTATCACATTTCGCGGTAATCATGACATCATTCAATTAAATGTATAGCAGTTAGATACTGTTTGTGGCGGAAAACTAATATATATGCAATTTTGTATTAGGTGTTGCGCATCTAGTAACAAATTAGTTAAAACATAGCTTACATAGCGAAATCTTTCTATGTGTTATTTAAGGAACATAATAGTTATATAAACATGTTGGTTCATAAAACGACCTTCTAAATTAAAAATCAAACAAAAATTTCGAAAGATATGTACTACTTTCTTGTGCATTTTCAGTAACGCATATGAATTTCAAATATATAATATCCACCAACGTCATAAAGTGTACCAAATCTGCTGCTTTGTAGATAGAATGAATTTCCCAAAAAATGAGAAAAATAGCCATTATTAGCATCTGCTAAATCTTCAGGAGTCTCATATTCTGGCCTAGATAAAATCAGTTAACACGTTTTCGTGGTATTTATAACTCTATTCAATTCAAAATTGTCTAGTTATACATACCTTGTTTTAAGAAACTGACTTTTACGCGTGTTTCTTTGGAAAATGAAAAATAAAAAAGGAGTGAGCCCACTGATGCATGTGTGTTGTGCTTACTGGCTGTTGATAATAAGAATCAGTCACTATGCACCAATCCGATAATATAGCTGGTCATGTTAGGTGAGACAATTGTACTGAACAAAATAATAGTTGCCATATACTATGTATGCTAAAGGGCAAAGTAAATTCATCTAGGCGTACAAGAAAACGTTAAAGCTGCGATCATTTTAATTGCACATGAATTGTGAGAATAATCTACGTGGAAATAAAATGTGTCACTAGGCATCGAGCCCGATTGATATTTTTTACAAATAGATGAAGACGCATTAGGTGGTGCGTGACAAAATTAACTCGAAAAAACATATGCATATGAAATACCTAACAGTTACTAATAAAATATACGATTTTGTCAAATATATCACACGCTCAATATAAATTATTCAAATACATCTACCATAATATTGTGTAAGCCGCTGCTTTACTCAGATAACGAGATCGTGTGATGATTAAAAAATAGCAAAACAAGTAGTATAAGCATAGAACCACATCAACGATGCACCAGTCAATTATGTCATTAGCCTTCATCATTTTTCCTGTAAAAATCCACAAGCTCAAAATAAAATGAATAGAAAGGTGATTGGCGACGCTGCATACTTAGTAGCAGATCATAATTCTCACTCTCAAATATACGGATGGCCGACGAATGGTCCAGTGGAAAGGTTTTTTTATTTGTAATCATTGTAACTTAAACGTCTGTTTAAAATCAATTCGGTGAATACACGTGTGCAAGTGCGCAACACATTGTCGAAACATCACACGTATGCTCTTCAGTCGTGGCATTCAAAATAATTGCTAAATGCAATAGCAAAAGGGAGCTGGCCACATACGAAGCCACATGGATAAACAAATTGCAGCCGGATTTATGCAAGCAAAAAAGCATGTTCAGGCATTGAGCTTAAACTGGAGGTGACGCACACAATCGATTGGTTCTCTTTTTTCACACTCTCTCTATGTTTACATATTTATATCTTGGTTTTCCTTACAATTTATGTATAAGGATATGTTCATTAGTAGACATTTGAGATAATGAGAAAGAAGCGTTTCTTGTATCTGGTAAAATTTATTTTTATTTTTACGCATAGGAAAGGTAAAATGAATTTTATTAAAGCTCGCATTTCAAAAAAAATTTAATCATATGTCAGACGTTATACTAAAGTGGAAAACAAACAATACTCGCAGCGCTCGCTCAAAAATGCTAAGAAATTTCAGGACTACGCACATGAAGCTGAATTACCCTTTTAACGTAGTCTAACACTATGAACTATTTCCGCTTATAGTTTTAGCAAGCATGTGTCTTTCAGCCTAGCTGATGCAATGGTCTGCTTAAAATGAAAAAAAACTATGCATCGAAATGCGAAATATACTAAATTTGCAAGCTCTAAATCAATACCAATCCGGTTGTATTCAACCAGTCGCGCAACATAACAAAAATAACGTCAGTTACACTTACTGTCAAATTACGACCTCCTATGACCATCATCAGAACAGAGCAATAAACTATCTAACGAGGATCAAACGACGGTGCACATAGACATGAAGTATGGAAAATCAGATATGCGGCTCTCTCACTAGTACTTGACTCGAAATTTATGTTGCATAATTTCTATGCAGTTATGAAAATAATAACATTTGTGCAGTTTTATCTAAACGTATCTACGATACATAGTTTAACTATCATTGATTTCAGGGACAGTAACAATAATTATTTAAATCAAGTTTTCGACCTTGAGATAAACACCAACTCATTTTATCTAATCAGTTGCACTACATAGAAAAACTATTTCTAAGAAATTAAATGTACTATTAAAAGACCATCGGTACTAGAAAAGTGCGATCTAGATTTTTACAACCTACATATAACTTTGAATTTCACGGTTATGCGACAATGAAGTATCATTTACCACAATTAATTTTATTTCTCCGCTATCTAGTTATTTATATTAATCATATTCGAGTAGACAAGTAGTAGTTTTATCCCTTAATTCAAGCAAGAGCATTCCACCTATGTGCCGTTTCACATGACTCTGATAAGTTCATTATATTTAGGACAAAACTGAGGTAGGATCTTGACCGTATCGAATGTATCATGAGAATCTACGTTTTGTTGAAACAATGTAGCAAATAGATAATCATTATTGATTTACTGTGTTCGGCTGACATAGGTAGTTGATGCACACTTGATATTGTACATAAATACTTCATAGTAACCTAAATCTCTAGGTACACGACGCCATCTGTTCAATGATACTTCAGACACACTTCATAGGTTTCAACATCTGCACCTTCTCTATGTTTATGATTCACGCTTGATATTTTTTATTATCGGTTCTCGCAAATTCCTATAATATTGGAACACGAAGTCTTTTGTCCCTTCGTACCCGACGTAGGCTATATATTGTCCATCTGTCGACGTTTCCAGTCATCATTACCTGACTCATAATCAGGTATATCATAATACACAGTACAGTCTCAAACACAAATTATACGAACTGTAATATATATATATATATATATATATATATATATATATATATATATGTTCATGTCTTTTAATATTACACAGTATATTTCTAATTTGGAAGAAAAAAACATTAATAACAAATTGGATAAAGGCCATTTATTTCGTGAATACTAATTATCGCTATACAATCATTCATTTATATACATTCTGGGTTTTCAATGGATTATACTAGTAGTAACATATCTGACTCGCTCTTACTTCTGTTTCTTGTTTTGGCTGGTTTGTAAGTGTGTATGCGTTTGTGTTTTTGTGTGTGTGTGTGTGTTTGCATGTAAAGGCCATTCTCGCTGTATTGCAAAGTGATGTCTGAGATCTGGTCATTATTGTTTTTATGGCTTGAGAATTAACCATCTGTGCGCATTGTTCACTGTTACATGTACGAGTGCTATTTGTCCCAGTGTATTTGATCGTTTCACCTTGTTGCGCAAATTCGTATTTTGCACATGGTAACAGCGCCAGTGTGGATTGAAGTGTTGAACACTCATATTGTTTGTAAACTTGTCACCGTATGCGCCTCTGTTATTTCCTCTTCAGTTTGTTGACAATCCGATTGAATGCTTGTTGATTCTAGTATAGGGCCTGTTTGGTCTTGCCTGGATACTAGTAAATTGTTGTTGAGTTTTATGATTCTTAGCCAGTCGATTAGAATGTCATGTTGATGAAACTTTTGAATATTAAGGTCAGGTGCTTGTTGTTTTATATATTCAAAAGTTTCATCAACATGATATTCTAATCGACTGGTCAAGAATAACAAAATTACACACAAAGAGTAATATGCCAAATGATCCGCCTCAGAGAGACCAACTTTACTATCAGTCAGGTAACAGGCAGGGATAATGTGGTGGATGATTGCTTATCTCGTATTGAAATACCTAAATGAACACTGTTCTTAGCTTGACAAAATAACCACAAATAAATTGTAATTATACTCTAAAGGAAAGTTCAATAAATGTGGAAATAAAAATGTCTCTAAGAATGACATACTTCCATATTCCATACTATATATATAATGTTTACTGTCATTGAATATCACTTTAGTATAGGAAAACTTTTTATAACGACTACACATGACAATCTTTCAATTATATACATTCCACGGTTTCATTTGTAACTTTCAGTTTTAATTCTATTTATTTTTAGGAGTTAATTGCCTGTTGATTTTTAAGTGCGTTTATGTATGTCTGTGTGCGTGTCACGCAGTGTGTAAGGGTCATTTTTATTGTAGTATAAAGTGATGTTAGGGATATAGTTATTTGTATATGGATGTATTATGTTTTGAACACGCTTCACTTTGTTAGCTAATGAATCTACGATTTCCCCTCATATGTTATCTTTCGTTTCGCATTGCTCATGGCTTTATGAAGATTAACTGTCTATAGATTTAAAAGGTCTTTTATGTGTGCGTCTATGTTCATGTTACGGAATGTGTAAGTCATTGTTAGTGTATTATAAAGTGATGTTAGAGATGTAGTAATATGTTTATGGATGAATTCAGTTTTGACCAGGCTTCACTTTGTTGGCCAATTCGTGTACGATTTTCTCCATACGTTGTCCTTCGTATTGCATTACTCATGAGTTGCACTTTGTCGTAGTAATAGCACAGGGTGTGCACATTGCTGTGTTGATCGATCATTCTTTTGCGCAATTTCTGTCGTAGTTAGTGACGCCATATGTGCAGCTGTTTATTTTCAGTTAGCTACCAATCCGACTGAATGCTTGTTGATGATGTTTAAGTAGGTGGCCGGGCTCACAGGGATACAAAGAAGTTATTGGTGACTGTTATTCGTGACCAGTCCAGTAAATATCATAATAGTGAAACTTTTGAATACTTAGGTTGGGTGCTTTGTGTTACATAAAGAGCTTTGTGTACACATAGCACATATTCTGTTTTTTTTTGTACAGAAATGTGAAATTCATTAAATTGACTGTGCCCCATTTTAAATATATACTCAGAAAATTTTGACTTTTCTGACAATCTCAGGCCTATTTAATGAATATCTGCAATAAATCTTGTTGGATTCTGTTAATAACTGCTGATGAGTTGATATTGCCAATATATAGGGCATCTATTTTCACGGAACAATACAACTATTACGGCCATACACACATAATCATACAATAAACAGCCTAGAATACCGCATCATGAATATCTACTTTGATTACGAGACCGAGAAAGAGCTAGACTACCTGAGGTAACATTTGTTAATGTACAACTACCAGGAGCCGATTATACCTGTCAGATTCAGACGTCTGATTTAAACTACACAGGATACTAAAATAATGTCTACCTAAACCCTCGATTAAGAGGCTATTATCAGCATCAATGACTGCACGGCGGTTAAATCTAATCAGAATAATGAATTGGCCTAGTGCAAATGTTAACACCAGCTTCAGCACACAGAGAATCATGAAGCTGGATGCCAATAATTAATTGCCAGTTCTCTCCAAATCCGTTAGTCTACAATATTTTGTATATGCAGTAACATATATTTTGCGAGTACGAAAAAGGAACTGATCAAAGGAACCCAACAATTTCTCACATCGGGTTTGCGAGCTTGATATAAACACCCATCCCATTGTAATAAACCATTCGCATAACAAAGCGAAACTACCGTCTATCAAAAGTTTGTTGTTAATATCAAGTATTTTGTAATTATATCATCATCAGGTACAGCAGTGCAGAAGCCATTAGTAACGAATGCTTCACTGCCATATAATTAACAAGATTAAAAGAAAACTAGTTAGTTTCTTTGAAATAGTTTCTATATTTGGCAATACGATGTTAGGATCAGTGTTATGATCGGCATCCACCATATTCATAACATCTAAAAGAGCGCTATAGCTAGATTGAGAAAAGTGAAGGAAAAGAGGCAGAATCGGAGATGAAGGTGTATTCAGTAACCTGATTTCCCTTATCGACCCTACACGACTCAGAAGATAAGGCGAACCATTTTATCCTGCGTGACAGCTGATGCAGTATGGATTCATTATAGTTCGTATGGTTCATGGTCGCCAATTCCTAGTGCGGATAGTTTGTTTTCAGATTTCCTCTTAAATAGTCTGTCAACCAAGGAGTCATATAAAACAGTTCCAGAACTATTTTCTCAGTTTTCACTGTAATATACAAAGCCGTGGACAATTACTGGACTTTATAATTACTTCTGATTCATCTAACCCACGTTTTCAGCCCATGAATTCAACAATCAGATCTAGCCAATCGCTCACAGCAAGCAAGTCATCAGATTATCTGGTAATGTTGTAAACGCATTTCCATACACAATCGCAGTAGATAAACAATGTTAATTATGGAATCAATTGAAATAAAATTAGGAAAGGATGCCATGAATGAAAAGGCAGTGGAAATGTCTTTCGACCGATTATCTAATGAAGACTTATCTATTGGCCGAAAACGTAAGTTGGATGAAACAGAGGTAATAATGAAATCTAGAAAGAGACGACTTTTATTATGATACGAGAAAATGAGAGAATAGGTCAAAGAACAGTTTTGTACATGATTTGTTCTCGCCTCATTGCAATTGTAATCAGTCAGGCACCAATACCCCGATTTTATGTGGCTCAATAGACATTTTTTGATTCGCTAGGCAATACTCTTATGTTCCATTGAGGCACGAAGACCACCTAAATAAAGGTACCAAGTTCGGGTCCCTTATCTTTTATAGAGAGCGGGTGTGGGTGAAAGGTAGAATAAGAAAAAAGCCGGAAACTAACTACTGTATGAATATATGCGGAAAGTACAGCGTAACATTGAAGTAGGCTTTCAATGTAAAATAACCTGCATCTGGTCACACACCACAACTATCATAGATTAAAAAATCATTGACTGTGAGGACGGTGGTAACGAGTCTTTAGATCAAGTTTGCGAGCTTGAAAAAAACACCAATCTCATGTTAGTTAACCAGACATCGAGCAATACATGAAAACTGCCGTCAGTCACACTTATAATCGATTAACCGTTTTGTGCATGCTGATTAGCATATATCTTCTTGGTCCTATCCACTGAACCCTGCTTGTCTCTAGAATCCTACAGATATTTACACATCCAAATGGCTCTGGGCTAGTGAGAGTACGGTGTGGTGAGATCAAGTGACCAATATCGCGAATAATTTTAGCTGGCCAAATGTTGGTTGGCCCGCCATTAATTACAGTTTCCTCAGTGGCCTGGAGAGCAGGATGTGAAATTGGCCTTCTAAAGCATTTAGAAAGATAATAGACGTGAATCGATGCACTGCATCAAGATATACTTAGTAGGTTAAGTTTAGTAGGACTAACCATGTGGCTTTCTATCTTCTTCTTTATCGTCATCATAGTCCTCCTCCCAAGGATCATCAGCGTCCAAATTGGCGGTTGGCAAATTCGTAACAGGGGCTTGAACAGCATTGCGGGAGCGCTTCGCGTCAGACAGAGATGAAGCACTCGTAGAACTCGAGTTTATGGAGGCTACAGCCGCAATAGCTGGCCTTTTGTCTCCAGCCGGAGTTGGAATGGACGATAAAGCTAAAGGATGATGTTCAGCTGAAAAAAAAGATAGTTAAACAGAATATGAATGTCGTCGCTCGCATTAAATTTAAACTAAATCCGAATTTTCAGAAAGTATCTAACGTTTTTGATAAGAAATAGCATGACAATTGTATTACGGGTCTTATTAAAGCTCGCATTTCTAAAGAACAGCAACCTGCTTAAATCTGGTATTGTGATTAGTACAATGATGAAGGCACTGGAAATGAAGTACCAAAACGTTAAGCAGCGGTCACCCAGATTGAATCGACCAATATTTCCAGTGGTTAATACTAATGACGTGGAAGCCTTCGGAACGATGGGACCTATCAGCACTCAGCCACCATGAAGATTGACACGGCATGTACTTGTAAATTAGGATCAATCTAATTATTGCAGAACCACTAGAGCTTGTCATGAAACCACGAAAGAAAATCGTGGATATGTTAAATTTGATAATCGCACTGCACCTCAAAGACTAACAATTTTCAATAGAAGATAAAGTTACAACTATACAAATTGTTTGTATTTTATTTAATGTGATTTATTCTGAAATGTTATAATGCATTTATTCGACCAAATCGTGTATTAAATATGAACAAATATCGGTTCAAATAATTAGTATAGCTTAAACTTACATTTTGAGAGTTTCTGCTGTGTGATACGGCGTTCCTTTTCTTCTAGCTCACGTTTGAAATCTTTTCCCTGCAAATCTTCTGGTCGCCCTTGGCCTTCTTGACGATACTTTAATTTTGTGTGTGCAGGAAGATCCCGAACTGAATAATGCTTCGAAAGAGCACTTAAGTCTTTTTCCCATTTGCCTTGACCTCCCTTTGCAGAGTCCCATGTTGGTCGACCGGCAGTAGTCATCCTATGAGTTATGCAATTAATATAAGTTTTCTTAAAAGCATAACTTAAGGAATATACATTCCTGTGCCAAGCTTAGATAAACTACATTGAATCAATAATTATATAGTCAGCTAGTTGCCTCATTTTAGATGCAAATATGCATTATCGATATTATGTATGATAAATTAACCTATGGCAAATTTAATGTATGCTTTAGAAAATCACATTCAATAAAATATAATGTCAAAGGTGAAGAATTTAAACTGTCTTAGAAATTGCTAGTAAAAAGGCGTATAACTGCACAAGAAATAAATTGTAACGCTCTTTTATTATCAACACCATTCACAAAGTTAAATAGAGTTTGTGGACGTGAGATAAACATCAAGCTCATTTTTCCAGTCATATAACACAGAAAAACTATCGTGAATCTACGTATGGTGGCTTTTCATTCTTTCATAGCCATCATAAGATTATGATGGCAGATGGATTAGCGAGGATAAAAACGCCCCCAATGTATATGTAAGGTAATGATAATAAAAATGTGGCTCTCACTCCTAGTAGTTTCATATATAATGTACTGGAACTAAAAGTCGATTGCGCAATGTCTATACAACTTTATATACAATGTTTAAATACTAAGCCGGCTACATATTCATGGAGTTTCTTGGGAATTTGGTACAAGTGGTGTCCCCTCACCACTCGGTATAATTTACCATGACTATAAGATTTCCCCTGTTCTAGCCGGCTTATCCTCCAAAAGGAGTCAGCCGCAGTAAAGTAAAGTAAAGTAGTAAGTTTAAATACTAAATGATTACTTCCAATGCAGCAGTAGATGTTACTTCTGCATAAGAACAGGTATCATTGCTTAAATTGCTTCCGTGTCTGAACAAATGGAGAAGTAAACCCGTATTTAAATTGGTCAAACATTTTCCTAATGGAAAAGAATCTCAGTATCGTCTCTGAAAGATGTAATAATCGACTTTATCTACAAACAGTAATTCAATTTAGCATGTTTTACAAACGAAACACCGGAGGGTATTAAAGAAAGCATGAAAAAAGTCAAAAGAATAATTCATTTAACTAGGTGAACAAAGTAACGTTACTGAATATAAAAATTCGCCGATTGTGCCAATGTATACAAATATGATTCCACAAAAACAATGTTAAATAAAGATCAAACTCCTATGCAAGTTTAGTCCTTAACTGTATGCTCTTTTAATATTTCATCTTCGGTATTTCCTCGATTTCTGAATGAAAATGCATTTAACGAACATCAGTTATCAAAATTTTCCTCAGATTGGGGACATTTGGCATGTTTGACAAATTGCACGCTCTTTAAGAATAACCATGTATTTGATAATACACACCGACTAACAGCCTGATTTACATGAGCCTTCAAGTCACTATATTTAATATCTGGAAACTTGGAATAATTACATAATCAGCGAAATTTTGACTTATCTCGCTACAGACTTTCTAATCGCTCTTTCAGTTTAACAAACGACTAGCTTACAGTTGTTATCCTTACCTATATAGAACTTCATAGATTTAAAGTTGGCAGTGGAAAATGAGTGATGATGAATCAGTTAATATCTGCAAAATAGAGCTATTCACACAAAACATTCCACTAAAGGCATTCAACTTTTTTGTGCTGTATCCAATACTCGAAGGTGCTACCCAAGTGAAAAGCAAGTTCAACCCTAAAACCTTATCTATGTGGGACAGATTTTTTTTATAAATCTATCATATTTGACAATGTTAATACTTTAATGTTTCCAGTAGTTAGACATGTGAGCTCTCATATGCTACTGTTATTATCTTTCAAACTCCGACATGATTCGTTTCAGTGTATTAGATGGTTCATTCGTGATTTCGAACCTGAAGCAGAGGCCGTCTATGCAAAAATGATATTTCATCATTTTTATTCTAAAATTTTAAATTGAGTAACACGTCGGCAACCCATTCAGCATGACTATTTATCACATAATTTTGCCAGTAGTTGGATAATGCATTATTTCTGTCGGAACTCGCACGACGTCATAATAAGTAATGGCTCATTTTTCTCCACGTTACACTAGATTCATACACGATAAGATAATTCTATAACCAAAACCAACAATGATTTCTGCCAAGCACAAAAGATTGTGGAAGCAAAGAGAAATCAACTCACCTAAAACATTAAACAACATCAATTTTATTTCTTACTAGACCATTTCGTTTCTGTTGAAGTAGTAATGACACACTAAAATTTCTTCTTGATATTCTTAAAAATCCACAATCCTTATACAAAAGACGACATTTAGTGATCAAATCTATTCAGTAACAATTTAATCTTAGGTAATGAAAATAGTCAAAAAAGACCCAATAAAACCATGCAGACATGCATTTGACCAGTTTTTAGCCAAAAGCAGGCAAACTCAAATTAAAAATTAATTAATGAAAATTTGTTTAATTACCGCACATTTAAACGTATTTTAAAACAAATATGTCATAAATATTCTCATAAAAATTTTAAGCAACCGAAGTCATGATTGTCTAAATATAAATATTTTAAAACGCTACTTGTAAAATAGTGCTAGTGCAACCAATTCATATTTGAGGTAGCGTGATTGTCAATTAATTTATGGGACATTAATCAACTCCCCGCATTTGATGTTACCGCTGATTTCAAAAACAAAGTTGCTTTTTTAAATAATGTAATTTATCTTAGAATTTTCTTTGTGCATATTGTCGAAGATTATGACGTCTTTTGTGACTTTATTATTCAGCCTTCTTAAGATTTTGAGCTTCGAGTTTCATAAACTGAATATTCCTGGTTTAGGTTCATTTTGTTTAACGAAGCAATATTTTGACAACACATTATTGAAATTGACCACAATTTATTATTATTATTGGTATTACAGGAAGGATCACAAATTCGCTTCAGCTAATAATCATGGATAATCTGCTTTCAAAATTCTCACTTCCAGAAAGATAAGCTGTAACAATCAGTGAGACGATGAGCACACGCACTCTGTTGTAATAAATATATTGTAAAAAAACTTATTTTAATACAATAGATAGCAGCGATAGGTGTGAGGATAAAAAGCAATTAACGGAAGGACTTAAGAAATTTAGCTTAAGAGAAAGTGTTGAAGAATTCAATTTTTCTAAATTAGAAGATCATTCCGCATATATTATATATCCGAGACTAGCGTCGCAGGGGCTCTCCTATGGTAGTGACCAAAGAGTTCCTATAAAAGAGGGCGACCGCGCGAGGATCAAACATTCTGAAAGATATGCTGAGAGGATTAGATAAGGTGTACCGCTATCAATAACTCTCTTTTAGATACTATAAATATGGTTAGTTTAGATCATAACACTGAGCCCAATATAAGGTTGCCAAATATCAAAAATGGTTCTTGTAGACGATCATTCATTAAACGTAAGTTAGGTTTTAACGTAGGCGCATTTAATGTGCGAACATTAAAACAACTTGGACAGCAAGAATCTCTTGCTCGTACGTTGGATAAATTAGAAATCGACATATGTTGCGTATCTGAAACCAGAATACAGGATCCTACGTGTATTACAGAACTAGTTGCATCATCCCTATCTACGCGTTATTGACTTCGAAAATCTGGTTCCACAGAGTCCTCTCAAGCCGGTAAATGGGGCGTTGGTATTGCCCTTAGCGCGCGAGCTGAAGTTTGCTTAATTGAATGGATCCCCTTAAATAGTCGATTGTGTGCGGCACGTTTAAATACATCTACTAAAATCAAAGCAAAAAAACCGTTATCATCGTTGCCTCTTCGTTATATCTGCATATGCTCCTATCGATTGCAGCACAGAAGAAAGCAAGGACGCTTTTTACTCCGAATTAAGCTCCTTACTAAGTAAAGCACGAAGTTCCGATATAGTCCTGGTTATGGGTGACATGAATGCTCAAGTTGGCCGCTTAAGCAACACAGAATTTCATTTAGGTGGAAGATACACTCTAAACTCGACTCGCAATGATAATGGTGAACGGCTTTTGGATAGCTGCGCTCAACATAGACTATATTTAAGTAGCACAAATTTCAGACGTGAATGCTCAAGTTGGTCGCTTAAGCAACACAGAATTTCATTTAGGTGGAAGATACACACTAAGCTCGACTCGCAATAATAATGGTCAACGGCTTTTGGATAGCTGCGCTGAACATAGACTATATTTAAGTAGTACAAATTTCAGACGTAGTGTTAAACGTTGTGCTACATGGCGTCCTCCAGCACCCGGACAACGGTGGACTCAAATAGATCATGTAGAAATTAGTTATAGATGGCGTGGTTGCATCCAGGATTGTCGCTCTTTTTGGAACACTTATGTCGACTCGGACCATGCACTTATCCGTTGTAGATTTGCTCTAAAATTTTCCGGGAAAATAATTAAGAATAAACCCCAAATTGATGTAGGCAAACTCGAACAACCGTCCTTCCGACAAAACTATGAAAATATTCTTAAGGCTAATCTAACTGGTCTGAATAGCGAAAATCCGAATATACTTTGGTCCAAGATAAGTTCCACTATGCACAATGCAGGTACTACTGTATGTGGCATAGCAGGCCCCCGTATAAATAATCACTGGCTCTCTGTAAAATCTATGGAGATACTCGAAATAAGGCGCCAAAGTCCACCTGGCTCGTCTCATAATAATACCCGTCGCAATATAAGACGCCAACTTAAGCGCAGTCTAAAAGGCGATCTCGAAAACTTTTGGAGCAGAAAGGCTGAAGAAATGGAAGTAGCTTTCGCGTCAGGTAACAGTCGCTGTTTGTTCCAACTTATACGCACAACAGGTCCGAGAAAGTTAAAAGTTAGCGAAACTATAAATAATAGTAACAACGAATTAATAACCGATAAAATAAGTCGTCTTGACAGGTGGGCTGAACACTTTAGAGATCAATTTTCTTGGCCACCCGCGTCAGTTCCGCTTCCCGAAAGCATGTCTGCATCAACAGTGTGGAATGTTAGTCCCGAAGAACCATCCGAGTTAGAAGTACGCGATGCAATCCTATCTCTTAAGCGCCGCAAAGCCGCCGGCCCCGATGATCTGCTTCCGGGATTGTTTAAGGATGGTGGCGATATAATTTCAGGAGCGTTGACCAAACTTTTTCATACTATATGGAATGAGGAAACCGTACCACTTGACTGGAATGAGTCGACCATCATTCCCATCTTCAAAAAAGGCAATCGTAATTCGTGCGATAACCATCGTGGTATAAGTTTGACTCCGGTCGTATCAAGGTTATTTGCTTCGATTATCCTACGTCGTCTTAGCGCTTCACGTGAATCACAAACAAGAGAAGAACAGGCCGGATTCCGCGCAGGACGAGGTTGTATAGATAATATTTTTACGTTAAGGCAAGTTCTCGAACAGAGACATTTATGTCACCGTCCCACAATAGTCGTCTTTCTAGACTTCAAGGGTGCATTTGATTCGGTGGATCGCAATGTTTTATTCCATATCTTGTCGAAAAGCGGTGTGCCCACTAAATTTGTTAATATTATACGAGCTCTCTACACAAATACTTCTGGTCGCGTTAAGGTTTACAACGAATTAACGCATAACTTTACAACTAGCAGTGGTGTTCGTCAAGGTTGTCCACTTTCCCCATTTTTGTTTAATTTTGTAATCGATGCTTTTATGAACAACACTCTCTCACACATTCAGGACGCTGGAGTTGAAGTTCTCCCGGGAGATAAACTAGTCGATCTTGACTATGCGGACGATATCGTACTATTATTCGACAATCAGCATGCTGCCCAGACCACCTTAAATAGATTAGCAAACAGTTAAATATTGTTTGTTGCGAAGAACTAATATATATGCAAGTATGTATTAGGTTTTGCGAACCTAGTAACAAATTAGTTCAGTTGTGACCAGAAGGATAAACCAAAGGCAGCATGAACGGAAAGTATAATCTCATGCACATTCGTTTCGTGCTTACTGGCGACTCATCAGTAGGAGCCGGTATTACGCCCTTTAACCACTATATATTTGGTAGAAGAATGTGGAATAATAGGACGGTACAATCTCCTAGACGAATGTGTAAACCTGTAATAGTGAAGCTAACATAATCTAAAGTCAACGACAATGCGACTTCAATGCTAACTCACACTATATAATATATATACAGAGTCTGTAAAGGATACTAACACTATGGCTATTGTGTTAGTAACTGATACCATTTTTGAAATCGATGAGTACCGGATACTAACACTATGGTTTCCGAGTCGGTACATGATACCAACCTGATGGATATAAATTTATGCTAAAGTTCACCCAAATTGAGAATTACAACAATTTCCGAACACCTGTTACTCCAGTTAAACCATACACTCTGGCCTTCATCGATATCAGTTATCACATTTCGCGGTAAGCATGACATCATTCAATTCAATATATTACAGTTAAATACTGTTTGTTGCGAAGAACTAATATATATGCAAGTATGTATTAGGTTTTGCGAACCTAGTAACAAATTAGTTCAGTTGTGACCATAAGGATAAACCAAAGGCAGCATGAATTGAATGATGTCATGCTTACCGCGAAATGTGATAACTGATATCGATGAAGGCCAAAGTGTATGGTTTAACTGGAGTAACAGGTGTTCGGAAATTGT
Source organism: Eudiplozoon nipponicum (assembly GCA_029291075.1). NCBI lineage: Eukaryota > Metazoa > Platyhelminthes > Monogenea > Mazocraeidea > Diplozoidae > Eudiplozoon > Eudiplozoon nipponicum. The sequence goes on from JAQBSW010000541.1 coordinate 33,007, forward strand.
TGTAATTCTCAATTTGGGTGAACTTTAGCATAAATTTATATCCATCAGGTTGGTATCATGTACCGACTCGGAAACCATAGTGTTAGTATCCGGTACTCATCGATTTCAAAAAGGTATCAGTTACTAACACAATAGCCATAGTGTTAGTATCCTTTACAGACTCTGTATATATATTATATAGTGTGAGTTAGCATTGAAGTCGCATTGTCGTTGACTTTAGATTATGTTAGCTTCACTATTACAGGTTTACACATTCGTCTAGGAGATTGTACCGTCCTATTATTCCACATTCTTCTACCAAATATATAGTGGTTAAAGGGCGTAATACCGGCTCCTACTGATGAGTCGCCAGTAAGCACGAAACGAATGTGCATGAGATTATACTTTCCGTTCATGCTGCCTTTGGTTTATCCTTCTGGTCACAACTGAACTAATTTGTTACTAGGTTCGCAAAACCTAATACATACTTAGATTAGCCAACGTTGTTGTCTTTCGGTATGAAATTCGCACCCTCTAAATGTAAGATACTGTTACAGGATCACCCACCACTCACTCCAACGTTGCGACTGCAGAATGAAGATCTTGACATAGTCGACAGGTTTACATATCTTGGGAGCTCTATCAATAACGTAGGCAATATGTCCGACGAGGTGAGAATACGGATCGCGAAAGCTAGAGTAGCTTTCTCGAACCTTCGTCATTTATGGAGAAACGCGAATATTTCACTTTGCCTTAAAGGTCGTGTTTACAATGCATCTGTACGCGCAGTCTTACTATACGCTAGTGAAACTTGGCCTCTTAGAGTTGATGATCTGAGACGCTTACAGGCATTCGATCATCGTTGTTTGAGAAGTATAGCACATGTTGGTTACCAACAACGAATAACTAACGTTGACATCCGTAGACGTATTTTTGGATCTGACAATAAGTGCTCGTCTTTAGAAAAGCAAATAAGGCTCTATCAACTTCGTTGGCTCGGTCACGTTTTGCGTATGCCCTCATTCCGATTGCCCAATAGAGCTCTGTTCTCTCATCCAGCACCAAATTGGCGTAAGAAACAAGGTGGGCAGATTTTGACATGGCAGAAACAATTAAAGTCACTTACATCCAAATTGGGTAGTATAGGATCCACTCGTCTGCCGGGATGGGGTCCTCGTGCACATCACAGTTCTTGGTTAGAAACCCTTAGCGATATGGCAGCGAATCGAGCTCAGTGGCGATCTTGTTGCAAATGTATAGGAACATTCACATATTTTACCTTTATCTATTCAATGTGGTGAGGGGACACCACTTGTACCAAATTCCCAAGAAACTCCATGAAAAGTGGAGCCGGCTTATCCTCCAAAAGGAGTCAGCCGCAGTAAAGTAAGTAAGTAAGTATAGTAGAATCATCTTCGTAACTTTCTTTTCTTAGTAGGGCAAAGTTAGCTGCGAGGTTCGGTTTGTTTATGACGTGATACGGTGAAATCCGCAAGGAAGCTGTGTTGCTGATGTCGCCTTGCCCGAATGCTAACTTGGCCATAATGGTGTTGTGGAGAGGTTTAGTTTGCCTCATTTCTGTGAGTTATCCTGATAAATTTACTCATAGTAGCAAGGTTTTCCTTCTCTCTCTACCCCTCTCCCTCTCTCGTAAATCTCAATAATAATTTATCTAAATTCACTTATATACTTTTTTTCCACTCCTCATGGTTATATGGCAGTGAAACATTAGTCACTTGACTTTTGTGTGGCTGGAAATGATGATGATGATGATGTACCACTTGTATAAACCTGAGGTGTGCGTAGTAACAACAGACACGCGCCTTGAGCAGCAACTTCCAATAATCTCAGAAAGACTATTGAACATCGAGAAGGAATTCAGAACTATACGACAAGATATGTTTGATGAAACACAGAGTATGAAATTTATAGTGAGATAGTGCACATTCTCTTGGTTGAAGGCCAATTTCCAAGCAACGCTGGGATGAATCGCGATAGTGTTCAAGTACCACGCGAGTGTTGCATTTCGCACCGCAACTATGCAAAGATTGGAAAACGTCATGGTGAAAAATGCAACTTTGTACGGCTGGGTAGTCTCCTATGGAAAGGTAGTACTCGTCCTATGGCCAGAAGTTACTAAACGGAAAACAAATTGAACCCCTACTATTAAGAGCCGTAGGGGGGTTGCACATGCAAAGCTCTAAGGAGTGCCTAATCAAGGCATCCTAAAATTATCAAAGTTAGGTTCGAGAGTTTCAATGAAAAATAAGTGCCAGAGTGTAGTCTGTAAGTCTGCTAGATTTCGGATAGGAGATCTTGAAAAGATAGCTGGAAATAACAGCAACAATCTCGTCATATTGGACGAACTTATTGGATTAAAATTCGGAATAGGCAAGAGTGATGAGGTGAGCATAGTTCGATCTGATATGGTGTAAATTGCTTTCCCCATATTTGATTATCAACTATGGGTTGCAAACGAAAGTTCAATTATGGTTAAGGACGTTAAAAAATTGGGGCAGGTATCTGCATTCACGTGGAATTTTCTGGATGTTGACACTAAGGACAACATTAATGGGATGAATGTTTTTATCCATTTCAACCTAGTGTTAGATACCAAGACCAGAACCATTGTACAAGACACGGGGATAGTAACTTATACTGAGACTGGAACCACAGTAGCTAGGTCAATGATACTACCTAGACGCATTGTCACCGATGACTTCGCGGAAGTCATCGAGAAACACTTGTCAGTGTTTCTACCATCCAGTTGTGTGTGCTGTAAATGAACACTTGGTCTTTTTCATTAATCACAATATTCCATATATCAGATGTAACTGGTTGGCTAGTTCCACAATCTTTCAATGGTGGTGGTATAAAATGGCATCGCTAATATTTATTTGCAACAAAGAAGGTTGCATTTTATAAATGTAACGCATAAGGTGTTATTTAAAATATGGGGCATAATATTTATTATGAACAATGACTTAGCATCGAAACTGAAAATGTCTTTTACAGATCGGCATATAACCATATATGATATATGTTATCATGCCCATAAAATATTATAAATTTAATAAGTATTTCATATGTAAGGAAACTGATTATTTAACCCTATTAATTTGCTTTACTATAATATGGCACATTTACTAAACGAATTCACCTTAAATCTCTGAGAAGTACGCGCGGGCTGAAAAATGAAATAATGCCCAAAAAGTCAATAATGAACTGAAAACGTGATCATTTATTTATGTAAACATAAAAAATACGAACAAGATAAGAATTTATTTACATTTACTTTAAACATTAATATATGGGTTTATCAGATGGCCTTTTAAAATTGACAATATTTGTTTACTAACAATCTACGAATATCGAAGCAGCTCAAATCTTCCATTCTCTTTGCAGTCCACTTTTCCTCCTAAAGTTGCCGGTATTGATTGATAAAATTAAATTCCGAATTATCAGTCAGTAAATCACACAGCATTGGATCCTCACTGACCAAGAGACAGGTTAAAGGTCAGAAAGCTGAAGGAATCAAACAGCAAAGTCCGCCTCATTAGTATAGGCTCTTTTGGAACTGGCCGCGCGGGAGACCTAGACCTCCGTTAATGTATGTAAGTATTTTTTTACGTACGATTGACAGTCACTGATGCACACCCACCCTTACATAAAGTTACTCTCGATCAATATCTTGACCATGTTAGATGCGAGGCAATTTAAGAATTTGTGGCCAAATAAAATTTGTGAATTATTTATTTTAAAATAGCAATTTCGTGATCCTCTAATCACAGTGTGTCATAAACTCTTAATGATTAAGGTCATAAAAAAACTTTAAAATACATTAAACCAGTCCTTCTGATGCCAGTTAGTCAACATTACTATCAACACACTGAATCTTTCGCCATAAGACGACTCGCAAGTTTCATAACGGATCTACTTAGGCAAATTCTTGCACGACAACAATGGATTTTTGCCCATTCGAGTGTCTCTTAAATAGTTCGCGTATGGTGTGGCGTGATTAAATTACCGCTATCGCGAAAAATACGATCCGGCCAAGAAATGGTTTATCTCGTACGGATCTAGTCACAATCCCAAAACGCCTCAGTGACCCGGTGAGCGAGATACGAAATTGGCTTGCTCAAACAGTTCCTTAACAAATGTAATTGATGTTCTAAACGAGAATAGGTGGTAATGGTACATCAAAGCAACCACGAAATATTCAATATGAAATACTGATTTTGAAAAGAAATAAACAGATTAGCAGTTCGATATTTGTCTAGGCAACACAACCTTCTGTAATTCACGTTTACATGTCACGAACACACAGCTTGGGTTCTGCGTGTTCGAGAACGTCGAGAACAATATTGGTTATTTTCACTACAAAATGGTTTGTCACCCATTGGTCTCAAAATAGCATAAATCGAGTTTTCCTCGATTACATTCTCCTCCAGCAAAGTAATTTTAGCGACACTATTGAAAGTAGTTGGAGCTGCCTCACCCAGTATTTCCCTGGTGTGGTCGCCATTGTTGTGTTCATCGCCTGTTGAACCACCATATATTACTCAATCATACCTCAGCCAACTCATCCTTACAGTCTGGTATCCATACTGGAGTTTACGTTCCTGCACTCCTCAACAGTACATATATTACAGCGGCGACTTCATCCAAGGTGAACAATTGAAAGATCGATTTATATTAAGAGTAAACTATATTGGTATCTAGTGTCAATAAAACAAACCAACGTTCATTGTATGTCTATGCACGTAGCTCTTGAACACAATTCTCAATAAGCGAGTACGTCCACGGCAGACACACTATGCTATTAATTACGGCCGGATTTTGTCTAGCGTATCTGCCATACAAACGTGCATATAGCATATTAAATGTTACGTAGAGTCATTAGCTCAATAATAAACTAATTAAACTAATACATAAAATATGATGATTAAACCAGGTGGTCAGTTCTGTTTAGCTGCACTATCACAGTTACACTTAAGCTCATCCGACCTATCGTAGCACGTCCCATTCTATTCAATAATTTGAGAAAGATCTCAAATTCACCTCACGTAATAATCGTGGATATTCCGTTTTCAATTCCGGAAGAGCAAGCTGTAACAATCAGTGAGACGGTGAGCATACACACATTGTTGTAATAAATTTTATTTTAATATAATGGCTAGCAGCAATAAGTCTAAGAATACAGAGCAATTGACAGAAGAAATTAGGAAACTTAGCTTGTGAGGAAGTGCTGAAGAAGTTAACTGTTCTAAATTGGAATGTCATTTCGCATATTGTGGATATCCGGGCCTGACATCTCAGGGAATCTCTTATGGAAATGATAAAAGGGCCTCTACATTTGTATATAAATTAATTGCTGTTGTAGATGCTCTTTCATCACTACCTAAAGAGAGCTCTTCAGTGCCACATTTACATTCGCAATATTATTACAATGAATTAATTTATAACAAATACATTTTTTATTCCTTACAATACATTTCCTTAGGCCAAATTTCCAAATGCTCTGCGACTTTACACAGTTAACAGAAATCGAATATATTTTCATTTTTAACACAGACCAACTAACCTTCCAAATAATATTTATCCTTTATGACTGCTAAAATTCTTATTAATGCACCAGGAAAATACAGAAAAGTGGTTAGTACGAAATAACTACTTTATATTACAGCTTACAAAATTTAATAGATTTTGCTCTCAAATAAATCGAAAATAAATTCTTATGTTTTCGCATTTACAGCGAGCTAATAATTAAAGTAAGAAAAGCCATATAGAGTTCTATAATATCTCCTGCTGCAAAATAATGCTAGAAAACAAATTTTTACTAATCACTTTTACAAAAAATAGAGTATTTTACAATATATATTCGAAAGCGTATTATCCGGTATTTTAAAAACTATAAATTACATTAAAAAGTTTACCTTGCGAAAATTTGTATAATGCCTCTGGCTGGGAGTAATTTATGTACAAAATTACTAACAAAACGAGGAAGTATTTGGAAAGCAAGAAATGTTGGCAGCCTTTAACAGATCCAGATTGCGTGTTGAGGCCCCTAACCTATTCGTGTCTGTAAGCCCCATAGATGCCAGATCGCTGGAAGTCCTAAAATTCACAGTAGAGTCTGATATGCTTATATTATTGCTTGTGTCATTTAAATTCAAGTCCGCTATGTCCTGCACTAACATACATGTGTCCTCGAGTTTAATATCGGTATCCATGATCAAATGTTATAATAATTAAATTGACACTTACTTATGGCAATTGGAAGGTGAAAGTTGGAAAGCTATATTTACAGCAATAATCTGTTTTGGTGTGTACGTGACCCCCAAATAAAACAATTATACCTGTTCCAAGGCTCCTCCTCAGTGTTATATTATATCAGAACACAAGGCAAGTGATGGAAGAGTATATTGTATAATGTTGTAATCGTTTATTATGGAAAGAAATGTTAAAATGCAGCAGACCAAAATCTCAAAACCAGACAGGAAGCGAGATACTCAAAAACTGAAAATAGCGCACAATTTTAAAATCAAGTATTTAAACACAGAATGTTCTGGAAAATAAAAAGAAAAATTTCTTTTTAAATAAAGTTGTTACAATCAGCTATGGTGGTTTAAATTTATCATTCAAGGTCATTTTATATAAGGCGGAGGATTTAACATCCTCCACATACACCACCTTCTCAAAAAGAGGAACGACTAATAATAGACGTAATCATAGTTCTTCGGCTGACGATGTATTCTTCCAGAACGAGTTGTGCATACTGGCGCCCCTGACGTCGTCATCTCGCCCGGTATAACATTCGCTGGTTCTTCAAAATCATCTGGTATCGACTAATAGTTTTCATGCTGTGATTCAGTAGAATAAGATTTTGCTATGTTAGACAACGGTTCTTCAGAGTACTGCATTTCATTATGTGCTTGCATGATGGGATTGCACACCTTAGATTCGCCCATGGAACGGTCATTCGACGCATCTTTTAATTCGGTCACACCGTCAATCCAGATAAACTGGGGGAATACAGCGATCCAACGTAACACTATCCTCAATGCCATTTATTTCTATGATGACATTCTTGTCAGTCATCCTCTTGACCTTGTATGGTCCTTTGTAAAATGGTGTTAGGCAGTTCTTCCTATTCTCATTAGTTATATATACATGCGAAGCCGATTTTAAATCGGAGGACACATAGAATTTAGATTTAGGTTTTCTAGTCGTGGTTGGGGCTAAACGACCCATCTTGTCTCTAAGTGCTCCTACAAACCAATTTACATAACTAGAAGCCCAATCAAGACTACTTGGAGTTTCTAGTAGAAGATCTCCAGGCAATCTTAATGGTTCTCCATAAACCAATTCTGCTATGGAAGTTCCTAATTGTGCCCTATATCTGTTGCGCATGGCGAGTAGTACTATAGGAAGATCGTGTATCCAGCTTGTTCCACTAGTACACCTTAATGCAGCTTTCAGTTCACGATGTAGCCTTTCTACCATCCCATTTGCTCGTGGATTATACGCGCTAGTATGTATTACAGTGGTTCCCATGATGTTGAGGGATCTTACGAAAAGCTCTGACATAAATTGACTACCACGATCACTAGTGACCTTTTCCGGAACACCATAACGCGATATCCAATTATGTAGAAACGCGAACAAGACTTCTTGCGCTGTCATGTCTTTTAAAATCGCCACTTCAAATTGACGACTAAATCTATCTACCATGGTCAGCAAGTATTTGTTCCCATTAACTTCAGGCATTTCGACAATGTCTATGTGTACGTGTCTAAACCGTCCAATTGGTATCCCAATATTCTTTATCTCGGTTCTGGTATGTCTCCACACCTTACACGTTTGACACTTGGCACAGGCTCTTACCCATACCCGTATGTCTTTAGACATGTGCGGCCATACGTATCTGTCGTTGATCAATCGAATGGTGGCTTTAATGGATGGATGACCCATATCATGCAACACTTGGATAATCTTGGCCCGTAACTCCAATGGCACATATGGTCGTGGTTGACTTCTAGATGTTTCGCATAACAACCACTTGCCACTTATGAGCTTACGAACATATCCTGGTCTTTTAGATAATACTAATGTAAAGGGATCCGATCCTTGCGCTTCCTCGATTTGACTAACGAAATCGTTCATTGATTCATCTAAATTTTTTAATGGACCTTGAAATATCAGCTCGACATCAGCTTCATTCGGTCGGCTAAGTGCATCGGCCACCACATTCTCCTTACCAGCAATATGAGACACAGTGAAATCGAACTCGGCTAACCGTGTTATTTGGGAATTTACTCTACGAGAGTAATTAAGCCTAGCTGTCTTACCAAGTATGCTAATCAATGGCTTATGATCGGTCAATAACTTAAACTTGTGACCATCTAAGTAATGCTCGAAGTGTATCACTGCTGCATACACTGCTAGAAGCTCTTTACCAAACGTATCATAACGTTTTTCTCGATCATTAAGCTTACGGCTATAAAACCCAATCGGTCTTACTATGTCCTGATCTCTTTGCTGTAGCACTGCCCCTAATGCAACATCTGAGGCATCTGTGATTAGTTCGAAAGGTTTTCCCAATCTACAGGTGCTAATGTGGTTACGTCACTTAACATGTCCTTGGCCTTTTGGAAATTTTCTCGGTCTTCTTGACTCAAGTTTATAGGCCAAGACTTCTTGATCGTGCTCTTTTCACGAGTGAGATGGCTTGTTAACGATCCAAGAATTCCGGCTAGACCTGGAATGAATCGACGATAATAGCTGATCATACCCAAGAACCTTCGCAACTGGCGTACGGTTCGGGGTTCCGTTACGTCCTTAATAGCTTGGACCTTATCTTCCAAAGGTTTAATTCCGTCTTTGGAAAGTATATGCCCAAGGTATTTAACTGAAGAGCAACCTATATTACTCTTATTAGGTTTGACCACTAATCCATATTGTTCCAGCCTGGTCAAAACCGTTTCCAAATGCGTACGATGTTCATTTCGTGAGCGACTGAAAATAATTATGTCGTCTATATATACTCTCGCAAATGGACAATTCTGAAGGATTTCTTCAGCCAAACGCTGGAATGTCTGACTGGCATTTTTCAAACCAAAAGGCATTCGAAGAAATTCATGCGATCCCCCTCCTGGAAATCTGACTGCGGTGAGTGGTATCGAACTTTCTTCCATTGGTACCTGATAGTACGCTTTCTGGAGATCTAAAGTTGAATAAACCTCATATCCCATTATATCTCGGAGTAAGGTACTCTGGTTAGGGAGAGGATAAGAATCACCCTTCGTCACTGAGTTTAATAGACGATAATTCCCACAAACCCTCCATTGACCCGGTTCAGGTTTGGGAACTACCACTATTGGGGAAGCAAAATTGGAATTTGACCTTCTACAAATCCCCTCTTCGCGCAATTGGTGAAATTCTGACACAGCTACTTGTTCCTTGTGTTGTGCCAATGGTTGAGCCTTTGGTGAACACGGCAACGGAGCCACCAATTCTATCTGGTGTTCTACTCCTGTCTTCAGACCTATCCTTTTGGCACTGAAAGGTTGAAACACTGCTAGGTGCTTCTCGATTATATCGGCAAAGTCATGTGCGACTGTTGGACGAGGTAAGAGGACTGTTCTAACTGCCGACGTGTTAGAATCAGTAGGTGTTGCTATCCCTACGCCTTCTGCGATAGTCCTAGCTATGGGGTCTAATGTCAGCTTAAAATGGGTCAAGAAATCCATGCCAATGATATGGTCCTTGACATCGGCTACTAGAAAATTCCAACGGAAGGAAGATTTCTGGCCTAATGTTACCGACATTTCTTTCATCCCTTTTACTTCAATCGGACTACCGTTAGCGGCCCATAGTTGATAATCAAATGTGGGGCAATCTGCTTCCACTACGTCTGACCTAACTATGCTTACCTCAGCACCCGTGTCTATGAGAAATTCTAATCCACATAATTCACCCTTAATAATGAACTTGTTGCTGGACATTCCGGCAATGTTTTCAAGATCCCCGCTTAATGAGAATCGGACTCTCTTGCCTTCTATCTTGGTGCTATTTGTACTAGTTGCATATTTAGCTTTGAGTATGCCTTTTAAAGGCATATCTGGGAGCCTTTGCAATGGAACCCCCCCTACAGCTCCTACTAGCGGGGGTTTTTCCCTTTTCCCGGTGACGGAATTCTCTCGACCGGTTTTGTGCTTCCTTTCCATGTGGGTCCACCTAATTGCGGGTAAATACAATTCTCGCCTTGGCACTTCGCACTGCGTCCGTATTCGCAATGTGCCTTACACCATCTGCGTGGCCCTTCGAAGCGTTGACGCGAATGACTCCCTCGACGTCTATTATACCTATCCTGACTCTGAAGTTGTGCAATATCACTACGCAAGCTAGGATCTTCTCTACATAAGAAACGCAAAGTTTCTTGTATAGTCAGGTGGTTTTCTGTATCTGCCTTGACTGGCTGCATCGTTACAGAATCTACAATTACAGCATGTACTTGTGGTTCTTGCTGTTTATACATGCCATCTAACCCTCTGAGTTTTGTTGGCCAATCTATGTTCATTGTGTCAAATACTTCCATTGTTGTTCTGAGCCTAATTGGTAGCTCAGCTGTATAAATGGAGTTAACTACATCTCTAGATATATTCAACCTGGAAGCTTTTGTGCAAAGGCGTTCATAAAATTCGGACGGTAGTTGACGCCCTGTTTTTTCTAAGCGTAATAATTCGCACATTTGCGCTGATCTTCCAGGCTGATATCTCTGTTGGATTTCTGCCATTAATAACTCAAATGCATTGTACGGCTTTTCTACTACAGTTCTGTCTCTGAAATTTTCCAAAACATTTCGGAAATTTTCAGGCAATGTCATCCATGCTGCAACAAATTTCTCCATAGGGATCACGATATTATATGCACTAAATATCATTTGGGCATCTCCCACCCAACTTGAATGTCTTTCTGACTTATACTGTGGTACACTTAATATTTTTGGACTGGCGCGGTCGCCAAATTTTGTTGAGGTCCCTAACCTATTCGTGTCTATAAGCCCCATAGATGCCAGATCGCTGGAAGTCCTAAAATTCACAGTAGAGTCTGATATGCTTATATTATTGCTTGTGTCATTTAAATTCAAGTCCGCTATGTCCTGCACTAACATGCATGTGTCCTCATATTTAATATCGGTATCCATGATCAAATGTTATAATAATTAAATTGACACTTACTTATGGCAGTTGGAAGGTGAGAGTTGGAAAGCTATAGTTACAGCAATAATCTGTTTTGGTGTGTACGTGACCCCAAATAAAACAATTATACCTGTTCCAAGGCTCCTCCTCAGTGTTATATTATATCAGAACACAAGGCAAGTGATGGAAGAGTATATTGTATAATGTTGTAATCGTTTATTATGGAAAGAAATGTTAAAATGCAGCAGACCAAAATCTCAAAACCAGACAGGAAGCGAGATACTCAAAAACTGAAAATAGCGCACAATTTTAAAATCAAGTATTTAAACACAGAATGTTCTGGTAAATAAAAAGAAAAAATTCTTTTTAAATAAAGTTGTTAAAATCAGCTATGGTGGTTTAAATTTATCATTCAAGGTCATTTTATATAAGGCGGAGGATTTAACATCCTCCACATGCGTTAACCAGAATTGACGTGAATGTAGAGGATGTCAAATCCTCCGCCTTATGTAAAATAACATTGACTGATAAATTTAAACCACCATAGTTGATTGTAACAAACTTTATTTAGAAAGAATTTTTTCTTTTTATTTTACAGAACATTCTTTGTTTAAATACTTGATTTTAAAATTGTGCGCTATTTTGAGTTTTTGAGTATCTCGCTCCTTGTCTGGTATGGTAAATTTTGGTCTGCTGCATTTTAACATTTTTTCCACATTAAACGATTATTTCATCCTCAAATATATTGCTCCATCAATTGCCTTTTTGTTCTAATATACAACAGAAAGGAACAGGAGCCTAGGAACAGGTATATTTGATCTCTCTAGATTAATAGCTGTGCGGAACCGTTTCCAGCTTTCACTTTCCGATTGCCTAACTGTAATTATCGATTTAATTGTTATCTCATATATCCATGGATACCGATATTAAATTTGAGGACACAAGTAGATTAGTGCAGAACATAGCGGAATTGAACTTAAGTGACGATAATAACCATATAAGCCTATCAGACTGTACTGTGAATTTTAGGACTTCCAGCGATCTGGCATCTATGGGGCTTACAGACTCGAATAGGTTAGGGGCCTCAACAGTGAAATTTTATGAATTTTTGTAGTTCGAGGTTGTCTAGGAGTCCTTCTAGACACTTGCTCCGTCCCTCCTGTTTGTTGGTTGGTGATCCGTTGATTAGATGCACCTGAATAAGAAGTATTTTAAAACCATGATATTTTAGTTGCTGCTCGAAGGCCTATACTAGTCTTGTTGAAGGTCAGTGGCATTCCGATGTGACTGCCACACGTAGAAACGCGATTATTAGATAATCGATTACGTATCACTGGATGCGCAGCAACAAGAATATTGACGCGACTGTGAACTATCTGACATAGCTTGGTAAACGCAAGTCTAGTAGTCGGCGTAGATAGACAGTCAAGTAGAAACGTCGAACCCAATTAAGAAACTGGTTATTATTCTGGCCATAGTTAACCAAAAATGTATAGTAATGTTTAAAAGAAACATGTTGCGCGACAAGAAATAAACAATTTACCTGATTTTCGGATTGCGTACCGAAATATTTGAATCCACTGTCATCATGATTTTTGCAGATATTTCGGGTTCCAATTACGGAACCCTTTTTCAATGCCAAACACATCACACACTTAGTTGACAATCAATATGTCAAGTGGAAATATTAATTTAAACCGCCTCATTTATACTTGATTTTAGATCTCTTAAGCATAACGTTTTTTTATAAAAATGTTAACTATTCATTAACTGATTACTCCTCAATTCAAAACAAACGAGAACACATACACACAGGCATGACGTACGCTTATCTAGTGAGTTGTCATTAATTGTCATTATATCACTGTAATCTCATTGCGAAGAGTGTATACATGTAGACACATACACAAACCAATTTAACATACACTTTCCTAACATTTTTATAAAAAAACGTTATGCTTAAGAGATCTAAAATCAAGTATAAATGAGGCGGTTTAAATTAATATTTCCACTTGACATATTGATTGTCAACTAAGTGTGTGATGTGTTTGGCATTGAAAAAGGTCTCCGTAATTGGAGACCGAAATATTTGCAAAAATCATGATGACAGTGGATTCAAATATTTCGGTACGCAATCCGAAAATCAGGTAAAAATGTATAGTAATGCTTGGCTGGTGCTTATATGTTAATTGCTTCAACAAAGATATGATGTCAAATAACCACTAGTATTTGCTACACAAAATATTAGCTGTAGTGGCCGGTCCTACCGCATGAAGCGGAATAGTGTAGTGTGATAGGTTCTGAGAGCCGCAGCGTGAAAATTGCAATGTGGATTTCCAATGAATTTACTGTCATTGAGAGTTTGATACGACCAAAGGAGCTATTGTGTGCTCGAAGTTGTGGTCATGATATTCGTAGTCAATGTGTACTGTGTATCTGATGAAGTTGCGACATGCATGATAGTAACTTAAACCATGATATGAAACTGGTGACTACTTAGTTTTGCTAGACAATGCGTTAACTCTAAATAGTTGATCATACTAAAATAAGAAAGTCTGGGTTTAGGACTAAGCCATTCGGTGCAACAATATAATGTATAAAAATACATCAAAATCAATTGATAAGAACAAAGGTGTATTTGAACATCGCCTCAGAAATAGCATAATTCTGAATAACTGTTCAAAAGTACTACAAAATTCACTGTACCCTTACTTTGTGCAAAACAGATACAAGAATCGTTTCTTTCTCATTATCTCCTCAAGTATTTACTAATGAATATATCTTTATATATAAATTGGAAAGAAAAACGAGATAGAAATATTTTAACATAGAGAGAGTGTGAAAAACGGAAATTAAACAATTGCGTGCGTCACATCCAATTCAAGCTCAATTCCTGAACATGCTTCTTCTGCTTGCGTAAATCCGGCTGCAATTTGATTATATATAAGACTTTGTATGTGGCTAGCTTCCTTTTTTATTGTATTTAGTAATTATTTTGAATGTTACGTATGGAGAAGATACATGTGATGTTTTGACGATGTGTTGCACAATTGCAGACGTGTATTCACCATTTGATTTAAAACAGGCGTTTAAGTTACAATGATCTCTCATTCGAGTAATTAACCGTCTGGTCGATCGGCCTAGTAAGTTGATCGACAACTTGCGCATGTATATTGGTAAATAATATTTGATGTCGACAGTAACAGCTGTTTCGCATTGATTGCTGTTAAAGGCAAGTATTTTACCATAAATAACACTCGTAGTTTAGCTGCATTAAATGTGTGTGTTCATGCCGCTTCAACTTACTTTTGTGCCATTCGGCAAACTGCATCCCCCTTAAATGGGATGTTTAGGTAGACTGTTTTCTTTCTGGCCCGTAATACGTCTGTATCTGTTTAATTCCAATTTTAATAATTGGTACAATTAATTGTCTAGGATAGCCATTAGACATTAAATCGTTAATTGCTTTATTATATTCGTTTTCTTTTGAATCTTGACTAACCAATCTGTCAATTATTGAAAAGCAGCTGCAAACTGTTGATAATTTATATTGAAACGTCACAAAACTGCTGTAATGAAAATACTGTGCAGACCATGCTGGTTTATGGTAAATTGTTCTGATTAAACTTCTACTAGTTTTTTCTTTAATAGTACATCTAGGAAAGGCAGACGATCATCTTTCTCGTGCTCTGACGTGAAGCCGATATTCTTATGTGATTTGTTGAAACTTTGAAGCAGTGTTCGTGATTGCGACCTGTTCTTAAGTACAAGAAATATATCATCCACGTACCGTATATATTGAGCACATTTACTTATGTTACTCTTTAATGATGTGTTCTCTAGA
Source organism: Eudiplozoon nipponicum (assembly GCA_029291075.1). Taxonomy (NCBI): domain Eukaryota; kingdom Metazoa; phylum Platyhelminthes; class Monogenea; order Mazocraeidea; family Diplozoidae; genus Eudiplozoon; species Eudiplozoon nipponicum. The sequence continues at coordinate 48,034 of JAQBSW010000541.1, forward strand.
AGCCCTAAAAATCTTAGCCAACACTGGAGATAATAGGCGTGAATTTTGTATTGTTCTTTAACAGGTTTTCCATCTTTTGTAGCTAAGAACAGCTGATTAAAAAACATCAGACAAGTGAGTGTGAGAAAAGTAATGAATCATGTGGATCAATGGAGACCACAAGAAATAGGGCGCAATTTGTGCGGAAAAAGTTAACATTTGATACGTAGAATAACGAAAAATTAATGTTAAATTTTTTAAACTTTTTCATACAATTCACAGCAAACTATTATTACGTTGAGATTGTAGGAATTTGGAGCTTGAAACGCTTGTAGAATGTTCTTTTTTGCCAGGATCAGGCGGTTCGAAAAAAGGTTTTAACCTTCCTATGCTTACTAATGTAGGTGATGCACCTTTCATGGTTATGAAATATTTCGTTTTTATGAACAAAATCGTATAAGGATCACGATACAGCACCATTGTTACGAACGAATACTTTTTTGTAGCTGTGAAGCTGCGGATGAACAAAGACTGGCTGAGGAGTATATCTCGGCTGCTGGGCAGACATGTTATCGAAATGAATTCGAAGGCCAAAAGCTTCGACTTTTGGGTCATTCTCTGCGGGTAATAAACGTAGGAGCTAGCTAGGCAGGCGTAGGTTCATGCCATACGATATTTGTGACGTAGACGTTCTGAAAGATTCACGTATACGGGAACGCATAGCAAGTAGGATTAAAGGTAAAAAATAGAATCAGTTGCCATTAATAGACGAGGATATTAAAGCTGCTTTGAGTTTCCTTTGGCTTTCTTTCATACCGTTAGATTGAGGGTGGTAGAGAGTCGACTAGCGTAATGTGCATCCCATGACACGCAAGGTAGTTTTAAATGGATCAGATGAAAAACAAGTATCTTTATTAGTAATGACCTTTTTAGAACATCATGATCTGCTATCCAAATAGAAATAAAACCATTAGTGACTTCGGCTGCAGAAATGGTGCCAAGAGGTGATGCCACAGGCCATCGAGTAAATCGATCAATCTTAGATAAAAGGTAACAAAAACCATGAACCTAGGTAAGATAAACTATGTCGATGTGGACGATGGATAGGCGTGAAATAGTTGAGAAATGTTCCAACTTAGAATGAGTGTGTTGGGTGATCTTGAGTTTCTGGCCGCTTAGCGCTCTGCCGGAGTCTATGACCCAGAAACGATCTGTAAGAGGTTTGACAGTCACCTTGCTACTTTGGTGAGAAATTAAGTGAATGGAGACGAAAACCTTTCGCTGTAGGCCAGTGGGCAGAACTGGTACGTGAGTTTGCGTGCCCCTGAATTAAACAATTGATAACCTTCCCAGAGTCGGCATACGAACTGGATGGTGCAACGAACTATTGATCTTTGTATATTAGTGTCATCGGACTGTTCTCTTCGAAGGAGAGATATTGCTATTACATGTTCAATGAGAGTTACGAAATTGACTGAGAATTGTGAAGGTAGCTGTAAGAAAACATCTAGCGTGGGAAGTGCGTCGGCAATAAAATTTTTTTTCCTTAATATAAAATATATCGAATTGCAATGCGATCGGATGTGACATCTGTTTTTCTACTCTGGAAGGGTACTTTGCGACGGTTGAGGTCGCATTTCGAAGTACGTAAACTAATGGTTCATGATAGTTAAAAACGACAAATCTTCTGCTGTCAATAATGATAATGTAGTAGCGCACTGCGTCATGGATGGCGAGGAGTTCTCAACCAAAATTGTCGTATCTTGTTTCTACTGGTTCCAGAGTACGCGAGTAAAACCTGGTAAGCTTCCGAAATCAGTCGATCTCTGGTTCCAAAGTGATCACAATAGCAAATTCAGAAGCATCGGTGTTGAGTAGAGGTCGTCGACGAAAGTCTGGATTCGTTAGCATTTTGGTATTTGCTAATGAGTTAGTGGCAAGGCGGAGTAAATTTTCATCTTCAGACGACCAAGATATGATGGAGTATTTGCTAATTCCAAAAATATGACTATTGTGTCTGTGCCTGGTTTTAACATTATGGTACCAAAAATGTATATGGTATCGACATCGGTATTGCCGAGTCGATATATGGTACCAAAGCGATGAATTTCCTTGTATGCTAAATTTCTGCAAAATTGGGAATTACTACTATATCTGAAAACCTGTTAATCCGGCAAATCCATACGCTCTGGCCTTGATGGATTTCCGTTTGCACATTTCACAGTAATCATGACATCATTCAATTGAAAACTATTTGTGGCGGATAACTATTATATATATTCAATTTTTTATTAGGTGTTGCACATCTTGTAGCAAATTAGACCATACATGCCCACAAGCATAAACCCAAGTCAGAATGGACGGACTCCATAATCTTATGCACATTTTTTCGTGCTTACTGGCGACTCATCAGAACGAGCCGGTATTACGCCCACTGCCAACTATATATTTGTGTAAATAATGTGAGGAAATAGATCGGTACAATCTCCTATACGGATGTGTATACCTGCAGCAATGAAGCTAATTTCAAATAAAGTCTTCAACAATGCAACTTTGAAGCTAACTCACTATTATATATATATATATATATATATATATATATATATATATATATATATATATATATATAATCCGGGTCAGTAAACGGTACCATAAATATGGCTTTTGTGTCAATATACGATATCAACATTATGGCACCGAAAGTGTACATGTAACCAACACGATGTTTGCCGAGTCTGTTTATGGTAACAATACGATGGATAACAATGTTTCCTAAAGTTCACCAAAATTGAGAATTACAACTATATCTAAGCACTCGTTACTCCAAAAAATCCATACACACCGGCCTTGATCGATATTGGTTATCACATTTCGCTGTATTCACGACAACATTCAATTAAATATGTAACAGTTAGATGCATTTCGTGGCGGTGAATATATATATATATATATATATATATATATATATATATATATATATATATGAATCAGTTGTTGCACACTTCGTAATAAGTAGTTCAAATATGACAAGAAGGATAAACTAAAGGCAGCATTAACGGAAAGTATAATCTCAGTGCACATTGGTTTCGTCTGTATTATACACTACACCCACAATATACTTTGGGGAGGTATGTGAGAAAATAGGACAGTAAAATCTTCTATACGAATGTGTAGACCTGTAGCAATGAAGCTAACTTCAAATAAATTCTTCAACAATAGGATTTTTAAGCTATCTTTCTATATATAATGTATACTGAGTCTGTAGAGGGTACCCACAATATAGCTAAAGAGTCAGTACCTGATAACAAAATTATGGTACCGAAAATATACATGATACCAACATTACAGTTGCCGAGGCGGCACATGGTACAAAAACAATGGATCTCCATGTGTGCTAAAGTTCACCAAAATTGGGAATTGCGATCATATCTGAGCACCTGTTACTCCAGCACATCCATACACTATGGCCTTAACGGATATCAGTTATCACATTTCACGGTAATCGGTACATCATTCAATTGAATATATAACAGTTGGATACTGTTTGTGGCGGATAACTAATATATTTTCTATTGCTTATTAGGTGTTGTGCATCTGGTAGCAAATTAGTTCATATATGACCACAAGCGTAAACTAAAGTAAGATTGAATGGACTGCATAATTTTGTGCACAATCGTTTTCAGCTTACTAGCGACTCACTAGTAGGAACCGGTATTACACCCTATAACAACCATATATATGGTTGAGCTATGTTTGGAAATTAAGCGATTTAAATCTCCAATACAAATGTGTAAATCTATAGTCGTAAAGCTAACTTCTTCGATAATGCAACTTCAAAGCCCAATTACTATATATAATGTACATGCCGAGTCAATATAGGGAACCAAAAGTATAGTTATTATGTCAGTACTTGATACCAGCATTATGGAACCTTGAGGTATATTCCAGCAACACTATGGTTGCTGATTCGATACATGTCACCAACACGATGGATTTCAATGTACACTAAAGTTCACCAAATTTAAGAATTAGGACTACATCTGAAAGCCTGTTATTCCAGCAAATCCGTACACTCCGGCTTTGATTAATATCAGTTGTCACATATCGCGATATTCATGACATTATTCAATTTTATATATAGTAAAGTAGTAAGTATATAATGTCCATTGCCTTTGAATATTACACAGGAGGAGGATTTGTAGTTATATAATAGGTTTTGCGGAGAAGCTGTCTATTTTGTACTGATTTCCTACATTTTAATGGTGGCCGTTATCACCACCCTTTCCATGATCAGTCCTTGAAATTTTTCCGAAGGATGAAGTAAGAAGACTCATCGGTGTTATCAGACGTTTATTGGGGGTTATGTTGCAAAACATGAATCAATTCACAATTAAACAAAATTGACCGTGCTCTAGACGGCAACAAAATGATATATTGTCAACACAATTAAATGTCTTATACACAAGTGATTATCATAAACCGAATCGACAGAATCGTGAGGAATTCATGTAAATGGTTGAAGGAGTGCGGTGATATAAATCCAGACTGATTAGCAATTTAGTTTCAAGTCACTAGTAATGTATGAGAAGAAATACAATAAATATTGTCAGTGATAATTGATGGATAAAAATCGTGTCAAAACTGTCATGATTAAGCACTACAAATAATAACATAAATTCATTGAACTATAGAATTTTTGGAAAGTGATTGAGAAACATATGATGTCCTGATGCGTAGAATCATATCTAAACTGTTAGTAGTAGTGTAAACTGTAGTTAATGCATGAAATTAAAATAAATCCAATGTTTGAACACAAAGGCACTATAATGCACCGCATGTTACCTGCGTATCGCGCGCGGATGTGTATATTTATTAAACAAGACCCTATTAATTACAATTAAATTTGCAGTTAAAGAAATCTCAATTAAAACTGCCTGAAACTAACAGAGATTGTTGCTAAAATAACAGTTAAGAGAAATATTGTGTAAAAACAGAGTTAGACTATTTGACCTTGAGGACACCTATATTTGTCAAAATTGACCTTCGTTGGGTTGTAACGCGGAGCCGCGTGTTACAGTATATTTCTAATTAGAAAGATGTATATATATATGTACTCATATAAAGTTTTCGACAATGCGACTTCAAAGCCAATTAATTATATGTATTACACTTCCGAGTCTATAAATGTTACCAAAAATATGGATATTGTGTCAGTGCCCGATACCAACATTATGGTTCCGAAAATGTACATGTTACCAAAATTATGGTTGCCGTGGCGATATATGGTACCAAAGCAATGAATTTCAATGTTTGCTAAAGTTAAACAAAATTGGGAATTACTACATTATTTGAACACCTGTTACTCCAATATATCCAAACACCCTAGCATTGATCGATATCAAGTATCATATTTCGCGGAAGTTATGACATCATTCAATTAGATATATAAAAGATAAATGTCGTGTGCACTCAATTGTGTTATAAGTGTTTTGCCTCTAGTATCCTGTTAGTTCGATATGACCAGAAGTATAAACCAAATACAGCATGAACGAAAAGTATAATCTCGTGCACAGTCGTTTCGTTACTGGCGACTTATCAGTAGGAGCCGGTATTATGCTCTTTACCAACTATATATTGGTGTGAGAAATGTGGAAAAATAGAGTGGTAATATCTCCTATATTAATGTGTAAACCTGCAGTTGTGTAGTTAACTTTATATAGTCTGCGACTATGCGACTTCAAAGCCAACTCACTTAATATATTATATATCGAGATTGTAAAATGTACGACACTATGGTCATTGTGTCGGTATCCGATACCAACATAATAGTACCTAGAGTTACATGTTACTAACACTATGGCTGCCGAGTCGTTACATGTTACCTACATGATGGATTTTTATATGTGCTAAATTTTACCGATATTGAGAATTAAAGCTGTACTTAAATATCTGTTACTCCTGAAAATCCATAAACCCTCGTCTTGATCGATATCAGTTTTGATTTATCTATAAACTAAGTACACAATACACTGAAATTTGCAGCCGCCGGTCTGGAGCATACGCATTCAACGCGTGATTCACAATACGATACCAAATAAACAAATTATTGATACACAACATAATATTCATGTTAGGCGTTTTTAATGCATTTCGAGCCACAGATTAAAATTGCAAGAGGTCTTGCAATAGGCTGTAACACTCTCATAAGTCTTATTTTATTGTGTATTTTGATGCACTTGTATCTGTCGCGTTTTCCATTTAACATTACTACACTTATCGTTACTCAATTTTGTCACCCATTGCAAGATGTACTTGACAACGAATAACGTTTTGGAACATATAATCTATTTCATGTAATATAAAGAAAGCTATACATGTTCAGACAAACTCAGGCTGACTTAAAGTACTTGATTACGTTTAGTGCGACAGTTTAAGTCATGTACATCATCATAATTATACTTTGCAAAATGTTAACGCAAAGCAGAATATCCTTGTATTCATTTGAGCAATTAGTATGCGACTAATCGTAAATTTTGCGTGAAATATTTGTTAGCTTTATGACATTCGCATTCAAGATAAATAACTTTTTCTGATTCTATTGAATCATACTTTTCCATTTATGTATTAAGGTTAAAATATACATCTTATTGACACCTACACATACGCATATGATCTGTTCCTAATTTGGACACGCGTCAACTGTAACCCTGGTCTCATGATTGGCCATAACTTTACTCTTTTATTTAGAATTAAATTTTCCTAACTGTTCCATTATTTCAATCAATCTAATTATCGTGGATACGTATTTATCAAGCATTTATAGCTATCTTTATATTAATTTGATATTGCTACTGTAATTTTTCATAAAGTGCATTACGTAGACAAATGACGAGATTTCAAAACTTGTTGTTTTAGAAATAATCACCAAAATCAGGTCACAAGTAACAGCATAGAACAAAAAAGTTTGCACAACCGTCGTGTAATGACTGAATTTATCTGTGTATGCAATATAGTCTTGTAGGGGACTTTTGCGAGATTAATTATTCCCTACATTGGTTTGGTAGCGGCTGTGGAGATCCGTGCACATGATTAATCCCCGGCTTTTTCCCGATGGGTGATGAGAGAAGACTAATGCGAATGATCACAAATGTATTGTAAATAACACCGCGTATGAAATCATAAGTAGTCCAAATTGACCGTGCTCTAGACGGCAATAAAATTAAATTTTAACACAAATGAATGTCTTGAACACCAGTCACAGTCAAACTTAATTGTCCGTACTCTAGACGGCAAAAAGTAAGAACATTGTTCACAAAGTTGAATGTCTTATGCACAAGTCACAGTTAAACAAAATTGTCCGTGCACTAGACGGTAGCAAAATGAACGCTGTTTATAAAGTTGCATATCTTACACACAAGCAATTATTCTTTCACAAATGTCTGAATTGAAATGAATATATGCAACCGATTGAAAATACATGATGATATGAACATAGTCACTGTTAAAAGTTGTCACTGAAAATGAATGTGCGTAATCCGTGTAAAGAATTTAATGACAAAAATTAACAAATAATTAGTTCAATGTTTGCTATGTTTTTAATTCGTGTCATTATAATAATCCATTATTCTCTGAAATTCGGATAGGCATAGTAAATGTGAACAATAAATCCATCACGTGAACTGCGAACAATCCAACTGAGCGAAATAAATCCGCTGTGACACAATAGTCCACCGCCTGTTCCATGCGTATCGCGCGTGGTTCTGTCTATTTTATAAACAACCCTATTAATTACAAATAAAATTGCAGTTCAAGAAATCTCAATTAAAACTGCTTGAAACTAACAGAGATTGTTTATAAAATCATAGTTAAGAGAAATATTGTTTAAGAAAAGGGTTAGATTATTTGACCTTAAAGAGCACTGTATTTGTCAAAAACGAACATCGTTGAGTTGTAACGCGGAGCCGCGTGTTACAATATGATAGCTAATATTTCCTGATAAGCGTCTCCTTTGGTTGGAGCATACTCGGCATTTTTTGTACTAAATTAGCAAGAAACAACTAAAAATATCTTATTATCGAACATGCACCACGCCAAATAGGGATGTAATATTCTATATTAATTTATCAGGTAACATGTTTTCTGTTCAATAATGTCAGTTTACGGGTGGCAATTTGGAACTTTATATCTGAAGCGATATCATATATGATTCACATGAAGAAAAGGCTAACTATAATACATTAGTTGGTTTATAACTGAAAATTGTGCATTGCGTGCGACACGGTGCTAAAGTGATCTGAGTCAAAAATGCCAGAGCTGACGTAACCTAGTTAAAGAATTGTCCGCGGAAAATCATGGACAATACTTTAACATTTCCTATAATGTACGAAGCCGTATAGCTGAATAAACTTTTTTTCGACATTATACAATGATTGGTTTTTTTCTGACAAATGTATATTTAATGGGACTGGTATTTATATTGGGATCGTGTAACTGTTCAAGAACCATCCACAGAAATATTTCCTAAACGAAATTCAAATTTAATTTACGCGGCACCAATTAAAAAAAGCGAAATTTGCCGTTAACCAATGGCGTACGAGCTTTAGTTTTCAACGCCATATAAGCACGGTGCATTTACCATGATTTTCATGAGTCTCGTTTGATTTCTGCTGCGCACAACGTGTATGTGCTATCCGCTGTGGCACTGACTGTTCAGCTACGCTGACTTCTGGACTTGCTTCACAAGCAGAGTCACTTAGTCATGCCAATCTTGTTTCTGCACAATTAGAGAGAGAGAGACACATCTATTTATTGGACCTCTACGTGTGCCATTCACCAAGGTGTTTTCGCAGATCTTCAACGCGACAACTCTGACACTTCACACAGCCTCTCGCCTCTGATTTCAACGCCACAACAGAAGGAACATCAGCCAGTCAACCATAGCTGCACTTAAGTGTCTAGGTGTACTTCTAGACACTGCTACACCACCTACTTTTCTCGGCAATTTCCGGGGAATGCTATTCCGGCCCTAATAAGAGCCACAAACAGTACCTTTTTCGGCCTCCACGACACCGAACCTTGTTTGTAACGTCGTACGGCATTTACTTGAAGCTGAGGCGTTTACAAACGCAAACCTGATTTAAACAATTGATATCACAATGATTGTGATATTATATAAATTTTTTATTTAATGCCACTTTTCCAGATTCCCTTGTTGCCTAGTTTATAATAATATATTTGGTGTGGCCAGTTAGAATTTTAGGTCTAAGGTCATACCACATATGATCCACCCGAATAAGATCTTACACAAAATACATTACTTAGTATATAAGAAAAAAGTGTGTGTAGCATGCGACAACGTGCCTCAGTGGTTTGATTAACAAACTCTGAAGCATACACGCACAGGCTGGAATGTAGGAGGTATTGTGATTTACGTAAGAGGTTTTGAGGGGTAGCTGTTTATTTAGCGATGCCATCATATTCCTAAATATGCCTGGCAGCTGTTGTCGGAAGAAATGGGTTCCGTGATCCGTGCTTATAATCAGTCTCAATTACTTTCCCAGTGTCGTGATGGAAGAAGGCTAAGTCGAATTATCAAACGTGTATTATGAACAATGCTGCAAAGTAAATGAAAATCCACTGTTAGTCAAAATTGTCCGTCCTCTAGACGACAACAAAATAAAATATTGTTAACACAAAGTTAATATCTAGGCACAAAAGCATAAAGTCCAATTAAACACAATAAATAAATCGAAAATGTCTTAGCAGAACAGTTTTGAGTTACGGATAGTCGATTAATAACAAACAAAATATAAATCCTGCAGTCAAAACACATTCATCCATGGCATGCTACCGGCGTATTACGCGCGGTTGTGTATACACCCCTGCTTCAAGAAAATGCTGTGCGACGTTACAAAGTCAGTTAAGAGCTAAAGATAGCTGAGTAAGTACTGCTGGGAGGCCCTTATTAGGGCCAGTATTGCGTTCTCAGGCAAATGCCGAGAAAGTCATTTTGTGTAGCAGTGTCTAAAAGTACTCCTAGACACTTGAAACCAGCTCTGGTTAACTTGGCTTGATGTTCCTTCTATTGTGGCGTTGACATCCGTGGCGAGTGCATATCTGAGTAATCTTGTTGAAGATCTGCAGTAACTGGCTCACTGAAGGGATCAACTGCAGATGTTGCTCCGTCTCACTAATTGTACAAAAGAAGCTTGGCGAGATTTAAATTGCCAATGTGTGTTAAGCAAGCCCAAAAATCAGCGTAGGTGACGATAGCAGACAGCACGCATACGTAACGCACTGCAGAAGACAAACACGACAACTGACTTGCATGGTAAATTCACCGTGCATAAATAGCATGAAAACTGAAGTTTGTACGTCAAGAGTGTAAACACCCCAGTTTCAAGTAAATTCCGTAAGACGTTACAAACTCAGTTAAAGTGCTATAGATATAGAGTTATTGTACTGATAGGGGGCCTTTAACAGGGCCGGTCGTGTGTTCTCCGGCAAATGCCAAGAAAGATCCTTCAGTGTGAAGATGTCCTAGAGCCTTGGGTTGGGTCGAGCTGTGGTTCCTTCTGTTGTTTCATTGTTATCCCGATGTGGAAACTTCGTTGAAGTTCTGCATTAATTGGCTCGTCTCGCTGTTCAGACATGTTACCGAAATGAAGTCGAAAGCAGGTAGCTTCGTCTTGTGGGTCATCTTGTGCCGGTAGTAGACGTGGGAGCTGACTAGGCAGGCGTAGATCCATGCCATACAAGAGTTGTGACGCAGACGTTTTAATGGATTCTCGAGTACGGGAACGCATGGCAAGCAGAACTAAAGGTAGTGCATCGACCCAGTTGCCATTAATGGACGAGGATGCTAAAGCAGCTTTGAGTTCCCTATGCATTCTCTCTACCATACCGTTAGCTTGGGGATGGTAGGCAGTCGTCTGGCGTAAGGTGCATCCCATGTACCGCAAGGTGGTTTCGAAACGATCAGATGAGAAGCAAGTGCCTCTGTCCGTGATGACCTTATTGGGAACACCATAATTGGATATTCATGCAGAGATAAAACCGTTAGTTAATTTGTCTGCAGAAATGGTGCCAAGAAGTTATGCCGCAGGCCACCGTGTGAATCTATCGATCATAGTTAGAAGGTAGCTGAAACCTTGAACCTTCGTCAGATGAACTATGTCGATGTGGACGATGGCTAGGCGAGAAGTAGACCGAAAATGTTGCAACTTAGAACGAGTGTGCCGTGTGATCTTGTTTTTCTGACAAATAGCACACACGGAGACCCATCGTTTAAAGTTCTGCCTAAGTCTGTGACCCCAGAAATGATTTGTGAGAAGTCGGACAGTCGCTTGGCTTCCTGGATGAAAAATTGAGTGAATTGAGTCGAAAACTTTTCTCTGAAGGCTGGTCGGCAGAACTGGCTTGTTGGGCTGCCTACCCATAAAGAAAACAATTGGTAAGCCTTCCCACAGACGGCATATGAACTTGGTTGGAAGACGGGCTATCGATCTTTAAATGTGAATTTTACCGCATTGTTCCGTTCGCAGGAGGGATGGCGTTAGTGCAGGTTCACTGAGTGTCACGGAGTTGACAGTGAATGGCGACGGCAAAGGTGGTTGTAGCGAGACGTCTGGCCTGGAGAGGGCATCTGCAATGAAGTTCTGTTTGCCCTTGACGTGAAAGATGACTTTCCACTCTGGCAGGGTACTTGGCGATAGATGAAGTTGCGTTTCGATGTGCGCTAACTAATGGTGCATGATCTGTGAAAACAACAAATCTGCTACTGCCAATGATGCTGATAAAATGGCGCACTGCGTCGTGGATGGCGAGAAGTTCTCGACCGAAAGTGTCGTACCTCGTTTCTACTGGTTGGAGAGTACGCGAGTAGAAACTGATAGGCTTCTGAACTCCGTCGATCTCTTGTTCCAAAGTGGCTCCAATAGCAAATTCAGAAACATCTGTCGTGAGTAGAAATGATTTTTGAAAATCTGGATGTGTTAGCATTGTGGCATTTGCTAACGAGTTGATGGCGAGTCGAATTAATTCTTCGTCTTTGAATAACCAAGCAATGATGGAATTCTTGCTAATTCCTTTTCGATTCCCCAGGTGCCTGCACAAAGGATAAAGTTGTTTTGAAAGGCCCGGAAGGAACTTGCAATAATAGTTTAATACTCCCAGAATTTTCTGCAACTTCCTAACAGTTCTCGGTGACTTGATATTCTTGATTGAATTCGCCTTTGACGGCAAAGTTTGAATACCTTGGGGCGTGATACGATGCCCTAAGAAGTCCACGGATGTAGTTGCAATCTTCGTTTTGTCACAATTGATCTTGAGTCCGTGGTTGTATAAGCGTGAGAGGACATTTCGTAGATGCTTTGCATGATATTCTAAATCTGGACTGAATACCATAATGTCATCGAGATATGACATACAATAAGCAGAGTCGTCGCGAAGTATGTTGTCCATGAATCTTTGAAATGTCTGTGTAGCACACTTAAGTCCAAAAGGCATGTAAAGATATTCGAAAAGGCCAAATGGAGTGATGACTGCAGTTTTCTCGATATCCTCTGGTGCTACCGGTATGTGATGGTAGGCTTGTCTGAGGTCAATCACTGAGAAGAAATTGCTGCCGTTGAGTTTTTCAAGTAAAGTGTTAATATTTGGAATAGGATATGCATCAGATTTTGTCACTGAATTTAGCTTACGGTAGTCTCCACAGGCTCTGTACGATCCGTTTGATTTAGAGACTAAGTGCAGTGGTGACGCCCATGAACTTTTCGATGGTCTGATGATTCCCTCTTCCAAAAGCCTTGAGAATTCTTCTTGGGCAGCTTTCAGCTTAGCAGGGCCAGTGGTCGCTTCTTGAGTGCAATATGTTGTCCTTCTGTGACGATATGGTGCATCGTGTTGGAGACTCGTAGCTCTGACTTGTTAAGATCGAAAAGCGACTTGTATTTTTAAAGAGCTGCTGATATCTCTGCTGAATGATGCACTGGGGTTGGCTGAATGACCTGTAACTCCAAACGCTCGGAGACAAGTGTCCAAAAACTTTGCTCAAGTCCGGTGGAGGGGTCGATGATCTTTTGATTGGCAAGATCAACAATGAGCCGAAATTTCAGAAGGAAATCAAGGCCTATTATATTATGTGAGACCTTGGCAATGATGAAGTTGTGGGAAAATTCACGTCGTAGACCTATGTTGAGTGTGCGGTACCGGCAGCCATAAGTTGGTATGGGCTCGCCTGTAGCTGTTGCGAGAAGAACGCCTAGCGACATCTCGGCCATTGAATCACCCTTGAGAACTGAGACTGCTGCACCTGTGTCTACGATGAATTCTTCGCCAGTTTTGAAATCAAGAAGGTGCAGAAGCTCGTTGGGCTGTTTGGCCGGGTCATGCAAACAAGTAGGCTGGTGATTGCGACCGGCGTTGTCCGTTTGGTTCTCTATGTGAAAAATTCGGTGTGGACGAAAAGAGTCGACAGGGATGTCGGATTGTAGTTGGCTTCTTCCCTGTGGCGCCGTTGATGCCATTGATGCGCAGAAAGTACGGTCTTCTACTTCCTGCGCCAGACGTTTCCCGATACTGATGCACCCTTGTGCCTGCGGTCTGTTGTCCTTTCCGTCAGCTGTGGAAATTGGCACTCATTCGGAAATTCTTCGGAACGACAAAGACAGACTTGGCATGAATAAAAAAACTTCTGGTGGTTATAACACCAGTTCTTTGGGGCATATCTGTTAAAGGATTGCGGGGATCTCGATCGCCGCCTACCGTTATAATTAGGTTTAGGAATGAATTTGGGTCGAGCATTCACTTGATTTAGCTCGGATTTCGTTATGGCCAATCCTTCTAGAACTTTAGCCATGTTCGCCACTGTCCTCCTCCTAAAGAGGAGAGCCTATCATCTTGCGGGGGTGGACAAATAGGACCTGACGGATTCCACTCAGGTTCCAAACCCTATATTCTAAGCTCACAACTCTCGATAAGTCAATATGAAAATGTATAAATATACTTTAACGAAACGCTTACCCACAAGCAGCTTCCACAGTTTAAAGTCTTGCGCAGTTGAATGAGCACAGAACACAGATGAATTAGTTCCTTCACAAAACACATCACGGTAACTGCTTCCATAAATTGAAATTTTCCGCAATGAGCCTGTCGAGTACGTACGGTGCAATTTTGTACGTAGGAAAGTTGCACAGAGCATATACCCAAAAAAAATTCACCAGAACTGCACGAATTGAGAGAGAACACATATACCCAAAAAAATTCCCAGAATACCACGACTTTAGAGAGAAAATGTATACCCAACAAAATTCCCAGAAGACCACAACCAGAGTAAAGAAGACGTAAACGCAAATGTTAATCTATTTTTATCCCAAATAAATGAAAAAGAAAGTCAATTTTATTTATACCAAAAAAAACGGTACAGTACTCAATATCCTGGCGTAGTCGCCAATTTTGTAAACGCCCCAGCTTCAAGTAAATGCCGTACGACGTCACAAACTCGGTTAAAGTGCCATAGATATAAAGTTATTGTACTGCTAGTAGTCCTTAACAGGGCCGGTCGTGCGTTCTCCGGCAAATGCCAAGAAAGATCCTTCAGTGTGAAGATGCCTTAGAGCCTTGGGTTGACTTGGGCTGTGGGTCCTTCTGTTGTTGCGTTGTAATCTCGATGTGGAAACTTCGTTGAAGTTCTGCATTAATTGGCTCGTCTCGCTGGTTGTACAGCAACAAGATAGGTGTCATTGATGTTGCCAATTGTTTGTGAAGACAATCCAATAACCAGCGTATGTGATGACAGCCGACAGCACGCACACGTAACGCAAGGCAGAAGGCAAATGCGACAACTGAACTGCATGGTAAATTTGCCGTGCTTAAATAGCCATGCCATAGTCTACTTGCACACTATTGGTTAAGCACGGCAAATTTCGTTTTTTTTGGTGCAACGTAAATAAAATTGAATTTAATTTACGCCATATGTCGGCAATTTATTTGTATCGTCACAATAGTTAACGCAAATTCCGCTTGTTTCTTATTGGTGCCGCGTAAGTTGAATTGAATTTAATTTACGCAATATGTTGGCGAATTGTTTTGTGTCGTTACAGGTATCTATTATTATTCATTGTACCCTTTTTATGTGCAAAAACAAAAAGAAATTTTATCAGATATAAGAAAATTTTCTTTCGCATGGTCTTCTCAAATATCTACTCATGAACATATCTTTATATATAAATTGGAAAGCAAAACAAGATAGAAATACGTGAACAAAGCGAGTGTGAAAAATAGAAACCAATCAAATTGCGTGCGTCACATCCAGTTCAAACTCAATGCTTGTACGTGCTTCTTCTGCTTACATAAATCCGGCTGCAATTTGTTTATCCATAAGGCTTCGTATGTGGCTAGCTCCCTTTTGTTTCTGCATTTAGTAATTACTTTGAATGCTACGTCTGGAGAACATACGTGCGTTGTTTCGATGATGTGTTGCGCAATAGCAGACGTGTATTCACCATTTGATTTAAAACAGGCGTTCAAGTTGCAATGTTCTCTCATTCGAGTAATTAACCGTCTGGTCGATCGGCCTACGTAAGTTGATCGACCAGACGGTTAATTACTCGAATGAGAGAACATTGCAACTTGAACGCCTGTTTTAAATCAAATGGTGAATACACGTCTGCTATTGCGCAACACATCATCGAAACAACGCACGTATGTTCTCCAGACGTAGCATTCAAAGTAATTACTAAATGCAGAAACAAAAGGGAGCTAGCCACATACGAAGCCTTATGGATAAACAAATTGCAGCCGGATTT
Source organism: Eudiplozoon nipponicum (assembly GCA_029291075.1). Taxonomy (NCBI): domain Eukaryota; kingdom Metazoa; phylum Platyhelminthes; class Monogenea; order Mazocraeidea; family Diplozoidae; genus Eudiplozoon; species Eudiplozoon nipponicum. The sequence goes on from JAQBSW010000541.1 coordinate 63,819, forward strand.
ATGTAAGCAGAAGAAGCACGTACAAGCATTGAGTTTGAACTGGATGTGACGCACGCAATTTGATTGGTTTCTATTTTTCACACTCGCTTTGTTCACGTATTTCTATCTTGTTTTGCTTTCCAATTTATATATAAAGATATGTTCATGAGTAGATATTTGAGAAGACCATGCGAAAGAAAATTTTCTTATATCTGATAAAATTTCTTTTTGTTTTTGCACATAAAAAGGGTACAATGAATTTTATTAAAGCTCGCATTTCAAAAGAATCTATTATTATGTAACGACACAAATAAATTGCCGACATGTGGCGTAAATTAAATTCAATTTTATTTACGTTGCACCAATGAGAAAAAAACGAAACTTGCCATGCTTAACCAATAGTGTGCAAGTAGACTATGGCATGGCTATTTAAGCACGGCAAATTTACCATGCAGTTCAGTTGTCGCCTTTGCCTGCTGCCTTGCGTTACGTGTGCGTGCTGTCGGCTGTCATCACCTACGCTGGTTATTGGATTGTCTTCACAAACAATTGGCAACATCAATAACACCTATCTTGTTGCTGTACAACCAGCGAGACGAGTCAATTAATGCAGAACTTCATCGAAGTTTCCACATCGAGATTACAAAAACCAGAATTCGTATATGTGATCCTAAGGAAAACCGGATCTGATGAAGTTGATACTCGTTGAGATGTAACGCGGAGCCAAACGTTACAATTTAACAGATATTTTTCAATACCCACAACCTGTATTTGCTGCATTTCGGAAACTAGAATCCAGGATTCCTTTTGATAAGTTAATTTTGTCGAAGACCTGACATTAAGGCGTTTGTTCAACCTGAACGCTTAGTTATAGAAATAAAACTTTTGTTAATAAATAGCCGACATTAACGATGCCACATAAAATCGTTGCCAAATAAATTTGTCGGCATTTTCTATTTATTTCATCAAAATACACTCACCGTTGATGCCACAAAACGTCAACAAGGACACTTTTTATACCTATGTGTTTCTTCGAAGTATAGAGAGAATTTCGCATTTAGTTTTGGATATGGGTAACATGAAAGATCAAATTAGGCGCTTAAAAGACACAGCATTCTTTTCGGATTGGAGAAAAAATTTAAATTCAATTTACGACAACAATAGTAAACAAATTTTAGATGCCTTCTGCGAAAATAGATTAAATTTGAGTAGAGAAAAATATGGAGGTATTGTAAGGTGTTACGTTACCTAGCGTTCTCCAGGTTTTTGACAGATATTTACTCAAATATGTCATATATAAGTTAGTTAAAGATAGAATAGAATAGAATAGAATATCTTTATTTGGATTCAAACCACACATATTCCATCAAATAATAAAATTGGAAATTGTACAATATATATTAAAAAATTTATCACATCACAATAATTGTGCAATTAATCTCATGTAGATAGGTATATCTCACTAGTTGTACAATACAATATATCAATATCAGAAAGTTCGACTGAAAATAATAATATATACATCATCAAATTAGGAACAATTAAGGTATAATTCGAGTGTAACATTATGCAAAAATTGAGAACCATGACTAGCAATTGATTGTATGTAATGTTAACTAATTTGAAGATATAGTGCATAACATTTCAATTATAATAATACAAAACTTGGAAATAAAAATCTCAAGAAAATCTGTTTCCGATAACAATTATCCTTGTCTTTTATTCAACCATGAGAAAGTATTATCATAATCAAAAGAATAAAAAATATCAGCAGGATTGCAGACTTTTTCAAGTTCAGTAGATAAAGTTTTAAAAGACATCTTAGATGGAGGCATTTCTCTAAGCCCCTTCGGCAATTGGTTATAAATTTTGTAGATTTTCGAGAAAGAGAATAACTTGCTCGCTACATTCCCCACCAAAGGAGGAGATATTGCCAAATGTCCAGATCTAGTTCCAACTTCATGACTCTTTCTTATCGGAGTCATATAGGCACCAGTCCACTGGTTCAAATGGAAAACTTTTATACAATAACACATCCTCCGAAACCACAGAGATTGCAATGACACAAACTGTAATCTAGAGGCGTATATAGTGCAAGAAATAGGACTAATATGTTTCACAACTTTTCTTTGTACAGCTTCTATCTTATTAGACAAACCCTTTTTTAATGGATTCCAAGTAGCGACAGCATATTCTAGTACCGGTCTAATCCATATTATATACATTTGAAGTTTTATATCATTTGATAAGATATTTCGATTTATTAGTGCCCATCTTTTCTTGGCACTGCCTACTATACTTTCAATAAGATACTAGGGCAGTATCAAGTAATCTCTCGTTTTAGAACATGCACTCATACTTAGTAGATTTGCACTCATAATTTTCATAAAGCTAATTGAAAATATATTTCACAACTTTGTTATCAATGTAACGCAATTTTATTTCCCCCAAAAAAATTATGAGGATTATATGACACTTAAAGTTAAATGGACATTATGCTAAAATTATGAATAGGCAATGAAGGTAAGATTTGCCGTGTATAATTCAAGTACGTCTGTATAAGGAGTCATAGGCTATAATAATAATAATAATTATAATCATAATCTTAATAATAAAATAATAGTATTAAAACTTTAATTGACGAAAAAGCCAGCTGGCTCTACATTTAAAAATATCATGGTATAAAACAAAAGCAGAAATATGTATGTGTAAATAAGAAAGGAGTTTAAAATTATTTATCAGTAATGATAGCAATGAGGCGCTGATGAGATCGTTCATATAAAATAAATAATTTTTCCAATTTTAGTTCTGTAGACACAACTGAAACTAGGCAGGCCATTTCTTCCATCTGGGCTTAAAATATTACTCGGCTTACTTGAAACCAAATTAAAAATCCTTCTGTTTAATAGTATGGAAATTAAAACCGATATCTTTATAAATTCTATCGCTTTGAATTTGCTTTGTCGAAGACTTTATATGAAGTGAACTCCATTGTGGAGGTCAATTAATCAGTTGGAGATTAGTTAACTCCTCATATAAAAAAATCACTCGCAGAATTTGACTTTACCATTACTCGTATGATCCGTTCGGAGTCACTCGTATGCTTTATTGTTTTCTAATGATTTTGCCCAGCAATTGATGGAAACAGAAGTTCTTAATCCTTTCGTAGCTCTGTTGGCAAAGAAGTCCACGTATACATGCAAGAAGATTGGAGATTAGCGATTACTATGTGAAATCTACAGGAGCCAACTTAGACTCTATATAACGTTAGAATTAAGGTTTAAGGTAATTCAACAGGTGCATAAAATTGGTCATGCTTCCATTAAGGCGACTATCAGGATGGTCACTGATGGATATATATTGCCTAAGGACATAAGAGCTTGGGCAAGGACATGTATCCGGTATCAAACTTGTAAAGGTTTGCAGCAAACTAAAACCGAAGTTAAAACGATTGGCATACCAGCTGTTTGTTTCACGAATGTACATATTGACATAGTATAAATGCCCGAAATTTCTAGCTAGTGGTATTTACTTACGATGGTTAATCGTTTCAGTCGTCAGTTTGAAGTAGCAATCCTGAATGATATGACAGCTCATACTTTGAATAAAGTTATTTCTTACTTCTATGCGGAAACTAAGTTTCATGCGTCTACGAATGGTATTACATTATCCATCTTATCGGATTTAGAATCAGTTTAGTGCTGTTAGATGTTTCTTTTACTTTTTACTTGTTTCTTCTTTGATTCCTCATGGTTATTAAAATCTACTTAACTAAATCTCGTTATTATGATAAATTAAAAATGAATAAAATTTATTTGGTTTGCGAGACAATAAAATTTATAATACTCTATCCACGAAAAGAAGTACGAATAAATGTCATCTGATTCAAGAAACATTTCTTTATTATATTATTCTAAAGTATCTGCAAATTAAAATATTTTGAGTAAACTTAATTTAATTTTTTAATCTTGATGGCTGTTGGCCAACTCATGTGGGGTTTCAGATGCTTTTCTTACGTATACTAATATATTCCGCTTTGCTTTTGAATACGTTTTTTAAATAAATTATTTTATATACCTCGTGCTAATAACTGACATATACGTTTAAAAACAAATTCGATCTTTGAGCACGATATGGCTTTTTGATAATATTAATTAGAATAGTAGTAAAACCGAGTCAGATTTGTTGCCACCCGCATAATCAAATGCAACCCCAGAATGTATATAAATGAAAGGTTGTAAAGTGAAGTTTGGTATTTTTTAAATAAATGACCATTATCCACTTTTTTATTAATCTGTCTTTTTGCTAATTAGAAATATACTGTGTTATATTCGAAGGCAATGGGCATAATAAAGAATATATATATATATATATATATATATATATATATATATATATATATATATATATATTCTACACAAAATGTTATCAATAGAACTGGATCGTGCCCTTTGTGGCAAATAAAAACGGTGTTGAAGCCATAGTTTGGGATAAATCGCAATAGGTGATAGAATGTGTACATCACAATTGGCTGCGCACACCGGATCACCGATAATAGAAGCAAATTGCGTGACTGTATACAGATCATATGGTTTCTTGTGTGCACAAAGTAAAAATAAACATAAAATAACGTAAAAATAATTATTTAAATCAAGTTTGCGAGCTTGAAGTAAACACCAATCCCTTTGTATTTAACCAGTTGTCGAACAACATAACAAAACTTGCTTTCCATATTTATGCAATGCGGTTTGATCCTCGCTAGTCAGTTTGCCGTCGTACTCTGATGATGATCATGGAAGGTGAAACGCGTCAGTGCGTTGCGACTGGCGGTAGTTTTGTTATGTTGTTCGACGACTGGTTAAATACAATGGGATTGGTGTTTACTTGAAGCTCGCAAACTTGATTTAAATAATTGTTACCACCACCCGCGCAATCAATTATTGTTACACGTAAAAATAAAGCAGTCTGGTGAATTTTTCGCTGTAAACTTGATCATTATCTTTAAAAATATATAATTCTGATGATTAGTTATAATCGCCACAAAATTCAACGTCCCGAAGTAAATTGTCATATTACATAGAACGAATAAGGGCTTATACGTGATTCTTATCATGTGACTCTACGTGAGTAAAACAAAATCAATAGGTATATAACAGTAAAATTTTACAAAGAATTTGAACAAAATTTCGTTGTATTTGCTTGGATACTCGACCACTGATATTGAAATAATCTGATGGAAAATTAATAATCAATGGCCGTAAATAAGGTCTAGCTACAAGGAATTTGTCTCACCATGTGAAACAAGTCAGAGTATAGGCATATCATGTGTGTGCGGTGACATGAAATGAATGTGAATCTCGGTACAAATAACAGTAATAAGTCATGAATGTGTAACCATATAAATAGCGAAATATTTAATGTTAAACAAATTCATTTACATTTGGTGTACAACAACTGGTTTTCGTGTTTTAAAAATGCACGGAATAGGGATGTTTGTTCAATCACTTGGTTCAAAGAACGGTTCCAACCTCTCAATTCTAATCGATGTAGATGTCACACAATGTAATACAATGATAATTTTGGATTGTAGAATTAATACTGAAATGGAATGCAAAATAAATATAACACTGCTGACAAAACAAAACTCCTACAAAATATATATATATATATATATATATATATATATATATATATATATATATATATATATATATATTGATCGTTTCTAATTTTCACCATTTTTTAAAATGTAAGAACAAAACAACGTACTACATGAAATAATATTTATTAATAAATCTTATTTCTACCAGTATCTACAGCCATTGTTCTGGATTCGTTAGTATATTCGTTCATCCAATCCCACTGTACATTTGTCGTAACCAATCTCCTCTTCGTTATGTTAGACTCTGATTTGCGCAATTTAGACCACTACTTTTGCGCACTTTAGACCACTACTTTTGCGCAATTTAGACCACTCCTTTTGCGTAACGTCATTTGGTGTGTCATCGCTTTCATTGTAATTGCATCCGTAATTGATGTATGTGTCGTATTTTGCGAAGCGTTGGCTATTTTTAAAGGCATGTCAGTTATGTCTTTGTTCCAGTCCAATTTAATTTCTTTTTGAATTATTTTCTGCACGTTTAAGCAAGGTTTCAGCTTACTAAATGCAATAGCTTCCAAAGCCAGAAGCATTTTCTCTGTTTTTGTCTTGTAGAGAACTGAAAAATTGTTACTACTAACAGCATGACCTGTGAGTAGTACATGCTCGCAAATTGCTGATTTTTGTGCAGGAGCTGCACCCCTCTTTAATAGTTTTTGAGGGAGATGCTGATTTATTCTAGTTTCAAGCCTCTTTTTTGATCTGCCGATGTACTGAGCGTTGCAGGTACATTGAAATTTGTATACAGACAAAGGTGTTGACGTCACAGTGAGGCTATCTTTTTCATTCGTGCGCATCAGTTTTGTTGTGTTGAACACTACTCTAATCTGTATTGATTGTAACTGTGCTTTAGTCGCTCGAATTACTTTTCGGTTGAAGATTTTCGCTGGAAGATCACCTCCAAAGTGAACACTAAGCGTTACTCTCTGGGGAGTTTTATATTCCTCCAAATTGGCCTCGATTTGTTGCGTTGCCTCAATTTGTATTCGATGAACCAGTTTGAATAGCCATTATTTCTCAACGCTTCGCGAAGCAAATTTAGCTCTACTTCAATGTTGTCCGGTGAACAAATCCTGCGTATTCGTGCGCCCAAATTTATTATTAGGTTCCTTTTGTACGCCCTTGGCACACTACTCATATAATGGATATATTGGCCAGTCCAGCTTGATTTCTTGTGAACTGACCTTGAGAGAGTACCTTCTTCATCTCTCGTTATTCCTACATCTAGGAAGGATAAATATCCGTCTTTTTCCTCTTCTATTGTAAACTTGATTGCCTGATTTACCTTGTTTATGTTATGTAGCCGTGCATTTGTATCCTTATTCTTTCGAACGATTATGAAAGGATCGTCAACATAGCGCACGTAAAGGGCGTACAAAAGGAACCTAATAATAAATTTGGGCACACGAATACGCAGGATTTGTTCACCGGACAACATTGAAGTAGAGCAAAACTTGATTCGCAAAGCGTTGAAAAATAATGGTTATCCGGACTGGTTCATCGAATACAACTTGAGGCAACGCAACAAAATCGAGGCCAATTTGGAGGAAAACAAAATACCCCAGAGATTAACGCTTAGTGTTCCCTTTGGAGGTGAGCTTCTAGCGGAAATCTTCAAAAGAAAAGTAGTTCGAGTGACGAAACCACAGTTTCCATCAATACAGTTGAGAGAGGTGCTCAAAACAACAAAACTGATGCGCACAAATGTAAAAGATAGCCTCTCTGTGACGTCAACACCTTTGTCTGTATACAAATTTCAATGTACCTGCAACGCTCACTACATCGGCAGACCAAAAAAGAGGCTCGAAACTGGAATAGATCAGAATCTCCCTCAAAAACTATTACAGAGTGGTGCAGCTCCTGCACAAAAATCAGCAATTTGCGAACATGTACTACTCACAGGTCATGCTGTTAGTAGTAACAATTTTTCAGTTCTCTACAAGGCAAAAATAGAGAAAATGCTTCTGGCTTTTGAAGCTATTGCAATTAATAAGCTGAAGCCCTGCTAAAACGTGCAGAAAATAATTCAAAAAGAAATTAAATTGGACTGGAACAAAGACATAACTGACATACCTTTAAAAATAGCCAACGCTTCGCAAAATACGACATATACATCAATTACGGACGCAATTACAATGAAAGCGATGACACACCAAATGACGTTACGCAAAAGGAGTAGTCTAAATTGCGCAAAGCAATGGACAGCATAACGAAGAGGAGATTGGTTACAACACATGTACAGTGGGATTGGATGAACGAATATACTAACAAATCCAGAACAATGGCTGTAGATACTGGTAGAAATAAGATTTATTAATAAATGTTATTCCATGGAGTACGTTGTTTTGTTCTTACATTTTAAAAAATGGTGAAAATTGAAACAATCAATTTATTGAAATACGTGGTCACCCTATTCCACGAGCAACATTAAATGCATATATATCCTATTCGTGTGGATATGGTGAATGTGTGGAACGTGTGATGTATTATGAAAATTGTCTATCTGAGGAAACAATCCCAACTTACGTTATTAAGCGTTGGAAAATTACCAATCAGTATCAATCAGAGAATATTCATCGGCGCATTCTTGAAAATGTCATCGAAGAAGTAGAAGCAAAAGCAGAAAGCAACAAACTTAAATGTCTATCTATAGAGTCTAAACTGCAGATGTTAGAAGATGAAATTCGAATTAATTTTTTAAAAGAGATAGCATGGATTACAGAAGGTGCGAGGAAGAGAGAGATTAAAAAAACTAGCGCGGAATGCAGTGCAATGTTCTAAGCTCAAAAAGTTTCCTGAGAATCCAGGCAAATTTATTTTTAATTACACCGACATAAATCTAACAAAACATCAAAATGAAGTTCTCTCTCTTGGACCGAAATACTGCATAACAAAAACTAGAATAAACGAACGTGAAGAAATGCATATGCAGGCATCAATGGAATGCTTCTTTGAAGATGCCACAAAACACAAATCAAATGAAAAATACGACATCTCACTCTTTAAATCGGACCTCCGAAGTGCGTATGGCCAATATATACGCACATTCAAAGGCAATAAACTGGTCACCAAAAGGCATCTAGAAGAACTGAATGAGCTACAACGAAACAAACAAGTCAGACTCATGAAGCCAGACAAAGGGACAGGTGTAGTGTTAATGAACTATACGGACTATAGTCAGGCGATGTTACAAATTCTGAATGACAAATCAAAATTTAAACGCGAAGAGGTACAACGCGACACTACGGCAAAACTAGAAAATTCCATAACGAAGATTCTAAACCGAATTATTTCGAAGGTCGAGGCTAAACAAGAAATCGACATAGAGCACAAAAATGCTTTTATTACAGATTGCAAACTTGCCAAGCCCGTAGGTTCAACGCAACCGATATTATATGGGTTGCCCAAGGTTCACAAAATAACCAACAATGAAAGACTTCCGCCTTTCAGGCCCATTTTATCTATGATAAATTCCCCACAGCACAGGGCAGCCAGACTATTATGCCGGATTATAAAACCTATCATGAAAGGAAGAATAGACCACGTTGTACAGGATAGCTTTCAATTTGTAGAAAAAATTCGCGACCTAAATTTGAAAGAGGGAAAAATGGTGTCCCTCGATATAAAGTCACTCTTTACTAGCATTCCAGTAAATAAAACTATAAATATCCTATGTGAATATATACGATCATCAGGAGCGGAAACACTGATAGAAGTGGACGACATGAGAGAACTACTTCTATTATGCACATCCAACGTACAATTCGTATTCCAAGGAGTCTTCTACAGCCAAATTGACAGTATAGGTATGGGTAGTCCTCTTGGACCAGTATTGGCAGACATATACATGCACCATTTAGAAACAACGGGTTTAAAACCATTTATCAATGGAGCTCATTTTTACGTGCGCTACGTTGACGATACTTTCATGGTCATTGAAAAGGATGAAGATACAAATTCACTGCTACATCACATAAACAAGGTAGACCAGGCAATCAAGTTTACAATAGAAGAAGAAAAAGACAGATATTTATCCTTCCTAGATGTAGGAATAACGAGAGATGAAGAAGGTACTCTCTCAAGGTCAGTTCACAAGAAATCAAGCTGGACTGCACAGTATATTCATTATATGAGTAGTGTGCCAAGGGCGTACAAAAGGAACCTAATAATAAATTTGGGCACACGAATACGCAGAATTTGTTCACCAGACAACATTGAAGTAGAGCTAAATTTGCTTTGCAAAGCGTTGAGAAATAATGGCTATCCGGACTGGTTCATCGAATACAACTTGAGACAACGCAACAAAATCGTGGCCAATTTGGAAGAAAATCAAACTCCCCAGATAGTAACGCTTAGTGTTCACTTTGGAGGTGATCTTCCAGCGGAAATCTTCAAACGAAAAGTAATTCGAGCGACAAAAGCACAGTTCCATCAATACAGGTGAGAGTGGTGTTCAACACAACAAAACTGATGCGCACGAATGAAAAAGATAGCCTCCCTGTGACGTCAACACCCTTGTCCGCATACAATTTCCAATGTACCGGCAACGTTCAGTACATCGGAAGATCAAACAGAGGCTAGAAACAAGAATAAATTAGCATCTCCCTCATAAACTGATAAGAGGGGTGCAGTTCCTGCACAAAATCATCAATTTGCGAACATGTACTACTCACAGGTCATGCTGTTATTAGTAACATTTTTTCTGTTCTCTACAAGGCAAAAACAGAGAAAATGCTTCTGGCTTTTGAAGCTATTGCAATTAATAAGCTGAACCCCTACTTAAACGTGCAGAAAATAATTCAAAAAGAAGTTAAATTGGACTGGAACAAAGACATAACTGACATGCCTTTAAAAATAGCCAACGCTTCGCAAAATACGACACATACATCAATTACGGACGCAATTACAATGAAAGCGATGACACAACAAATGACGTTACGCAAAAGGAGTGGTCTAAATTGCGCAAAAGTAGTGGTCTAAATTGCGCAAAACAAAGGCTAGACATAACGAAGAGGAGATTGGTTACGACAAATGTACAGTGGGATTGGATGAACGAATATACTAACGAATCCAGAACAATGGCTGTAGATACTGGTAGAAATAAGATTTATTAATAAATTTTATTCCATGGAGTACGTTGTTTTGTTCTTACATTTATATATATATATATATATATATATATATATATATATATATATATATATTCCTGTATATATGTGGCGAAAGCTGCAAAATGTTAATGTTAGTGACAACATAAAATTTTTGTAGCTGACATTTCCATTCAAGTACAATTTGCACGAAACTACTAAATATGAGAGCCGCACATTCAATTTTTCTTTCCATATGCATGCATTGCGGTTTGATCCTCACTAGTCACTTTGCTGTCGTACGCTGATAATGATCATGGAGGGTCGAAACGCGTCAGTGCGTGTGACTGTCGGTAGTTCTTCTATTTTGATCAACGACTGGTTAAAAACTATGGGATTGTTGTTTACTTCAAACTTGAAAACTAGATTTGAATTACAAAATAAGCCTTTTAAAGGACGTTAAAATTTTGATTTCGATTCACGAAAAATTAATTTACGTATTGTATAAATACTAAATTATAAAAGAAAACGTTAAACAAAAAGAATATTGTACGTTTAATCTTTAAAACATTTTTATCAGCACAATTAAACAATAATTGATTGCGCAGGTGGTGGTAACAATTCTTTAAATCAAGTTTGCAGACTTGAAGTAAACACCAATCCCACTGTATTTAAGCAGTCGTCGAACAACATAACAAAACTACCGCCAGTTGCAACGCACTGACGCGTTTCGACCCTCCATGATCATCATCAGATTACGACGGCAGACAGACTAGCGAGGATCAAACCGCATTGCATATATATGGAATGCAAATTAGATATGCGGCCCTCACCTCTATTAGTCTTGCATAAATTGAACACGACTGAAAATGTCGGCTGTACAATTAATATACAGTCACAAACATTAAATTGTTTGCAGCTTTCGCCACACACTTATATATTTTCAACACAATTAAACAATAATTGATTGTGTGGGTGGTGGTAATAATTCTTTCAATCAAGTTTGCGAGCTTGAAGTAAACACCAATCTCATTTTATTTAGCTAATCCTCGAACAACATAACAAAACTACCACCAGCCACACGCACTGGCGCGTTTTGACATTCCATGACAATCATCAGAGTACGACGGCAAACTGACTAGCGAGGATCAAACCGCATTGCATAAATCAATAAATGATTGTTAAATTGTATTGCCTTTATACATGTGTGGCGAAAGCTGCTAACAGTTATTGTTCGTGACTAAACAAAAATTGTGCAGGCGACAGTTCGAGTCACATACAATGTATGCAAATCTACTAGAGATGAGAGCCGCATGTCTAATTTTGCTTTCAATATTTATGCAATGCGGTTTGATCCTCGCTAGTAAGTTTTCCGTCGTACTCTGATGATGATCATTGAGGGTCAGTACGCGTCAGTGCGTTGCGACTGGCGGTAGTTTTGTTAGGTTGTACGACGACTGGTCAAATACAATGGGATTGGCGTTTACTTCAAGTCTGCAAACTTGATTTTAAGAATTGATAATGCCACTCGCACAATCAACTTTTGTTAAACCAAATAGCATGTTTGATGCCAGATATTGTTGGTAAATTAAAAAAGATTTCTGCATAAGCCGTAAACATTTTAAACACTACAAATCAAGTGTTTTCTAGTTTTCGTATAAAGCAAGAAATAAAATAAAGTTGTACATTGCGGAAAATGTTAGTTTAAACGTTCTTTGCTTTCAAATAAGTAAACAAAAGAAATTAAATGTACCAACGTAAGCTTTACGTACTAGCGTGACTATGAATATACGATTTATTCATTTAGGTCAATGTTGTGTGATAAATCGATTAAAATTTAATAATTTCAAAATTTTATTTGATAAATTACCATTTATTTTAGTTAGTACGAGATCGGGCGAAATAAAAAAAATCATTTTAAACTGCGTTATATCAACCTGATCTCAAATAAATTAATGTTTTAATTAGTAATATCTCAAATAAAATGACTTACACAGAGTAATAGGTTAGTGAAAAAGTATACATGAATTTAAAGGTCATTACGAGGGTGTTATGTCCACCTATATTGGATGGTCCACGTACCCGTATGTCGTCTGTGTTTATTATCAGTGTATCGTCCAGACGAGACTTAATTAATTTTGCTCGCACAACGAGCATCGATTTAATAAAACAAATTTACAAATAATAATTAATTTATGTTCACTTCGGCTCGAAGTCTGCTTTTATCTTTGGGCTGACTGCTTCATTCTTATACGGGCGCTTCTGCGAGGAATTTCTGTTGAAATAATTTCTGCCCTAGATAAGACCCTTTGTTCGTAATTTGACTTAAAGGTGGTTATTGCTACATCTTCCGACCCCTCAGGAATCGTCTTTCGCATTCTGCTTAAACGATCCAGTGCAACAGCTCGTGGTTCATCGGGCAGGCTAACAAAAACAGTATGGTGCTCTGCGTCCACCCTCTCCACGCGATACGGCCCATCATTGACAGCCTGCAGTGCCATGGGCTCGACCTTCGCTACCATGACATAGTCGCCGACCTTTAGGCGAGTGCGTGTCGGTTGCCTTGCATAGCCTTGTCGCTGTGTGGCGCCAACATATTCAGTTAACTGTTTTAGTCGCTCCTGAATATCCGCTATGGTGCAGCGCTCATGGGATCCTTGGATTACAGGTTCACCTGGCAGTCTTATGTGTCCTCCATAGACCATGGTCGTTGGAGCGAATCCTGTAGCTGTTGAGACTGTAAAGCGCATGGCCCGCTCGACCAAATGTAATTTGTCTCTCCACGTTCCCGGGCTCTCGTGGCACCAACATCGCAGTACCTCTTTCATCGTCCTATGTGCGCGCTCAGCTGTCGCATTGGTTTGCGGGTGATAAGTGGTTGTGCGGGAATGCTTTATGTCAAGGTCTTTGCACCACTGATTAAATTCTTTCGACTCAAACTGTGCGCCTTGATCGGTAACAATAACTTGTGGTGCACCGAATCGACTGAGCCATCGCTCTTCTAAGCACGTTATAATCTTTTCTGTTGTGATCTTCTTCAGTGGTACAAACTCGACCCATCGGGTAAAGTTACCGACCATGGAAAACACATAGGACACCCCGCCGGAGCTACCGGCAGTGGACCTACCAGGTCGATATGCAGAAACTCGTTCCGTGAAATGGCACTGAAAGAATTCGGAGTGACTTTTTCTCTTTTTTGTGATTTACAACGTTGGCATGTAATGCACTGTTGACAATAGCTACGAATTTCTTTGGACATGCCAAGCCAATACAAACGTGACTGCAATGTCTCAATAAACCGCCCAGCGCCGGGATGTTCCAACGTTTCATGCCAAAAGGCCATTAATTCTGTTCTTATAGATTCAGGCACAAACCATTGCACTGTTTGTCCTTCTTTCCGCACCAACAGGCCGTTCTGTAGGCTCAACGTTTTATATAGTGCAGACACCACTGTGCCGTTTTTAAATTGATTAACTATTTTCTGACACGGGGCATCTTCTCCTTGTACTTCAGAGACTTTTATAAATGGAAAAACCCGCACAGCGGAAATTCTGCTGAGCGCATCGGCTGCCGCATTCTCGATTCCTGCTCTATGATGAATTGATATATCGTACTCTTCTAGTTCTTCAATGGCTCGATGTACTCGTTTCTTCTCAATACATAGTGATCTCCAATTCACTAGCGCTTTGTGGTCGGTAAAGACGTCTACGTGTCCCCCGACGACAAAATATCTAAACTTCCGTAGCGCCCATTGTACGGCAAGTAATTCCTTTTCTGTGACGGTATAGTTCTGTTCCGCCTTAGTGAGTGTGCGACTTATATATTGCGCAGGACGTCCGTCAGCTTGTAACACCGCTCCTATCCCAATATCTGACGCGTCTGTAACAATTGACATATTACCTACCGGGAAAGTCAAAATAGTTGCCTCTATTAATTTCTGCTTGCAAAGCACAAACGCTTCTTGAGCCTCCTCCGTCCAACGAAACGGTATCTTGGCACTAGTTAACTTAGATAAGGGTTGTTGCGTAACCGCCATCCCTGCGAGATATGGTCTATAGAAATTCACCATACCAATAAACCGGCGCAATTGTTTTCTAGTCACTAGTTAACTTAGATAAGGGTTGTTGCGTAACCGCCAATCCTGCGATGTATGGTCTATAGAAATTCACCATACCAATAAACCGGCGCAATTGTTTTCTAGTAGTAAGCACCGGATAATTCTTGATAGACTGTACATTCGAATCTAACGGCATGCATCCTTCCGCTGAGACTAAGTGCTCCAGGAACCGCACTTATCGACCTATCTGAACCTTTTATGAATTAAAGTGTAATCGTCATTCTACAGCTTTGGCCAACATCTTCTGCAGCCTAACACGTAATTCGTGTTCAGTAGTGGCCCATATAATAACATCGTCCACGTAAGCTGTTGTACAAGTTAAGTCAGACACGAACGAGTCCATCATTCTTTGGAACACTTTCGGTGCGTTTTTAAGGCCAAATGGTACCCGGGTGAATTGGAAATGACCTTGGGGTACTTGTACCGCTAACTTGCATCGGTCTTCGGGCCGCACGCCTATTTGCCAAAATCCCTGTTTAAGATCAAGCACGGCAAACCATTTGCCTCCCGCTAGCTGTAAGAACAGATCACGCAGAGCCGGCATGGGATACGGGTCTGGTTTAGTTACTGAGTTCAATTGCCTTAAATCAGCCGCCGGTCGGAGCGAACCATCCTTTTTCGTAACGTAAACCATCGGAGCACGAAAAACAGATGATGACGGTTCAAGAACGCCGGCTTCTATCATTTCTTGGGTTGCTCGAGTCGCTGCTGCTAATTTCTTTGGAGGAGCACCATATACTTTTGGTGGTTCGTAACCTTCATTTAGTTCTAGCCATAGCTTAAACTGGTCGACCGTCGGCCCTGGACATTCGCTGCAATCAGGCAGTTGGAATATAATGTTATATTGGTTTCGAAGATTTTCCACCCCCAGGCAGACCACTGGTCTCCTCCTGCATCTTAGGGGTAGATATTGACTTTATTGAATTTATTCTCTCAGGCCTCGATATGCATACACGCTTATTTTGACAGTCTATCATCTTAACCCATTTTCTAATGAAATCAAGTCCCAATAAGGGCGTTTGCGTATTCGCAACAACAAAAGACATATGATAGACATTTTCATTTATTAACAATTTCGTGTCCCACTCGCCCGCAGCCACCATCGATGCGCCCGATGCCTGACATAAACTTGCTCTCGTAGGTTTTACGTTGTTCAATGGCCAAGTCAATGGTAATACCGACACATCAGCTCCAGTATCCAATTGCATTATTACTGGCTGTCCGTTGAAGAGTTCTAAAAATTTAACTTTAATGAAAATTCTTGCATTTGGCAATGTTTCCCACACTTCCTTTTCTTCAAAGGCCATCTGGTTCGGACCACTTTTTTGTTCGTTCTGCTGGTCTTCAATCGATCTACCCATCGGAGCCACCAAAGGATTAATATTTGTGCCCTGCTCTCGCCCACCTTTATTTGTGAGATTGTGAAGCCTGTTTCCCCACTGAACTGGCCGTTCTCGAGGAGCAGTACATTGGTTTTGCTGACGCTTACACGCCGTATTCGTCGGAGCTGGAGTCCTTATATACTGACTTTGCTTCCAGGCCACTGGCTGTTGCCTTCTGTCGCGGAATTGATTATTATGCCGCGAAGAATTCCAGTACGGTATGTCGCTCCTGCCAGATGTTGTAACTGGACCCATGCGTGGAGATGCAGCTGCCACTTTGTTTTTCATCATGGCCGAACTTTGAAGAGCCTGAAGTCTCTCTTCAAGGCCTCCCTGGGCGCTGGATATTGCACCGTATCTGGTAGGATCCAGCAGCATGAACATGATGGCCTCATGTGGTTGCAACCCGGGTAAAGACTCAGTAAGCTTCGAGAACCACCGCTTGATACGTGCCATGGTATCCATGGGCATCTCACCCAGTAATGGTTTCAGGCTGTATAATTCTGAGAACACCTCCTGAGGCCTGGCCCGGAAATGATCCAACAGTCGTCTTTTGTACTCTTCATACGTGAGGTCACCCGGCAATTCCAATTGGACTGCTACTGTCCGGTCCACTAATTCCTGGACAGCCACACGCACAATAGGTGCTTCTAATGTAAATTCTTGGGCTCGAACTGATGCTTCAAATTTTTCGAACCACAACTGTGGCCTTTCACATCTAGTGGTGCCAGCATGGGCTTAAACTCTGATGACGGTCTGAAATAACTCGTCGATTCGGCTGAAAGCGCAGGCATATTTCCTCCGGATTCCTCTTCGGCGCGGTCGGCATTGTTATGTCCACCTATATTGGATGGTCCACGTACCCGTATGTCGTCTGTGTTTATTATCAGTGTATCGTCCAGACGAGACTTAATTATGCCTAATTATTCATTTGAGAAGTCAGTCCCTGAATCAACGTTTCCAACCCATCAGAAGCCATATTAAATGTACCACACATGCTTTATTTTTACTCAGTTATATATAGAATTTTGCTCGCACAACGAGCATCGATTCAATAAACCGAATTTACAAATAATAATTAATTTATGTTGACTTCGGCTCGAAGTCTGCTTTTATCATTGGGCTGACTGCTTCATTCTTATACAGGCGCTTCTGCGAGGAATTTCTGTTTAAATAATTTTTTCCCTAGATAAGACTCTTTGTTCATTATTTGTCTTAAAGGTGGCTATTGCCACAGAGGGATTAATCACTACATTTCATATAAATGCAGATCTGAGGAGCTCTGTGAAAGTATGCGCTTTCTATACGTGATGCATAAGAAAAAACCAATTTATGCAGAACCGTCACACTCTGAGGCTCATCTCCAACAAGAGCAACACAAAGTTTAAACTGTCAAAAAATAATGCATTTAAAACACAGAACCCACCTCCTGTCAACGTTTAAAACTATATTTCAGAATTATAACTTCGTTCTAATATGCTTTTATTATTCAATGGTTTTGTCAATCGCATGGTTATGAATGCGTCAACATAGATAATAAGAAACCGAACGGTAACTTGCAAGTATGTATTAGGTTTTGCGAACCTAGTAACAAATTAGTTCAGTTGTGACCAGAAGGTTAAACCAAAGGCAGCATGAACGGAAAGTGTAATCTCATGCACATTCGTTTCGTGCTTACTGGCGATTCATCAGTAGGAGCCGGTATTACGCCCTTTAACCACTATATATTTGGTAGAAGAATGTGGAATAATAGGACGGTAACTTATTTGATGACACGTAATTATTAAATGCATTTCTGCAGAACTCGTGTGAGTTTATTTTTAACCATTTGAGTTTGATACATAAACACAGGCAAAGCGTCTAATCACTCAAATAAAATGTATGCTTAAGTATTTTTTGAAATTTTATTGCTGAGTGCCAGCTTCATATTTTTCAATGCCGCGTTTTGCGTACTCGGGTTGTAGCTTTGCACCGACAGTTTCGCAAAGATCCGATTGATCACAATTTCCATTTCCGTTTTGTCGATTGGGCTGAGTTTGTATTCGTCCCAATGGAAATGCGGTTCTATCACATCTTTGTTTACTGGCAACGTTTCGGAACGAAAATCCCCGTTCCATCATCAGGCCAATTATCACATATATACGCTGCACAATACTCACAATAGCAGATTTAAGCAAGGGTGGTAACCTCGTTCCGAAACCTTTCCAGTTATATTTTATATTTTTGACTCACCACTGGTTTTAGGCATAGAGTTTGTTTCAGTAACTAAACTCAATATAGGCATATTTCTAGCGCACATGAATGCCCTCACCCAACAACCAAATCTCTCTCTCTCTCTCTCTCTCTCTCTATATATATATATATATATATATATATATATATATATATATATATATATATATATATATATATATACAACTATTTGTAATTAGCAGACCAATCCTTACCTCAGTATAATTTCAGCTATCTCAAATTCCCGGTATACATAATCTCATTTCGTGTGCAGAATGTTGTAGGGGAGAGAGAAAGTATCGAACCTTTTTTTGTTATAACTGTACTGTTACTATGTCACGGTAATCAAAATTCAAAACTGATAAAACAAAAACCTTGACTGTCAAATACTGTATTTTATTTTAAGCCGGGAACTCTAATGTATACAATGGCGTATGAGGTATTGCGCACGTAGTAACAAATTAGTTCAAATATGGTGCAGCAAGTTACCTAGATGGAAAGAGAGTGAATGTCATAGCGACGCTTAGGTCAAAAATTAAAGAGAGAAAGATAGAGAGAGAGAGAGTGGACAAACTAATGGTTTTCAAAAATAATCGTAAGCAAAATGCGAAATTAATCAACTCCTAGAAATAAATTGCATAAGAATATATGCTCATAATACTAAAATAAAACATTATACCTATATACATATATATGTAAATATAATATCGTAACACCCTTTTTTTATATATATATATATATATATATATATATATATATATATATATATATATAGATAGAAAAAAGACCATTGGTAATTGTTAAACATGAATAATTTCTATTCTTATTATATATTTATTTATTACGTTAGTCACACCTTATATCAATATATAAAATACATATCAATATGTATAAAAACATATATATGAATATAAGCAACAGTGTGAGACCAACATCCCTAATCCTATATATATATATATATATATATATATATATATATATATATATATATATATATATATATATATATATTTCTAATAAATTATTATTTTTCTCTTTTCTTCCTGTTTCTTTGACCATTTAATCAAATTGTATATTTATATATTCACACCTTATATAAATATATAAAATACATATAAATATGTATAAAAACATATATATAAATATAAGCAACAGTGTGAGTTAAATGTCTTATATATATATATATATTATATCATATATATATATATATATATATATATATATATATATATATATATATATATTATATATATATATATATATATGTAAATGGTAATATATAAAATGATTAATGTCCGTATATGTATATATATATATTATGTATATAGAATAAACCTATCTATCTACAGATAGGCCTATCTATATATCCGTCTATCCACCACATTTTGAGTTCCTCTTTAAAAGACACTTAATAACTGTTAACCATGAATATTTTCTCTATAACAAACTTATTATTCATTTATTAAGATATTCACACCTTAAATAAATATATAAAATATAAGCAACAGTGTGAGTCAAATGTCTCTAATCTAATGTCCTATCTCCTAACCATTGCTAAATCTGTATACCATCTTCTGGAACATTTTATTGAGAAAGATAAGTATATAGGAATTGATATTGGTATAGGTCATTCGCAATCAGTTTTCTATAAGCGAGGTTTCTTACTTAGGTTCCCACTTAATTCAGGTTCCGCAGCCTCCCGTTTTCTGACCCTAGAAAATGCTTCATTAAATATTGGGCCTAATGATTTTTCTACCGATGTTACATTCATTACATTTTTCCCTGATTTTAATTTCAATTTACTCTCTAATCAGTCTAGTTAATCTGTGGCGGTTGCATAACGCGATGCGTTTACATCCCTCCCAGTCTATTTTATGACCCGTTTCCTTCGAATGCCTAGCTAGGTCTGATCTTTGAATGTATCCATATTTGCAGGGCGTTTTGTGTTCCCCCCTACAAACCTTTATCGGTTGCATGGTTTCGCCTATATACCTGAGATTGCAATCTTTGCAAACTATCGTATATACTTCTGATGTCTCGAGGGGTTCTACTCATTCTTTTTGGTTAGGTAGTTTATTGCTTATAGTAAGCGATTGTCTTAAAACTGTTTTAATATTGCATTTAGCTGCTATTATTCTATTTTTTTCTGCTCAATTTTGAATCAGGTAATACCATAATTTTGCGCTTATCCAGTTCTGCTTCCTTTTTTACTTTTATTTATTATATTGTCATCAAATCTCAGCAAAATTTCATTTATTAATCTATCTATTATACTTGAAAGATAACCGTTTACAGTTAAATACTGTTTGTTGCGAAGATCTAATATATATTCAAGTATGTATTAGGTGTTGCGAACCTAGTAACAAATTACTTCAGTTGTGACCAGAAGGATAAAACAAAGGCATCATGAACGGAAAGTATAATCTCATGCACATTCGTTTCGTGCTTACTGGCGGCTCATCAGTAGGAGCCGGTATTACGCCCTTTAACCACTATATATTTGGTTGAAGAATGTGGAATAATAAGACGGTACAATTTCCTAGACGAATGTGTAAACCTGCATTAGTGAAGCTAACATCATATATAGTCCACGACAATGCGACTTCAACGCTAACGCACACTATATAATATATATACCGAGTCTGTAAAGGATACTAACACTATGGCTATTGTGTTAGTAACCGATACCAACATTATTGTGCCGAAAAGGTACATGGTACTAACACTATGGTTTCCGAGTCGGAACATGGTACCAATATGATTGATATCAATTTATGCTATAGTTCACCGAAATTGAAAATTACAACAATTTCCGAACACCTGTTACTCCAGTAAATCCATACACTTTGGCCCTGATCGATATCAGTTATCACATTTCGCGGTAAGCATGACATCATTCAATTCATTATATTAAAGTTAAATACTGTTTGTTGCGAAGAGCTAATATATATATATATATATATATATATATATATATATATATATATATATATATATATATATATGCAAGTATGTATTAGGTTTTGCGAACCTAGTAACAAATTAGTTCAATTGTGACCAGAAGGATAAACCAAAGGCAGCATGAACGGAAAGTATAATCTCATGCACATTCGTTTCGTGCTTACTGGCGACTCATCAGTAGGAGCCGGTATTACACCCTTTAACCCCAATATATTTTGGTGAGGAATGTACAGTCCTATTATCCCACATTCCTCACCCTAATATATAGTGGTTGAAGGGCGTAATACCGGCTCCTACTGATGAGTCGCCAGTAAGCACGAAACGAATGTGCATGAGATTATATCTTTCCGTTCATGCTGCCTTTGGTTTATCCTTCTGGTCACAACTGAACTTATTTGTTACTAGGATAGCTGTTTAGTTCTAATATTTCCCTTAATCTCCTAATTTCCTTTCCTCTATTTTTTAAATCCACTATTCTAAGACTCCTCAATATCATTGATTTAAGAATGCCTATTTTCATTCCTCGTGGGTGATTTAAGAAGAAATTAAGAAGAAATCCCGAATAAGTCACTTTTCTAAAAATATCTCTTTCCAATCTGGGACCGTTCCGTTTAATTTTCACATCCATAAGGGCAATTCATCATTATTCTCTTTTTCTTATGTTAACTTTAATTCACCTAACTTGTTGGATAATTCGAGAAATTTATTTAACTCATTATCACCATGATTCCAAATTATAAACATATCATCCAGGAATCTCACATATAAGTTTGGCTTGAGAGTAGATTTTACAACAGATTTTTTTCAAAATAGTACATAAAAATATTAGCAACCGGGACTGTTAGTGGTTGTCGCATAGGGACACCTTTGACTTTTTTATAAAATTCATTTCTGAACATAAAGTAGGTGGATGACAAACAAATATTCAAGATTTCCGTAATACTACTTATCGTCATTTTACTACCTTACTATCTCTGGGAACTCTGCTAAACAACGCTTTACACTTTCTAATGCTGCTTGTACCGGTACATTAGTATACATCGATACAACATCCAGGCTAGCCATTCTATCCCTATCCTTCAAATTATATCTACTAATAATGTCAATAAAATGATATGTGTTCTTTAAAGTATAATCTAAGAAATAAGTATATTTTCTAATTCTGTTGCATTGAATTTTAGACAATCTGTAAGTTGGTGAGATTTGTACATTAACGATTAATCTAAGTGGATTCCCCAGTTTATGAATCTTCACTAGACCATAAACTCTCGGAGGGACTGTGTCACGTTGTATTAAGGAATTCCCAAGTCCTGGTTCTAATTCCTCCGACTCAATCATTCTATTAATTATAGTCTTAACTTGTCCTTGTAACTTATCAGATGGATCTTTATTTATTTTATTATAAACCTCGAAATTATTTAATTGTTCTTACACTTTCAATTCATAATCTGACCGGTTCATAAGTACCGTTTCACCACTTTTATCCTCCTTAAGACATATTACTTTAATGGATAATAATTTTGCTCTTAAGCATTTCAGATCATAACTCTGCCTGCATCTGACCTATTTAAGCTCTGACACCACTTTGGAAACATCCAATTAAAACCTAGTTTTATCTTTGTCTGAGAGGAACTGGGCAATCTTTATTGTTTCTGTAATTTCTTTAAATAAAGTTTGCGTGCTTGAAGTAAACACCAATCCCACTGTATTTAACCAGTCCTCGAACAGCATAACAAAACTACCGCCAGTCGCAACGCATTGACGCGTTTCGACCTTCGGTAGTTTTATTATGTTGTTCGAGGATTGGTTAAACTGGAAGGTCGAAACGCGTCAGTGTGGTGCGACTGGCGGTATTTTTGTTATTTTGTTCGATGACTGGTTAAATAGGAAGGTCGAAACGCGTCAGTGCGTTGCGACTGACGGTAGTTTTGTTATGTTGTTCGACAACTGGTTAAATATGGAAGGTCGAAACGCGTCAGTGTGTTGCGACTGGCGGTAGCTTTGTTATATTGTTCGAGGACTGGTTAAATGCAGTTGGATTTTTTACTTCAAGCACGCAAACTTGATTTAAAGAATTGTTAACACCACCCGCGCAATCAATTACTGTTTAAAAAGTATGCTTAGTTTCAAACGATAAGAAGCAGATGGCAGAAAAATGAGGAGTCGTAATTTATGGTATATATATATAAAACACATTAATAACAAAGCGGAAAATGGCCATTTATTTCGAGAATACTAAACTTCGCTCTACACCCACATATTCAAATGAAAACCCTGAATGTCTTTAAATGAAATGTTTTAGAGCGAAGTTTACTATTCTCGAAATAAATTTTTTAAATGGATTTTCTTCCTAATTAGAAATACATATATATTAAAGAGGAGTGCAGCTCCTGCACAAAATTCAGCAATTTACGAACATGTACTACTCACACGTTATGCTGTTAGTAGTAACAATTTTTCATTTCTGTACAAGGCAAAAACGGAAAAAATTCTTCTGGCTGTTGAAGCTATTGCAATCAATAGGCTGAACCCCTGCTTAAACGTGCAGAAAGTAATTCTAAAAGAAATTAAATTGAACTGGAACAAAGACATAACTAACAAGCCTTCAAAAATAGCCTACGTTCCGAAAAATACGACACACTTGTCAATTACCGACGCATTCGCAATGAAAGCGATGACACACCATATGACGTTACGCAAAAAGAGTGATCTAAATTGCGCAAAACAAAGGCAAACAAATGTACATTTGGGATTGGATTAATGAATATATTAACGAATCCAGAATAATGGCTGTAGATACTGGTAGAAAAAATATTTATTAATGAATTTTATTCCATGGAGTACGTTGTTTTATATATATATATATATATATATATATATATATATATATATATATACTTATATCGATTTCATATCATGAACGTAAAAATTAAGCGATTTTTACACTCTACTAAAGAGTAAACTGTGCCGCATGTAAAAACGTTAACGTAAGGCACAAACTACTCCATTATGTTACAGGGAGACACACTAAATGTATGATAGAGATAAGGCACAGTAAAAAATGATAGATATGGAGTTACTTACGAATAACCATTTCCTTACTAGTCAGTTGAGTATTACTTTTGACGAAAAGCTAGAAGGCGAACACTTTTAAATTGATAAAGACAGGACGGAGACTACTGAGAATTGTATATTGCGGGCCATGAAGATGCATTCAGAGCAATTTAACGCATAATTTATTGTACGACCTAGAACGAGAAAGATAATTTAATACATTTTCTTACATACTCAGAAAGAATTGGCCCACATGCAGCCAAAATTTGCAGACTGTCAAATTTACTCAAAGTTGTAGGAACGAGCAACTTGAAACCAGTGTGGCAATAGCCACCTTTAAGACAAATAATGAACAAAGGGTCTTATCTAGGGCAGACATTATTTCAACAGAAATTCCTCGCAGAAGCGCCCGTATAAGAATGAAGCAGTCAGCCCAATGAGAAAAGCAGACTTCGAGCTGAAGTGAACATAAATTAATTAATGTGTAAATTTGTTTTATTAAATCGATGCTCGTTGTGCGAGCAAAATTCTATATATAATTGAGTAAAAATAAAGCATTTGTGGTACATTTAAAATGTCTTCTGATGGGTTGGAAACGTTGATTCAGGCATTGACTTCTCAAATGAATAATTTAACTGCAGAATTAGGCATAATTAAGTCTCGTCTGGACGATACGCTAATAATAAACACTGACGACATACATGTACGTGGACCATCCAACATAGGTGGACATAACAACCAGTAAAATCACTTATATTCAATATTACCATTCAACACACAAGCCAGCAGTCGAGCTAAACAAAACCATATAGCTAATACAAATTTAAATGTCAAATAAATGTGATCACGACTCATTTGATTTCGTGAATGGAAAAAAAATGCACCATATTAAGAATAAGAAGATCATATTCCACGAAGTTAGAAATCTGTTCACAAGTTTCCATGTATAAACACCTTCCTATTTCCTCAGCACAATTCTATTTCATTTATAATTACTAAAAGGCTCTTAAGATCCGCCTGGCGTTAGGTGTGATTTTTCTTAACAACGTGTTTAGATATTGCGGAATAATTTTCTATTTTTCCAGCAGTGTACGGAAAGTATAATCTCATGCACATTCGTTTCGTGCTTACTGACTAATTTGTTACTAGGTTCGCAAAACCTAAAACATACTTGCATATATATTAGGTCTTCGCAACAAACAGTTTTTAACTGTAATATATGTTCTCGGATTCGCTTTTTTGTAATTGGCCAGTCCCGCCTACAAACTGCACTAAACAGCTTCAGCATTTATATTAAAATCAATATCGTATGGTTAATTTTCAGGTAGCGAATTCTTTACATCTAAGTTTAGCAGGCGTACTATTGTAACAGGAGATCCAAGTTTTCATTAAACATTTGAATATGCACTGATTCTAATTTGTCGGAATCATATCCCCTAGAAAAGGTAAATTGGGAAGTGCAGTCCTTAGGCTTATTGTAGCATCATTGCTCTTTCTGATTTGTTCATACTTCATGCGTGCGCCAATAAATCCATCGAGATGCCCTTTCAATAACCAGATGTTCTTAGGTACCACCAGGTCTTGGCGAAAAAAATCGTCCGTACAAAATTAATATTTACGGTAGGCGGAATTGTGTAAAAATGCCTTTTCTGTGAAATTGGGACTGGTCTATTCAGGTCATGTTCTCTTTATAAATACCTTCTATTACAAACTACCACATTTCTTTTTGAACATCAATACGTCAAGGAAATATAGTATGCTAGGATGACTTTTGCACTTAGAAGAGAAATGCTAATGTTGGGCGACATTATTACATTCTACAACTAAGCAATTTGCCAATAAATATTCATTAATTTTCATGAATACGTTATCGGGATACCTTACAAATGTACAAAAATTATTCAATAATCTGTTTCAGTTTCAACGTTTACAAATAGAACATGTGAAACATTTCAAAGTATTCGCGAGCACAACTGATTGACATTTCTTTTTGTATTGGTTATGGGGATACTTTTGACTCTTCCAATAGTTCGTATTTGGGGATTTTCTATTAGATGTGAGTGGTCTTAGCAGAGATAAGCTGTTTGTTCCTGCGAATGTGTGTACCTTCTGCATGTGCAAGATGACATATTACGATATCGATTTTTAGAATTCGCGCAGCCCTTATCTTATCTTGATTTAAGAAAAATGTGGTAATATACCTTATAACATCATATGACACTTTGAATCCTGTATTATTTCAATTTTAGTCATTTTTGTTAACGCATAAGATAATTTGATAAATAAATGGTTTAATGAGGCATGACCTTAATATAAATCAGTTTATAAAACCAGATAAAAGCATCCATTTAAACTGCACACTACTTTAAATAATTTCATTATATATTAAAAAACAAAAACATTATTTTCTTTGACAACAGAACGCAAGATAAACATAAATTTAAGTTTTTGCCTGTTTGTAATTGAACCGAGCTATTTTTTCCGAGCAATGTTTTCCAAGGACCATGTTGGTAGGGAGCGTTGACTACTAAGTAAGCGATCCATGTGCATTTTAGACTTAACACTGTTGAAAAAGATTATCATTTTTCCACAGTAGCTGAATATATTTTTTACAAATACGATACTAACTATTAAATATTGTTTGTTGCGGAGAACTAATATATATGCAAGTATTTATTAGGTGTTGCGAACCTAGTAACAAATTAGTTCAATTGTGACCAGAAGGATAAACCAAAGACAGCATGAACGGAAAATATAATCTCATGCACATTCGTTTCGTGCTTACTGGCGACTCATCAGTAGGAGCCGGTATTACGCCCTTTAACCACTATATATTTTGGTGAGGAATGTGGGATAATAGGACGGTACAATTACACAGTGGATTTCCAAGTCGCTAATAAAATATTGCATATTGCGAACCACTCCGTTGCAAGATCAAACAAACAGAAACAAACTCTGTATATTAGTGAAATATAAAATGTGGTTTGTTTGCGTTTTTGCATGTGTATACAGTTTAATATGCGCTTTCCACTCATTGTCGTTGTTAATTGGAGTTTTCATGCAATCGACTGTATTGTAATATACTGTAACACGCGGCTCCGTGTTACAACCCAACGATGTTCGATTTTGACAAATATGGTGCTCTTTAAGGTCAAATAATCTAACTCTGGTTCTTACACAATATTTCTCTTAACTGTGATTTTAGAAACAATCTCTGTTAGTTTCAAGCAGTTTTAATTGAGATTTCTTGAACTGAAATTTTATTTGTAATTAATAGGGTTGTTTATTAAATATACACACCCGCGCGCAATACGCATGGAACATGCGGTGGATTATAGTGTCACAGCGGATTTATTTCGCTCAGTTGGATTATTCGCAGTTTATGCAAGGGATTTACTGCTCGCATTTAACTATACCTTTCCGAATTTCAGAGTACAATGGATTATTATAATTACATAAGTTAAAACCATAGCAAACAGTGAACTAATTAATTGTGATTTTTTTACATTGAAGTTTGTACACGATTTTAATCCATTTATCATCAGTGACGACTTTTACCAGTGACTATATTCATATCATCACATATTTTCAATCGGTTACATATATTCATTTCAATTCAGACATTTGTATAAGAATAATGACTTGTGTGTAAGACATTCAACTTTGTAAACAGCGTTCATTTTTCTGCCGTCTAGAGTACGGACAATAAAGTTTGACTGTGACTGGTGTTTAAGACATTCATTTGCGTTAAAATTTAATTTTATTTCCGTCTATAACACGGTCAATTTGGACTACTTATGAATTTATATGCAGTGTTATTTACAATACATTTGTAATCATTCGTATTAGTCTTCTCACATCACCCATCGGGAAAAAGCCGGGGATTGATCATATGCACGGATCTCCACAGCCGCCACCAATCCAATGTAGGGAGAAATTAATCGCGCAAAAGTCCCCTACAATACAATATGTATTGTACCAGATATTTCAGTCAAATTGAGAGCTGGCAAAAAGGACATTGCCTTTTAAACCGTTAAAAAATCTGGTATTACAATAAATTTATTCTAATTTACACAATTAAATTAACACTGTTAATACACAAGAATAGGTTAACTAATTTTTTTAAACAAACAAGATCGTTGTCCTTTATACACATTACATTCCTGGCAACATTTATGTAGCTGTGATCATGAATCCGCATGTTTTATTCGAACGTAATTTCATGTCAAGTAAATATTAGGAGTTGCGAAACTAGTAACAAATTAGTTCAATTATGACCAGAAGGATAAACCAAAGACAACATGAACGGAAAGTATAATCTCGTGCACATTCGTTTCGTGCTTACTGGCGACTCATCAGTAGGAGCCGGTATTACGCCCTTTACCCACTATATATTTTTGTTAGGAATGATGAAATATAGGACGGTACAATCTCCTAGACGAATGTATAAACCTGCAGTAGTGAATGATGTCATGATTACCACGAAATGTGATAACTGATATGGATCAAGGCCAGAGTGTATGTGTTTGCTGGAGTAACATGTTTTCAGAAATATTTTTAATTCTCAATTTTGTTGAACTACGGCATACATTGAAATCCATCATGGTTGTACCATGTATCCACTCGGCATTCATAGTGTTAGTACCATGTACTATTTCGGTACAATACTTTTGGTATAGAGTACTGACACAATATAGATAGTGTTGGTATCCTTTACAGGCTCCGTATATATATTATATAGAGTGACAAATATATAGTGGGTAAAGGGCGTAATACCGGTTCCTACTGATGAGTCACCAGTAAGCACGAAACGAATGTGCACAAGATTATACGTTCCGTTCATACTGCCATTGGTTTATCCTTCTGGTCATAATTGAACTAATTTGTTACTAGGTTCGCAACATACACATAAGCTATATACTCCACAGTGTCACAGAATCTTTGCAGAGCTATAGATATAGATGTCTATTTAGGCATAGTACTGACTTTCACATTTACTACGTGCTAAATGATTGATTGACTAATTTTCAATTATTAATGCATAAAATATTAGGTGAAATTAAAGTAAGGATTTAAAATTTATACATAATAGCATAATATGCATTTCTATAGTAAGCATTCTGATTGGATAGAACAATCCCAAGAGAATATCAGCTTTTGTTCGCCATTGTTAATTGTTGCCGTAATATATTTCACCCATGAACTATTTAAATCAAAGCATATGTTTAATTATTAAGCACTATTTACTTAATAATGCATGACAGCTCATCTACAAATGGTCTTTTATTATCAAAACTAGATGGCAAAATCAATGGCTAAAACAGAACACAAGTAACAAATTAGTTCAAATATGACAAGGATAAACCAAATATGACATGAACGGAAAGAACAATCTTGTCTACATTCGTTTTGTGCTTACTGGCAAGTCATCCCGTATTCCATACCAAAATATATAGTGGTAAAATGATGTAATACCGAATCCTACTGACGAGTCGCTAGAAACCACGAGATTATACGTTCCGTTCATGTTTTCTTTCGTTTATCCTACTAGTCATAATTGAACAAATTTGTTATTAGGTACGCAACACCTAATACACAAATGCATATGTATTAGTTATCCTCAACAAACAGTATTTAACTGTTATATATTGAACTGAATGATGTCATGCTTACCCCGAAACGTTATAACTGATATCGGTCAAAGACAGAGTGTATGGATTCACTGGAGTAACAGGTGTTCTGTAAAAGTTGTAATTGTCAATTTCGGTGAACTATAGCATACATTGATATCCTTCATGTTGGTACCATGTACCGACTCGGCAACCATAGTGTTAGTAAAATGTATCTTTTCGGCACTATAAAGTCGGTATCGGTTACTGACACAATAGCCATAGTGTTAGTATCATTTACAGACTCGGTATATATATTATGTAGAGTGAGTTAGCGTTGAAGTCGCATTTTCGTGACTTTATATGATGTTAGCTTCACCACTGCAGGATTACCCATTCGTCTAGGAGATTATACCGTCCTATTATCCCACATTCCCCACCAAAATATATAGTGGTTAATGGACGTAATACCGGCTCCTACTGATGAGTCGCCAGTAAGCACGAAACGAATGCGCATAAGATTATACATTCCGTTCATGCTGTCTTTGGTTTATCCTTCAGGTCACAAATGAAATAATTTGTTACTAGGTGTTGCAACACCTAATACATACTTGCATATATATTAGCTCTTCGCAACAAACAGTATTTAACGTAAATTAATCTAGACAGTCGAAGCGACTGTTATGACAAATCAAGCAAAGGATACACTAGTTGAAAGCAACGATAAAACTATTGACATCATAGTTCATTAATTTATTTGTTAAACTCAATCTACGTTTAATACGTTGCAAATGATTATCTATTGCGCATTTTATTATAGCAGTAATGCAACACTTAATGGATCTGACAATTTAAGTATCCGAATGTACATTTATTATCGCGCGATATAAGTGTTGAATTTTCCATATTTAAATCTATTTCGCTTTAATGCTGTGTGATTTTAATTGTATCTCAAACACAACTGCTATTTATTTTTCCTGGAAAAACATATTTACATATACACATCTCCTCATTAAAATAATCAATAATTTAGTTGTAGGCAGCGCAGCGACAAAGACCGACTATCCGTCTAACTTAGGACTATTTATATATATATATATATATATATATATATATATATATATATATATATATATATATGATTTTAGTGCGATGATTAGTATTCACGAAATAAATGGCCTTTATCCACTTTGTTATTAATGTTTTTGTCTTCCTAATTAGAAATAAATATATTCTTGTCCAATGCCTTCGAATATTACACAGTAAATTTCTAATTATGAAGAAAAAGCAGATTAAGAACAAAGGGGATAATGGTCATTTATTTAAAAAATACCAAACTTCACTTTACATGCATTTATATACATTCTGGGGGTATCATTTGATCATGCGGATGGCAACAAATCTCACTCAATTTTACTACTATTCTAATTAATATTATCAAAAAGCCATATCGTGCTCTAAGATCGAATTTGTTTTTAAACGTTTATGTCAGTTATTATCACGAGGTATACAAAATAATTTATTTAAAAAACGTAGGCAAAAGCAAAGCGGAATATATTAGTATACGTAAGAAAAACATCTGAAACCCACATGAGGCAAATTATGAGTTGGCAAACAGCCGTCATGATTAAAAAAAATAAATTAAGTTCACTCAAAATATTTTCATTTGCAGATACTTGAAAATAATATAAAGAAATGTTTCTTGTATCAGATGACATTTATTCGTACTTCTTTACGTGGATAGAATATTATAAATTTTATTGTCTCGCAAACCAAATGAATTTTATTCATTTTAATTTATCATAATAACGATATCTAGTTAAGTAGACTTTAATAATCAGTGAAGAAACAGAGAAGAAACAAGTAAAAAGTAAACGAAAGATCGAACAGCACTTAACTGTTTCATAATCCGATGAGATGGATAATTTAATACCATTCGTAGACGCATGAAACTTAGTTTCCGCATAGAAGTCAGAAATAACTTTATTCAAAGTAATAGAGAGATAAACATAGGAAATTTACGTTCAAGGACGTCAAATTATTCTATTCTTCGTCTATACCAAAATTTACAAAATTTGAAAATATTTAACAATGCACGACAGAAAACACTTTTACCAAACACGATTCCATATTCATACACACGGAAATTAGGTTGAATGATTTCGGCAATTTCCGATAAAATACATTCAGAAATATGCCACTGTAGCTATCGGTTAGTGAGTAACTAAAATATACATAATTAATATTATCAAATAGCCATATCGTGCTCAAAGAACAAATTTGTGTTTAAATGTATGTGTCAGTTAATAACACACGGTAGATAAAATAATTAGTTTAAAAAAATAGTTAACAGCATAGCGGAATTATCGTTAACATATCAGTATATGTAACAAAAACATCTGAAAACCCCACATGGGATAAATTATGAGTTGGCCAATAGCCATTAAGATTAAAAAAGATAAATTAATTTTACTCAAAATTTTCTTGCTATCGTGAACATATACAGAGGATGAAATCGGTAACTCACTGGGTTGCAATTATTGTACTGAAGTTAATCAAGTAAGGCACCCGATTAAAACTCCCTGTTTGTATTTTTTTAATTTTTAATTAGATTGTGTACTGCAGACAACGCATCTAGAAAAGATCGTTCGGCGAGTTGCCGCGTCTCAGTAGAGCGATCCAACAATAATTCGGGTAATGTTTGCTCTATTGCAACATTAACCCGATTATCCGGTGCAATATCGTTTAAAAATTGAGCCAGCCAATAGACGAGTCTACCACTTGGAAAAGCGATGTATGTTTCTGTAAACATTTCTTTATACATTTCGATCTCACTACTTGTGTTTTGGCGAAGCTCGTTTTTGTGCTGATCTACCGAGTAGCATGATGAATTGCTACTGGTATCAATTGTCTAAAGAAAGGGATTTTAGCAAAAATAGCAAAAATGATATTTTATGTAGAAATAAAGAAAAATTGTTCTTTTATGCATTAACTTTACCAATGTTCATAGGGAATGTTGATGGTCTTAAGTCTGCCTGAAATATAACATAAACGGAGATATAAGCCTAACAAAAAGAAGATCAGATCTAAAGTATACAACAATATGATGACATATACCAGGCCTTGCTATTGGAATACATTTGCGCAAACGGCCTGCAGGATTTCTATTTTTAACTTTCATCTTCCAGTGCCAGATCCCGTGATATCGCTTTGTAAAGTAATAAATTTTAGTCTGAGCCCTAAAAGGCTCATGTGGGTATTATCAGAACTAAAACGAAACACTACAAATTTGTATACGTGTGCTTGTGTTCTTAGTTGGGTTTTTGTTTTACATGCATTTGTGACATTAAATGCTTTAAAAAAATTACCTTTGCGGAATAAACTGTGATTCGACGAATATTGGTTGCACTGGTGATGTTAACACTTACATTTAATCAAGTTTGCGATCTTGATATAAACATCTGGCAGCATAAACTAAGCATTGTATAGTGTGAAAACAGCAATTCATTCAGTAGACCGGTTTTGTCCTTACTAGGAACTCACCGTCCTATTATCCCACATTCTTCACCCAAATATATAGTGATTAAAGGGCGTAATACCGGCTCCTACTGATGAGTCGCCAGTAAGCACGAAACGAATGTGCATGAGATTATACTTTCCGTTCATGCTGCCTTTGGTTTATCCTTCTGGTCACAACTGAACTAATTTGTTACTAGGTTCGCAACACCTAATACACACTTGCATATATATTAGTTCTCCGCAATAAACAGTATTTAACTGTTTATTGATTTGCCATGAGTACGTTCCTCAGAAAGCAGCTAGTGATTTCAATAAAGTTAACAAATATGTAAAATAAGAAAGCACTTGCAATTATGAAGCAAATTTACGTTATGTCCATTATGGATGAAGAGTTAATCGGGAGCCTCTACTTGAATTGAACACGAATATACGTATTATTAAACTAGACTCACGCATATTGAATAATTGTAGTAGAGATCGTATAACGAAATGAAAACCAAGACAACAATAGTTTTAAAATGATGGGATTAGTAATTATTCAAAATAAATTCCTCATATTGTTACCAGCGGTATAAAATGACACATTTAATTTTTTAAACTGAAATGCAGTTCCTTTTAGCCTTTGTTCAATAAGACACATATGCTAAATTTATTTGCAAGATATACATAACATTTGAATATATAAATATTATGAGCGAATTCCCGGTCTATCATCACATTTCCTCTCAATAAATATTAAGGCAAAACATTTTATTATGAAGTAGCAACTGAACGTGAACTCCAATTATTAATGATTTATTATTTCATTTTATGTTGTTCCTTCTTTGTGGTACAATAGGCTTAACAAGTTAAATATTCTAGCATTGTGAAGGATTTTTCTTATGCAAGAGATAGAGAGATATTTTGTCTGTAAAAATGAAAATGTACCGCCTGAAAGCTGACAGGCCTTAGCTAGTCATCCTGTTAACGGTGACATTAGTCTTGTCGATAGTAAACTGATACAGTTATGCTTCATCGTCTGAAGCCACGAATTCGATTTTACTGGGCACACACATATACGAGGGGCACGTTTCGGCTGCTGAAGAAACTCTGGTTACCGTTACCTCAAAACTAGATGCTTAAAGCAGATGGTGCTCGTCAGCTTCTGAAAGCACAAACTTTAAGAAAAGAAAAAAAATTAATCTGAATTAATTACACAACAGTATAAATAGGCAAACTATTATTCCTCAAGAGACCATACAGAACCACGAGTACTAATCATAGCCATGTGGCATTGACACTTCATTTCTTCAATTCTCTTATATTAATGTAACGCTTGCCTATATCCGATCGTATAGAAATATGAAAAGATTGCGTTAATCAGGAGTTTTATTACCTCCTACGTGATCGGATTTAAATATCGTTAACGGAGGTTTGTATTATTGTGGCCTACTATTTGACACTCCGTTTAATGATGCCTATCCCATAAGGATCTGGCTCCTTCATTTATTTCTTTCGTAAATTTGTACTATTCAATTTAGTCCTAGGGTATATTTGCTCTTTAGAATCCACTTTGCCGGTCATAAAATGTCCGCTTCCATTGTAAATAATAAGCTTAAAATATGCATAAGATGCAAACCATAAGTTCTTTCGTCCCAGCTGATGTTTATGAAATTGAGTTATTTGGCCTACCTCATTTTTATCATTTTAATTCTTGAAGTGTATAAATAAAAACTTAGATCGGGTTTGTAAATAGGGTAGTCAGTCTAAACCACATACGAAAAAACGATTGTCTAAGCCATAGTGTTGGTACCCTTTACAGGTTTGGTATATATATATATATATATATATATATATATATATATATATATTCTTTATTATGCCCATTGCCTTCGAATATTATACAGTATATTTCTAACTAGGAAGAAAAAGGAGATTAATAACAAAGTGGATAATGGTCATTTATTTCAAAAATACCAAACTTCAATTTACAATCTTTCATTTATATACATTCTAAGGTTTCATTTGATTATGCGGTTGGCTTTGAAGTCGCATTGTCGCAAACTTTATATGAAGCTGGCTTCACTATCGCAGGTTTACAAATACATATAAAAAATGTACCGTCTAATTTTCTCACATTTTTCACCTAAACATATAGTGGGTATATGGCATGATACCGACTTCTACTGAAGAGTCACGAGTAAGCATGAAACGAATGTGCACATGAGATGATACTTTCCGTGCACTCTGTATTTGGTTTATCATTTTGGTCAAATTTGAACTAATTCTTTACTTGGTGCGCAACGCCTAATTCAAAATTACATTAAGAGTATACTTTCCTGTAAACTGAACCTTATAGTTGATGTGATGTAATGTGTGCGTTTGCGATTCCTTAGGCTATGTTGGTTGCGTTAAAGTGCTGGTAGAGTTTCTCCTACTTAGTAAACTAATGAATAGTGATCAGACTTAAAAATTCCTAACCCCCTACTAAAAATAAGTGACCGAGTGCCCATATTCAGTCTATACATAACAATTAATTGCACTTTTATGCCGCCATGAAGTATCAGTATATTATGCTTATTGTAATGCTTTGTAGTAGCAATAGTAATAGACCCATACAAAAATTAAGTAATCAAGAAGAAAGTTCGTATAAGCAACCCTGCACTATTCATCGAACGTTCAAATTGACAGAAAAGAACAGTTTTAATTGTACTGTCAAAACATTCAAAATGAAAAAAATATTTTTTTGAAAATGCGAATATAGGCGAGAAAATTGTTACTGATCGAATATCCATATGAATTTAAAAGCAAAAACGATAAGGAATTACGAATTGCAGATACTGCTTCATCGTAGCTAAACAAGCACAAGAAATCTAAACAAGAGCTGAAATGTATAAATGCTCGATTTTGCTTATTTTAATATATCTGCAATATGTTTACAAAATTACTGTTACCGTATTAGTTAAGCACAACATTTAACATCAACTCTCCTCCCTCCACCCCCAGTTCAACTTAATTTTCCCCACGATGTGCCGGACATTTCAGTCAAGATGTGTATTGGCAGATACGTGTTCATATTCTAACATTTCTGGAAAAAATCATATTTTCAATAAAATTATGCTTCTAGTTAACATTTGTCTGACGTACCTCAGAATTATAAATGCCGTGAAAAACATTGATTAATAGCGACAAATGTAAGTATGTTCCCTGTATTTCCGTCATATGCTGAACCTGCTGAAGCTGGTATTTACAAGACGAACAATTCTGTTTCATACGTCTTGTCACATCAGAGTATAGTGCTACTACACGGCATGTATCCATATTGAAACGATCTCTAGTTGTTGAAGAAGATGAAGAATTGGTTTTTTTCTGTTGAACAAACGCGGGCCAAACAAGGTTGTACCAGTTGGCCACGCTTGAAAGCAAAACTGCCAAACACACTCTAGTTCTGAGTAGAGATTGATTGAGATTGCGGATAATTTAAAAAAAGATATAGGCAAAGGAATTAAAAGTTAGGTATAATTGTTTACTCAAAGCTACAGGGTGTAAGCATAAGTAAAAACAGAAGAGTGATTTGAATGTGCATGAGCAAAATACATGCTACTAGCAGAAATTGAGAAAGGTTTGGTAACTGGAAGCAACTTTTATTCCTATTTTATCATTGAGAACGTTTTAAAAGAAACAATATTGCTCACGACAAGATGTTGCACAATTAACAGATCTATATTTTGCTGAACAAGGATTTTTTAAATTGATTCCAATTTTCTCTAGAAAAATACCGATACTGATAATCTATTTCAAAAGGAGCTTGAAAATGAGTATCGATGTATCTCGGAATAAACAGTTAGGGTATTCTGTTGTCATTTTGTAATGTAATCAGGTGATCTAACTTGATCTCATTACCGTATTTATAAGTTTAAAATACGAATTATCGTAAAAAGCAGTGAGAACAAGTACCACCGAAAGAATTTGCCATTTTTATTGTTATAAAAATACGTTTTGAATAAATGTTTTGCTGCAACTAACGAAGCATATCTTATTTACATTTCAATAAAGGTGGCTACCATAATATAAACACAAACCCTATCATACCTATAGATTTGTCAGTGTAGACTAAGCATTGGATAATTTAGAAAAACAATCCATTCAGTAGACAGGTTTGCCCTTATTGGGAACTCTTCAAGTAGCCAGTATTTGCCGCAGATATTCTCTATTATACAACGCTTAGTTCATACTATATAAATATATGTATGCATATATATATATATATATATATATATATATATATATATATATATATATATATATATATATATATACATGGATTAGTGTTTATATTAAGATCGCAACCTTCATTTGACTAACTTTTAAACCCGTCCGCGGCAACCATTGGTCGATTAATGATATCTCATTTTGTTGTTAATCAAATGACTGAACTAACACTATTTCAGGAGGGCATGTCGTGTCCACCTATGTTTGATGTTCCACGAACTTGAATGTCGTTGGTATTTATTATTAACGTGTCGTCTAGACGAGCCTTAATTATACCTAACTCGTCCGTTAAATTCTTCATTTGAGACGCCAGTGCCTGAATCAACGTTTCGACCCCATCAGAAGACATATTTAATTGTGTCATAAATGCTTTATTTTTACTCAATTATATATAGAATTTTGCCCGCACAACAACAATCTATTTAATAAAACAAATTTACACATTAATTAATATATGTGCACATCAGCTCAACGTCTGCTTTCTCATTGTGCTGCCTGCTTACTTCTTATCCAGGCGCTTCTGCGAGGAATTTCTGTTGAAATAATGTCTGCCCTAGATAAGACCTTTTTCTCATTATTTGTCTTAAAGGTGGCTAGCCCAGGCATTTAACAATATTGAAACCAGAATAATAAAAGTGGACATGGACTAGTTTTTCATTTAACAAAAATAGTTACTAATTCGATACAATTGTTGGCGTTAAAATACACACACGTAAACACAAATATATATATAGCACAAATAACACCTATTTTGTTTTGCCAATATATTCATCCATTATTTTACAAGTCAGAATATAACATAACATACATTTTTACGATAATGCATTTATTTTTGGTTTATTCTGTGAAAATTGCGTAGTTTTCAAGATTTAATCATTTCTAGTCTTAATCAGGCATAAATTTGTGTAAAAGACTTTCATTTAAAACTGTGAAACGCATGGAGACGCAAGAACATGTTTTAAAAAACAAAACTGACCTATAGGAGCTGTAGCCTATATAAAAGGGAAATTTGTGTGTGATCGTAAAATTTTGTTTTGGGCAGTTCATAAGTTTATTTTCTGTGACCTGGTGCATTTTATGTCCGTCGCATGGATTTCAATTATCTGCTGACCATGTGGTATATTTCTGCAATTTTGACACTTCATAAGAGTGGAGACCTTACGAAAGCTTGTTTTGCCTCTTGATGTATTCTGCATTACACGAAGCGTGTGGTAAAAATGACTCTAGATTATAATAAATTCATACTACATGATCGATTACATGTTAAGATAAAGGTATCGCTACTCTAGACCTATCTATAGCCTTTGTGTCAGAATATGTCTTCTTCAATCTCCTGATGCTTTTTTTTCTTCTTTCCGCTACCTTTGATTGGTGAAGGCTTCCGCATTTACAGCTACAACATTGGCTGCCTATTATGTTGCACTGCGTTTCGTGTTCTTCTAAGTACAGGTGAGTGATTTAATCAATGGCCCTATTCCTGCTACTATTTCTGATTCGAACGAAGTTTGTTATGGATAATTCATCGCTATCATATTTTTCTTGAGCCAATTTAATTATATGGCATGTTGGTTTGTTGCCATATATTGAGATCGGGCTCTTGTTGTTTGGCATTAAGTACCTCACATATTGTCTGAAGTTTTAAAACTTGCCTTGCAAAGTATGGAAACTTGTTGGATTTGCTTTTTCGCCAATATTAATAATGTCATTTTTGTAGCCGGAGTACTTACGGGAACTAGATCTTTGCAAGTATGCCTCCGAGGTAAGTGTTGATTCATTGTTTTCCCTATGTATTTACTGTTACCTCTGCTGTGGTACCTGGTCTTTAGCGTCAACTCTTATTCAAATTTGTATCCAAGATTTAATTATATTCCCTTCGGTATGATTAATTGACGGCAAATCCTTCTATCCGCATTGTCTGATAAAGACAGCTATATTTGTCTCATTTTTATATGAATAAACCGTTCTGTATGTTTTAAAATGTATGCGTTGGCCAGTCCAGGTTGATTTCTTGTGTAATTTTCTTGTAAGATGGTTGCCGCATTTTTTATTTAGTTTTATTCGCGGGTAAGAAAATTCACTGTTTATCTCTCCCTCCATTGCAAATTTAACATTTTTCATATATTTTGGTTGACGTTTCCAAGTTTCATACTAAATTAGTTGTAGTGGGAAGGAGGATAATATTATCCATGTACCTTCTGCATAGCTTGCAGTTCTCTATAGCGGACTAGTCAATTATTATGTGTGTCGCATATATCAATAAGCTAGAAATGGAACTATGCAACTTTCTATGGACTCACCATTATTTTGTTGAAGATACCTTACATTAGAGTAAGATGTAAATTTGGTATCCACAATTGAAATTCGACTCGAATTTTTACCAAATCTCACAAAATTATTCAATTATCATCCAACAGAATTTTACTAAAATGTGTTGTTGCATCAAGGAAGACAAAATTTATGTAAGTCGCACTCTTATCATTTAGTTTCTCTGAAAACTCTACAAACATTTGACAGTTTTCCTTCACTATGCTTCTCAATGACTAAACTTTTACATAAAAGCTTTTTAGTTTATACAACCAAACAATCATTGATTACGCGGGTAGTTTGCAAGTTTGAAGTAAACACCAATCCCATTTTATTTAACCAGTACTCGAACAACATAGAAAGCATTTTGTTGTTTGTAATGCGATATTTTTACGGCTTCCATTATCAGC
The DNA here is from genome assembly GCA_029291075.1 of Eudiplozoon nipponicum. Classification (NCBI taxonomy): domain Eukaryota; kingdom Metazoa; phylum Platyhelminthes; class Monogenea; order Mazocraeidea; family Diplozoidae; genus Eudiplozoon; species Eudiplozoon nipponicum. The sequence continues at coordinate 104,383 of JAQBSW010000541.1, forward strand.
CGAATAGGTGGAAATTTTCTACTTTGGTCAGGTTGTGCAAAACTTTGTGTTGCATACAATGTGAAAGCTCCTTTATGATCAAGATTGAATTGGATATTTATAAAAAATAACGTAGGTCTATATACCTAGAACTTGTTTTTCGAATCAAGGTGTTAGCACACAGTGGCTTTATTTTTATTAAGTATATTAGGGATTCCTCTTTCGGAAGCCTTTTCCAACGAAAGGCTCAACCAATTTTATTAGTTGAAATAATAATTGTCAAATTCTTGATGAGGTAAGCTTGCTGTGGACAAAGGCTTTTGAGACAGGAAGCCTACATTTCCGAAATAAGAATAATGGCAGTGTATACAAAAATCTTGTTTCGAATAACAAGGGACAGATAATTAATCTATTCATAGTCGCGCAACAAGTGTCATTTGAAGAAAGTAGTTTTAACTCATTTCCCCGAATCCTGATTAATAACGAGGGCTTCTCAAATAAGGACGAAACGATGGTCAAATTCTGTCATAATACTTGAATTAAATATTAATTCTCTGGAGAGCACGGTGCCCGCCTGCTCATAGCAGATCGGAGCCAGCCAGTTGGACCTTTGTGTTGAAAGAAAAACTAATTGGTGTCCAAATGTAGAAAAATACTGTCAAACATAGTTTCTTGTAATGCATGGCCTCAGTAACCATAAAAATGAACTCTATTTTTAAAGTACCTAGATAGTTCGGAACGATCATATTCGGGCAAGGAAATTGCATTTTTTTGGTATTTGCAATGACTAGTCGAAGAAGGATAAACCAAAGGCAGCATGAACGGAAAGTATAATCTCATGCACATTCGTTTCGTGCTTACTGGCGACTCATCAGTAGGAGCCGGTATTACGCCCTTTAACCACTATATATTTGGTAGAAGAATGTGGAATAATAGGACGGAATAGATTATACTTTCCGTTCATGCTGCCTTTGGTTTATCCTTCTGGTCACAACTGAACTAATTTGTTACTAGGTTCGCAAAGCCTAATACATACTTGCATATATATTAGTTCTTCGCAAAAAAACAGTATTTAACTAGTCGAAGAGACAATCTGTTTTAGCCTATCATCGGCGCATAGATTTGATTGACAAGTAGCGCGAACGGGCACTGATTAATTACCTGGGGCTTGTTTTGCGAAATAATATTTTTTCACCCACTGTCCTCATTTCTACTCTGCATATTTCAGCGTCCAGTCCCGGAACCCAATGCACGAAGACATTTGGCAATTATTAAATAAGGTAGCGAATTTCGATTGAATGGCTTCATTTATATTAACTGGTAGATCTCTTAACAAAAACTGATTTATCATAAGATAAGTATACGTCATGTATGTAGGAATGCGCATGCACCTGCAAGTGTACACAGGTACATATGAAATAAATATGATTTTATACCAAATACGTGTGATAATAACTGTGAAGTTATCAGTTAAATATAATTAAATGCAAGTGCAAATTCTTTAAAGAAAAATAAAAGTTATTAATTTCAAGTCATCTTTACACACAAAAACTTGTTTAACACTTACTTCATTAAATGAAGTATTCAAGAGTGACCACCCTAGTGAGGAAGGGAGTAAGATAAATTGAATTCACCAGTCGCAAAAAGCTGCCAGGAAATTACTCGAGTTTGGAAATTTATAAAAATTCTGACATTTTAAAAAAGGCAAAATTTTACATATTTTAAAATAAATGCTACGCTCTATAAAGAACCTAAGTTAAGGTAACCCGAAAATTGATTGAGAGATCGTTTTTATTCTTCCCCGCGACCTATATTTCTTACCCTTTTACTTGAGCGAGTTTCCGACTATGATCCGTGCAATCTTTGCTTTTTATCGTTATGTTGTGTTGTGTCTCAAATCGAGCCTAGTGATATTTCTACGGCTGTTTCAGTCATATAAAATATCAATTAAGTTTAAATGGATTATCTAATAGATCATACTAACCTATTACGACCATATATTTATACGCGTCTACAACCAGCCTAGTTATTTGCATGTCCAGTTAACTGTGTGACGTGCATGACATAATCTAAAGAACCTAAGTTAAGGTAACCCGAAAATTGATTGAGAGATCGTTTTTATTCTTCCCCGCGACCTGTAAGTTCTTACCCTTTTACTTGAGCGAGTTTCCGACTATGATCCGTGCAATCTTTGCTTTTTATCGTTATGTTGTGTTGTGTCTCAAATCGAGCCTAGTGATATTTCTACGGCTGTTTCAGTCATATAAAATATCAATTAAGTTTAAATGGATTATCTAATAGATCATACTAACCTATTACGACCATATATTTATACGCGTTTACAACCAGCCTATTTATTTGCATGTCCAGTTAACTGTGTGACGTGCATGACATAATCTATTAAGATGTCCATAATGGCATGCAGTTCTACGTTCCTCTCGTTTTGCCTTAACTGGGCACAAGGATATAACCACATACATGAGGTTACAGTCCTCATATTGAACTTCATACATTCACGATGTATCTAACGGTTCAATAATCTCCTTTTATATGTGAAGATTAGTGCCTACAATAAATGGTTGCCTTAAAATGGTACATATATTGTATTTCGATGCTACCGATCCGATTTTTATACTTGGTTTAAAGTATTATCATGACCTTCCAGTCCCCTCTTGTTCTACCAGACTTTACGTTTCCAATTATGATGAAATGTACTTATGGCACTCATCATCGTTGCTTCGACTAACTTTAAATGTTACCCATGAGTAATTAATATTTCTCGCAATCTACCTAATTCAATCACCCTATGTTTTATTTCTTTTAGACTTAGGTGTCTAATCGTTATTGATTTTGAGCCACCGGTTTTGCATTATATATCTCATCAGCATTAACCACGATAAAATAATATTTTCAGAACTCCTATAAGAACGAAAGAATTATTATTCATTCTTAGGTGAATCTTGCCTAGATAGAAAAGCCAACCTAAACAACACATAGAATCAAGGCCTACTGGAATTATAACAAACACTATCTAAAACAGTAAACGGAGACCTAGATTTCCCGCACGCTGAAATCAAAATGAACCAATTCTAATAAGGCAGAATAAAAAATATATCATTTTCTACTAGACACCCTCATATTTTCGCACACTAAACTGTCTTTTGGTTAGTGAGAGTACATTGCGCAGTAATCAAGTGATTGACATCACGTATATCAGTATCCGACTAAGAAATGTCTGGTCTACTCCCCCTGTGGTTCAAGCCAACCACCAGAATGGCCTTCCGTGGCCTAACGAGCAGGATTTAAAATTATCAGTGGTTAGAGCACCAGATTCCGAAGCAGATGTGCGCAAGTTCGAGCCCTGTCCGCAGCAAATTCTAGATAATACACGATGAGTTACAAATAAGACGAAACTGGTCTACTGGATGAATTGTCTTTTCTACACTATGCAATATTTAGTTTATACTGACAAATGTATGTACATAATGGGTCGGATGTTTATATCAAGATCGCAACCTTGATTAAAAGGTGGTGGACGGTCAAAGAACGGTCGTATATAATTAGATTGTTTGTAAACTATTCTCTTGATACATGCATTCCGAAGTTCAGCTGTCATTGACCTGAACAGAATCGAGCGAATACATCGATTAACAAAGTTGTCCATACGTTGGCAGCTATAGCTTATCATCTCTCCACAACACAAAGCAGGCCGGGACATATTTTTGACTTGAAGACCTAAAACTTCATATTCAGCGAAATAAACAGGCGACTCCAAAGTGGTCTACACAATTTTCGAAAAGGTTCAACCGCAAGGCTGATACATCTGAAAATTTCGGCAGAAGCTGATTCGTCTTTTGTAAACTGAGATCCTAGATTAACGAAATACTTGACGACTGGCAGTAGGGCGTAATTCAGCAATATCTATGGACCCACATAAATAATTTGTCATGCTGACTGTTTCTAAGCGTTTAGCTCCATGCCTTAACGAGCAGAAGTTCAAGAGCGCAATTAATGGCTTCCTGAAGCTAGTCTTATCTTTCTACCATAAGAACAGCATTATTAGCATATTTGAGATCAACAAGCTGGCCACCACTAAGATCTCCGCTACGAGAGTCGCGATGACTGTAGCAAGAGCCACCTTTGAGACTAAGAGCGCACCAAGGGTCCTATATAGGGCTAGCATAAATTCAACAGAAAGTCCTCACAGAAGCGCCCGTATTAGAATGAAGCAGTCAGCACAATGATGGAAGCAGAATTTGGGTTGAAGTTAACATAAAATAATTAACATTTGGAAATTTGCTTTACTAAATCGATGGTCTTTATCCGAGAAAAATACTATATATAATCGATTAAAAATAAAGCAAGTGTGGAAAATCTACAAATGGCTTCTAACTGCTTGGAAACGTTAATTCAAGGGATGACTGCACAAATGAACAATTTGATTGCAGAATTAGGTCTAACTAAGTCTCGTCTGACTGATACATTGATAATACAAACCGATGGAATCCACGTGAACAACCCAGCCAATATAGGTGGACACAACAATGACCTCATAAAATACTACATCGAAAATATAATTAAACAGGGTGGGAACAATGACGTTCACTGTTGGACGACGGGGACAATTGCGAAATGTAAAGGGACACCCTTAAAAATACGAATACATGCCGTTGAGTCATTATAACAGGCTTAGATTAAATGAAAACTTTTCGTCGAGACGCTATGAATTAGCATTGCTTGCCATAATATTACACTCGTGACCTAATCGAAAGCAGTTGAGTAATCCAATAAAGCAATAAAAGTGGGCCGCCAGTACCGATGGCGCAACTCAAATGTGCGAAGTCAATGAATTTGGCCCATGCATCACATTCACAGTTGAAATATTTTAAAGATAATAGCACAGAGTAAATTGTAAACATTTTAGTGGACAGGAGCGCCAATGTCACCTTTCATTGTGGATGGGAACTTCAGCAGCACATGTCCATTCATAAGTGTCGGATTTATTTCTCCAGATTGCCATAATCAGTTTGTGCAGACCATCCTTAATCTCTATTCTAATGAACTTGAAAAGGTCTGAAAGAAGGTTACCCATTTTGACCACTTTGCGGACTCTCATGAGACCAAAAGTCTCTGCCACTTATTTCAAATTAAGAGTTTGAAAATCCATTTCATAACACTTTCGAAGGGTTACTTCGTTTCTAATTATAGTGTTTGCAATAAGTGCCGATTTGTGTTTTGAGAAGCGTTTCAAAAGTTGGATTCTCTTAGGACCAAACAAAAAATAAGTAAATATATTATATAATTAGACGGCAATTGATTGCACGGGTGGAAATAAAAATTGTTTAAATCAAGGTTGACATCACCAAGATTTTCTAGGTTATTTTATTAATGTTAATACAAATTATTTGTTAGGTTATATTAATCAGTCAATTCCAATAATAGTGTAAAGAATTTACTCGATGACGGATTCGATTTTCTTAAAAGTGGCCATACAAAGTTAATTTACCGACATAAATATAGGTAAGTATAAACGGCGCATCGCAAATAGAATTCTAACAAGACACGCACAAGAAAAAGCAGTATAGGTGATTACGCGAATAACAAATCTTCTGCTAGGTGGCTAGAACGAGGTAACGATTGATTATATTTTTGTTGCCAACAGCACCAACTATTTTGAACTTGCCAACTTTGTATCAGTCACAATAGTATTATATTCGACGCAACCACTTTTCACATTAAGCTGCACGTAATCTTTCTTTTTGCAGTCTCCATCCATACGTGGAACAGCTGCATCAGCAGACCGCTGATCAGAAACAAGATATGTCTTAGGAGATGTTGATGATCTTAGCTAGTCACGATGTACGTTGTATGACATACGTGTATGACTTCAATGGTGTTAGTTTTCTGCTTAACACCGACCCGGAAATCCGAATTTGGGCCAGCTAAAGCTCGACGGTCGACAAATTAGTAGTTCAGTATAAGCTAAAAACTAATAATCATACGAATTACAGGTCGTGTATAAGAAAGAACTAATCACAACCATTGGCCAGAAAAGAAATTAACTTTTAAGTTTTAGTTGGCAAATATTACACAGAACATCATAGATATGGATTTCATACTCATCTATAGGATCTTTACAGAGGCACCGATCAGGCAGGTAAATTACTATTTAACAATCATAGATTGCGCGGTTGGTGATACCAATTCTGTAAATCAAGTTTGCGAGCATGAAGCAAGCACCAATCACATCGTATTTAACCAGTCGAAGAACATAGCAAAACTAACATCAGTCACACGTGCCGACGCGTTTGGATCTTAAATGGTCATCATAAGAGTACGACGGCAAACTGCAGAGCATATATAATGAAATAAAATTTATATATGAGGCTCTCATCTCTAACAGTCTCGTATATATTGTACATAACTGGAAATGTCGGCTGTGCAATTTCTATAGTCACGAACGTAAGCTTTCTTCGGCTTTCGCCACATGTATGTAAGGTAAACAATTTAACAATCATTAATTGCACAGGTGTTGATAACAAATCTTGAAATCAAGTTTGCGATCTTGAAGTAAGCACCAATCCCAAATGGTGCAACCGACATTCACAATCTTTAAAATGTATGCGAGACTACAAGGGGTGAGAACCGAATTTCTTAATTTGCTTTCAGTATTAATTGCTGTTTGATTCTCTGGTAAGTATGATGATAATGGAAGATCGAAACGCGTCAGTACGTGTTACTGACGGTAGTTTTTCTATGTTGTTCGACTGATTAAATACAATGGTATTGGTGCTTACTTCAAGCTCGCAAACTTTATTTCAAGAATTAAATTACTACTCCAGTCTTCTTAGTAAATAGTGAATTTGAGCAACTTTTCTGGGTGTTCAAACAGTTAAGTTTCCGTTCATGCTGTCTTTGGTTTATCTTTCTGGTCACAACTGAACTAATTTGTTACTAGGTTCGCAACAACTAATACATACTAGTTAAGAAATTTCTTTAGTGCATACCAACTGAAGTGAGACACAGGATTGGCACTAATGCAAATATGACGAAGTATCCGCGTCTCCAACAGTAACTGTAAATTCGATGTGAGGTAACAGAATCGAAGTTCGTCAAATTAGGCAATGGGGAACATTTTGAAGATTTTTCTCTTCATTTGCAACTTGTATTGTCGTCTTTGATAAATAGAATACCAAGTAGGGGACCTATAGAAACTACAGTGAAACCTCGCGATACGAGCAGCCTAACATACGAGTTTTTTTAGATACGAGCCGGAACTCGGGCTATATCTTCGTTCAAGATACGAGCCGTGTTTCTAGAGCTTCCCGCTAGTTGGCGCGCAGGGTCGAGCATCATCCAGAGAATCTCTCACTCACTCGCACGTGTTACCCGCTTGAATCGAAGTGTATCTTGTGCGCTGTACTCATTTTGCTTGATTACTGACCTTTTTGTGTTATAATGGGACCGAAGGTGAGTGCTAAGGATAATGGTGGCAGGAAGAAGAGGATGATGTCGATAGAACTAAAGCAAGAAATAATAGAAAACATGAACGTGGCGTACGAGTGATTGAATTCGCAAAGATCTATGACCGTAGTACATCGACAATTTGTACGATATTGAAGCAGAAGGATGCCATCAAGAGTGCTACCCCAGCAAAAGAAGCCACAATCCTTTCTCAATTAATTTACAATGGGTTCGGGATTTTTCATAGGTCCTGAACGGATTAAATCGAAATCAGTTATTTAAAATGGGAGAAAATCGTTTCAGATACGAGCCGATTGACTTAAGAGCTCGGTTATGGAACGAATTAAACTCGTATCTCGAGGTACCACTGTATAAGAATCTCATTTCGCTTACGAAACTGAATTTGCATCGCCTACCGAATACATTCACTCTTTTGGAACCACTAGTTGATAATTAGATATACTTTGTATTATATTATGCAAAGACATACTGCCAAATTCCGAAAAAAAGTCAGGTGCCGCTGACTGGCATCTAATAAGTCTCGTCAATTGTAACGAAAATTAATTTAAAAAAAAACAGAATTATTTAAACAAAAAAACTAACATAGAAGAAAATTGGGCTGCATTAACAGATGTCGACGTCTGCGAATCTACGGTTATACCATTCCTCCTGTACGCCTCATAACAGTAGGCAAGACTCAGACAGACGCCACCAAGCCAGAATGGTATGACTGCACCATCTTGATGACGAGAATTTCTACCAGCATAATAGGAGCGTTTTAATTTTGAAGTTACATTAACTTGTTGAACAAGCATATCAAAATTAAATCCAAATTCATCTGCCAAAAGACGACTGAAGCTCTTGTCAGCATAATAATTGTACGTAGAAAACGGATCACGCAATTCAAAACGACATGCTACAAGCTTCATATGGAAAGAGTGATTGTGCCTTTCATAAGTAATGGTGTATTTATTGGTATCCTCATAATATGCACTGCTCTTTGTGTAACGTATTTCATTAGTATATTGTTGTCTATCATTGATTTGACTGTCTGAATAACTAGTAAATGTTTTAAAATTACGAAATGAATACACATCATAAACCATTCGACAATCACACGAGATAGAGCTGGAAAGTTTATCTTGACTCGTCCGGTTATCTCCGCATTTTTCTGTAGATATTTCATGCTTTTGCTTGACTATTCGAACTCCAGGTATTTTCTCAGATAGAAATTCTGACAATCGGCAACATGGTTTATCAGCAAATATATCGGTTTCCGCTGTCTAAATAAATTAACATGTAAACAATATATGTTTCTTTAAACAGTGTCTATATCTATATGAACTTGTCAAATTAAGAAACGTTAAGAACAAATATCATATATTACAATTGAAAATATATATGAGAACTAAATAATAAAAAAGTTATACATATATACAATTGCAAGTCACCGTCACACACACTCATAAACAACTCCAATTTGCTTTTTATCTTGATATTTTCAGCTGCAGAGTTACGTCCTCTATTGCAAAATCAAAATAAATGTAAAAAGTATTTACATATATCCAATATAAAAAAAACATTTCTAAAGGTAACTTAGGCAATTCAACAAGAAAATCAATTTCGTTCTTATTGAAACTGGTCAAGTAATTTCCAAACTTTTTCGTGGTCAAGCCTCGAACGTACGTACATTTGCTTTAGAGTAACGCAACTCTGCTGCACATCACATGCAGCTTTAGTTAGCCTCTCCTTTAGGTGGAGCCTATTTGGCATATCTTGACCTAGCCATCCTCGAAGTGTTATTACAGAACAGACATCATGCCACCTGGAGAAAAAATATATGGAACAGGCTTCACCTAAATGAACGGCGCATCTAAAACATAAGTTAGTGTATTTGACAGATGGAAATGTCTTCATCGAAGTAAATGGCATGAGGATTATGCACCACTGGATCGTTGCATTCTAGTTTACTTGAATTAACTGGGAAACCGAGAAGCAAGAACAGGTAAAAAACTGACATTCTGAAGCTGAACATGATTTGCATATTCCGACGCCGCGAAAGACAACCTTAAAAAAGCAGTTAGAACAAGATGCACCGATAAAATCGTGGGCCCCAGTGAGCACGACAAGATTATAGCGAAATTTCGGTCAGCCTACGCGAAGTGATTACGTATAATTCTAGGCGAATTTCTATAGGCTTTGTATGAGTGTGTGTTATTGTGTTATCTCCTTCAATCCAGGTTGCGAGCTTGATGTAAACACCAATCCAATTGTAGATGCATTTGTCAGTATAAACTTAACATTTTATAACAGAAAATGCCATTAATCCAGTAGACCAGTTTCGTCCTAAAGTACTGTCGACAATTTTCTCCAGACAACTCTCGAACATGGGCACGTCTGCTTTGGAGTCTGCGAGTCGATCTACAGCACAACCCTGCCGTGCTCTACACACAATCTTCAGTTATATACAAATTTAAGTATGTGGTTACCCTTTCGTTCAGGTGCAGCCTATAAGGCATCTCTTTAGACGAAACGTTCCAACTAGCCACAAAAAATTAGCCATTACAGAACAGATACCACGCCACCTGTGGAAATGCTATTAAATTGAACATTTATATAATGCAACGAGAGTAAGTTGCGTGATTCATGTATAAATAAATAATTGATTTCACTGCTCTCGCAAAATCAATGATCGGTAAATTTCTTTTTAAATACCACTGGTTTGCTAAATTATATATTCTGCAAGATAATACTGTAACAGTTTGTTGCGGAGAACTAAAATATATGCAAGTATGTATTAGGTGTTGCGAAACTAGTAACAAATTAGTTCAGTTGTGACCAGAAGGATAAACCAAAGGCAGCATGAACGGAAAGTATAATCTCATGCACATTCGTTTCGTGCTTACTGGCGACTCATCAGTAGGAGCCGGTATTACGCCCTTTAACCACTATATATTTTGGTCAAGAATGTGGAATAATAGAACGGTACAATCTCCTAGACGAATGTGTAAACCTGTAATAGTGAAGCTAACATAATCTAAAGTCAACGACAATACGACTTCAATGCTAACTCACACTATATAATATATATACAGAGTCTGTAAAGGATACTAACACTATTGCTATTGTGTTAGTAACCGCGAAATGTGATAACTGATATCGATCAAGGCCAGGGTGTATGGATTTACTAGAGTAACAGGTGTTCAGAAATTGTTGCAATTCTCAATTTAGGTGAACTATAGCATAAATTGATATCCGAAATGTTGGTGCCATGTTCCGACTCGGAAACGATAGTGTTAGTACCATGTACCTTTTCGGGTTCTCGTGCACATCACAGTTCTTGGTTAGAAATCCTTAGCGATATGGCAGCGAATCGAGCTCAATGGCGATCTTGTTGCAGATGTATAGTAGAATCATCTTCGTAACTTTATTTTCTTAGTAAGGCAAAGTTAGCTGCGAGGTTCGGTTTGTTTATGACGTGATACGGTGAAATCCGCAAGGAAGCTTTGTTGCTGATGTCGCCTTGCCCGAATGCTAACTTGACCATAATGGTGTTGTGGAGAGGTTTAGTTTGCCTCATTTCTGTGAGTTATCCTGATAAATTTCCTCATAGTAGCAAGGTTTTCCTTCTCTCTCTACCCCTCTCCCTTTTTCATAAATCTCAATAATAATTTATCTAAATTCACTTATATACTTTTTTTCACTCCTTTTGGTTATATGGCAGTGAAACATTAGTCACTTGACTTTTGTGTGGCTGGAAATGATGATGATGATGATGATGATGTACCTTTTCGATAGAATAATGTTGGTATCGGTTACTTACACAATAGCCATAGTGTTAGTATCCTTTACAGACTCGGTATATATATTATAGTGTGAGTTGCCGTTGAAGTCGTAGACTTTATATGATGTTAGCTTCACTATTGCAGGTTTACACATTCGTCTTGGAGATTGTACCGTCCTATTATTCCACATTTGTCGACCAAATATATAGTGGTTAAAGGGCGTAATACCGGCTCCTACTGATGAGTCGCCAGTAAGCACGAAACGAATGTGCATGACATTATCCTTTCCGTTCATGCTGCCTTTGGTTTATCCTTCTGGTCGCAACTGAACTAATTTTTTACTAGGTTCGCAAAACGTAATACATACTTAATACTGTAACAGTTTGTTGGGGCATTTTTTGGTTAAACCCATTTTGTACATTTTTATGTTTAGTTCGCTCTCGATTTCAATTTTCTCTATTTTAACCTGAGGCATGTTTGCTTTGGTGTACGAGTTCGTCTGTAATCTTATGTCTTGAATGCATCATAGTACATCCAAATTTTGTAATTTAATTTATTGATTGATCAACAAATAACGTCATCCTTATAGTTAGCTTAGCAATGATTTAAATCAACGTTGTACATACATTTGTAAGTATAAACTAAGCACTGTATAATGTAAAAAGGAAATTCATGCAGTAGAACGGTCTCGTCCTTGGAAACTTTTCACTTACTGTAAAGAATTTACCGCGGACGGGGCTCTTTTGCGTAAATGTTCAGTTCAGTTTAGCAGTAATTATATATTCGTGCCAAATAAGCTAACATAATTCTCACTTCTTACAGAATCGAACTGTGTTACAGACAAATTAAAGACTGTGCGATGTCATTCTTAGAATACTTTCTGTATCATAGTAAAATAATATATTGAAATGTCGATTTTTTCCATATATTGATGTTCGATCTTATAGTGGAAAATGTTAAAGGTATGATCAAATGATTAACTGGGGTCAGTCCAGGACTCTGCTGACCAGCTGGGCAAGCCATTCTCAACGAATCATTCTTATTGCGTTAGATATGATTGGTATTTCAATACTCAAACAGAAATGCCCCTGGAGTTCATGTTATACAAAAGAGAGAGCCTCTATAAAAAGAGGGATCGGATGTGTAAAACCGTATTTACCTCATTTACAAATGAGCATGTTACATTGCGCTTTAAGAGGTGATGAGTACTTGACAGTTTGCAGGTCAACACTAACTAGTGTTCATCGCAGACACACGGGTGACAACTAAGGTAAATACAGTCAATGTTGTCTAGTTCACTACCAAAGTCTGGTCTTTAAATCGCATGAGAAGTCGATTTAAATAAACATAATCAACACCAACCCGAACAATAAATGATAAATGAACACTAATCGATAACTTAAACGACAAGATGATCTTCTACTCAACCACTGGGCACTTTTCAAACAAAAGTTGTAGATTCAATATTTAAAGATTAAATAATCTTCAAAATCCTATTTTTCAAAAAACAACTTCATACTTAAGGTTAGTTAAGTTAAACACTATCCTAAAGGTAATATGAATGAAGTACTCAAATAAATGTGAGCAGATAAAACGAATAAAAGTTAAAGCTATAACTAGAGAAAACTATCTAGTTATAAACAATAAAACATACAATATTTTTCTTTGAAAGCAGCTTTTGTATCCCATGATTGAATTTCTTTGCAACGTTCATCTCAAAACCAGTCAATAAAGTTACAGATAGAAGATGAATGCAGTTTCCAATCCATAACTCTTGATTGTAGTCGGAAAGAACTTGTTGACTGCCCGTCTCCACACTGTGCCCACAATAAGGGTAAAAACAAACTATTATTCCGTTGTCATCAAGATGGATGTTCGTGTTTTCACAATTTACGCTATCTAAAATCACATTAGTGAACGAGACAGAGTTTATCCGACCCCGATTATTGTAGATTCCACTGAGGGTCTGAAGCTTGCCTTGACGGAATTCGCGTATCAGTATAGCTGACCAGCCAAAGAACACACTGTCTTGTTTATATGCGGTTGAGTTAACACACCCAGCATCTTCATACTCATCGTTGATTTCGCTAAACTTTCGCTTTGCCATAATTTGACGCATCACTGTACCACTGTTCTGTTCATTAACTGCAAACTGTTGAATTAGAATTTGTAAGAATAAAACGAAGCAATCAAGTGCTACATGACACATGATGACATAGGATATTGTAAGCCTGAAGCCTAGGAAATAAGCAAAAGCATGAAATTTGTAAAACCAACACATTTAATAAGATAGAAAATGCAAATCATCTAGTAGATCATTGATTCAGGCTCGTGTAAAATAGAGTGCCGCGGGGAACTAAAGTCACCACCTACTCGTTCCTAGCCATACAACTAAACCACTATACAAAGAGATCAGTGCATTACATGCAACCAAGTTGATTGTATAAATACATGTTAAAGTCTTATGGCAAGATTCGATAAGTTATGTTGTCAGAATATACTAAGCAGTATATAAGGTAGCAAATGAAACTTATCAAATGATCCGGTTTCCTTATCTATGGGTAGTCATAAATTATTTGCCAGAATTTTCCGCGATCAAACTCCTTACCACTGCGTCACCCCTATTACGTAATAAACGCAGTTTTCAGTCAAGTACCAACTTTTGTTTTGATTAGGCTTTGGATGAGGAAGAGCCAGTTTAGCATCTTTTCAACATAAAGTTTAAACTAACAAATATTTTTCGAGTTCCCAATAGGGATGGAACTGAAAAACAGAAGTTGCGTTTAGTCAGAAGCAAGGGTAGCGTGTTGGTACGAGTGTAAGATTCCTATCGTTAGATGGCACCTATTTGGTATCATTTTAGGAATAAAGTTCTAAATAGCATCCACGAGACGTCATTATACAACGCTACACATAAGCATTATTTAGTTCATAACACAAACTATTTTCATTGAAAAGCGAGATTTGAAATATGCGCCAATTATCCTATATCAAATCGAGTGCCATAAGGTGGAAACTGTCACAGGATCAGTAATGAAAAATAAAATTATCAAATTCCATAATAATGAAAGAAGTATAAATAACTTTAGAATTATTTCAACGTCTTTTAATTCCTAACTTTTCCAATACATAAATCATATAATACAAAAATTAAATCCAACATAGTATTCTGCTAATAGTGTAATATTTTCAGTGGACTTTTATAGAAAAATTATAAGTATATTTAGTCAAACAATGGTTCTACAAAACAACCATTACGACAGTATGCGAAAACTATGTTACCACATAGCGAAATACTGATTTATATCGAATTTTAAAAGATGTGTTAACACGTAGGAAAGCTCGAGATTTTCAATATAAATTATAACGATCAGCAATAAATGTAATAATAAAACACAATTTCATTGTAAATTACTTTTTTTGCCGTTTCTGGAGCAGCAAGTAATGCTGCTTTATCTAGAGTTTTCGCATTCGACGCTAAGGACATACTAAACGAATCATTTAATTTATTCAACGGTTCTATTTGACGCAGTTCTTGAGGCGAAAGTAAAATAGAGGCCAGTTTGGTCCCTAAAACTTCGGGTCGAATTTCATAATCAGCGATCGTCTGAAGAAGACAACGACGAATCTCATCCGGTTGATATAGATCACAATTTGCCTCACAAATCACGTTCAATATATCATCATCTGTTCGACTAATTGTAAAAATTATAATATTTAACTTAGAATTAACAAGAGATAATATAACATAGAGCGAAAGAATGGTTCTAACATAGAAAACATGTTGACTTATCAACCCGATCAACACTAGTTTAACTCCACATAAACATACATTGATTGTGTGCTAATAAATATTATATATATATCAAGTTTGTGGACTTTGGCGAACGCTAATCTCTTTTACTACACGCTTAAGAGAAAAACTACCGTCAGTCAAAGGTACTGACGCCTTTCGATCTCCATGATCATTTAAAAGCGCATGTCAACCAATAAGAAAATGCGAATCAATCCACAATGTATATATAATGCATCTAAATAAAACTGGGCCTCTCACTCATATTATTCAAATATATTTAATTGGAACGTTAGATGCACAATTTCACTGCAGTCACAAACATGATTTATTTGCATATTTCGAAAAAGATCATTTGTCATATTTGAGGCCTATGGTATAGTATGACCATGAACGACATCATAAACGATTAAATACAATGGGATTGGTGCTTACTTGAAGCTCGCAAACTTGATTTAAAGAATCATAAATGATTCTTGAAACTAAAACAAGACAGTAAACCGGAGGACGACTCCATAAATATTGACACGAGAAAAATGTTATTTTAAAATAAACTGGAGAAAAATGTTCATCTTCAATGGCTGATTCAGGAAACAGATGGGAATTTTCGGAAGAAATTTAAAGAGCAAGACCGATCGAAACAAAAACCACAAAATTGTACGTAAAATCGAAAACTCATAAATCCACGACAGGCTTAAAAGATCAATCGCCACAGCCTAGTATGTCAGTGGTTAATGCACTCTCAAATAAACCAATAAACTTCCTCGGCAAAACTACGTAAATCACCACAAAATTCCACACACACAAACACACCATAAAGACTAAATTAGAGCTATCAGATGAATATAAGGGAAATAAAGCCAAGAATATAAAATTTCCCCGCTTTTTGCCATTACATGTACGACTGTTTTTTACTCTTCTTTACTGTCACGAATTTTGCGTCTGTGTGGAAATTGTGCAGCCGACATTCCATTCAAGTAAAATGAATGTGAAACTACTAGGATAGCGAGCCGTATTTCTGACTACCTAAACATTACACATGAAAGTCCATCCCCTCCTAAACGTGGTACGACGGTGTCAATCATGTTTCGATGGCCGATCGTACATGGGCTAATGGGGCTATGGCGGTGGTGTCACCAGGGCGTGGTGGATCTCCGACCGGCAATCGGATCTCCTATAAAATACCACATGAGCCCGACGACGGCACCATGACTCGGCGTGTGTTCCCCGCCACAAAAGGGTTCAACAGCCACAGGATTACATGGACTCCTGGACAGTACCCCGTACTTCCGAATGGCGAATGAGCTCTCAACAGCCACCGGCAACCATGAAACTTACTGCTGCCTTGCAGACTGCGCTTGGATGTGCAAAGGCTAGAGGTGCGTCCTCGATCAAAAAGCCGAGTGGTGAGGGGACACCACTTGTACCAAATTCCCAAGAAACTCCATGAAATGTGGAGCCGGCTTATCCTCCAAAAGGAGTCAGCCGCAGTAAAGTAAAGTAAGTAAGTAAATGCACATATGTATTGGCTAATGCAGGCTAAGTAACAAGTTAGTCTTAATGAGACCAGAATAACATGCCAAAGATAGCCTACGCAAAGGTTGTAATCTCATGTACGAAATGAATCTCGTGCGATTAACGGTAGTTTAGCAGCTGTGCGACCGGTGGAATGGAATGGCGTAGGTATTTAATTCAAATCAGCAAAATTGAAAAAAATCATCCTACGCACTATTATTTTTTAATCCTGAGTTGCGAACTATGAGCATTTATATTCTTCTCGTAAAGGAAAGTTTTCAAAATACGATGCAAGTGAGAAAGATTAGCACCCATCGCTCCCCAGGCCAAACGTTCATACAGAAACACAACATAATCTATTAGACAACTAACTTTTCTGGACAAATTTCTGAGTAAATACTTTACACCGTAATTACAGCAAATTTTCAAAAATTTCAAATATAAAGATAAGCATTTTTCACGGTCTCTGTAACGTTTAACAAATGCAAAATCAAAATATATCTTTTTTAGATACAATAACTAACCCTTGACTTAGCTCCTGAGTAACCCATTCAATTGCAGCACAAACTAGTCGAGGCCTGTAGCCAAGATTTCGCCCTGCATTATCTCGGTATTTATTACAATATTTATTGTAAAAAATGTTCATAACCTGCGATGGAAATTTGAGTTTGAGCGAAACATCATTCCCTAATATACTAGCGAGTAATGGTAAAACTGGGGAGCACTCCATTTTTGCAGACTGAGACAAAGACAGTTCTCCGGCTGAAATGTAGGAAAAATGAAATAATACGAAAATTAAAATTTAAAATAAATAATCAGAAGCCATCAGAAATAGTACGCTTGATACAAAGAAGAGTAGAAAACTTTCAAAGGCATAAAAAATGGTCATGTTAGCAACTATTTTAAAATGAGCATCTCACAAGAAAAAAATAAATTTAGACAATAAATAGCATTTCCTTTAGGTTGCATATCCCTATCCATCAATGTTTCATTTAAGCTCCAATTTAAACTATGACTTCCAATGTCTCAATGCTTATTCCTTTAAATTAATATTAAAAGTGATTAAAAAATTAAACATGGCACACACTTACTTACTTACTTTACTGCGGCTGACTCCTTTTAGAGGATAAGCCGGCTCCATTTCATGGAGTTTCTTGGGAATTTTGTACAAGTGGTGTCCCCTCACCACTCGGCTTTTTGATCGAGGACGCACCTCTAGCCTTTGCACATCCAAGCGCAGTCTGCAAGGCAGCAGTAAGTTGTATGGTTGCCGGTGGCTGTTGAGAGCTCATTCGCCATTCGGAAGTACGGGGTACTGTCCAGGAGTCCATGTAATCCTGTGGCTGTTGTCCCCTTTTGTGGCGGGGAACACACGCCGCGTCATGGTGCCGTCGTCGGGCTCATGTGGTATTTTATAGGAGATCCGATTGCCGGTCGGAAATCCACCACGCCCTGGTGACACCACCGCCATAGCCCCGTTAGCCCATGTACGATCGGCCATCGAAACATGGTTGACACCGTCGTACCACGTTGAGGAGGGGATGGTCTTTACGACGGCACACACAGTTACAGAGCAAATTGAGCCATCTTGTTTAAACTTGACTGACTGGTTGGCGCCCGAACAGGGACTCGAACCATGGACCCAAATATATGTATATGCACATTTTAGGCAATCAATGATATAAAAATGAAATTTGCTTACTTTCATGACGAAATTCTAACGACAAAAACATAAAAATCGCTTTGTCGAGGCCAAAGTCTAAGACTTGTTGTGGTAGTAGATGTTCAGAATTGTTGCTTCCCATAAATCATGATGTAAGCACCATCTATAACGTCAGTAGATCTTGTTATGTCCACCTATGTTGTATGGTCCACGTACATGTATGTCGTCTGTGTTTATTATTGGCGTATCGTCCAGACGAGACTTAATTATGCCTAATTCTGCAGTTAAATTATTCATTTGAGAAGTCAGTCCCTGAATCAACGTTTCCAACCCATCAGAAGCCATATTAAATGTACCACACATGCTTTATTTTTACTCAATTATATATAGAATTTTGCTCGCACAACGAGCATCGATTTAATAAAACAAATTTACACATATTATTTAATTTATGTTCACTTCGGCTCGAAGTCTGCTTTTATCATTGGGCTGACTGCTTCATTCTTAAATGGGCGCTTCTGCGAGGAATTTCTGTTGAAATAATGTCTGCTCTAGATAAGACCCTTTGTTCATTATTTGTCTTAAAGGTGGCCATTGCCACATCTTCCCCCCCCCCTCAGGAATCGGCTTTCGCACTCTGCTTAAACGATCCAGTGCAACAGCTCGTGGTCCATCTGGCATGCTAACAAAAACAATATTGTGCTCTGCGTCCACCCTCTCCACGTGATACGGCCCATCATTGACAGCCTGCAGTGCCATGGGTTCGACCTCCGCTACTATGACATAGTCGCCGACCTTTAGCCGAGTGCGTGTCGGTTGCCTTGCATAGCCTTGTCGCTGTGTGGCGCCTACATATTCACTTAGCTGTTTTAGGCGCTCCTGAATATCCGCTATGGTGCAGCGCTCATGGGATCCTTGGATTACAGGTTCACCTGGCAGCCTTATGTGTCCTCCATAGACCATGGTCGTTGGAGCGAATCCTGTAGCTGTTGAGACTGTAAAGCGCATGGCCCGCTCGACCAAATGTAATTTGTCTCTCCACGTTCCCGGGCTCTCGTGGCACCAACATCGCAGTACCTCTTTCATCGTCCTATGTGCGCGCTCAGCCGTCGCATTGGTTTGCAGGTGATAAGTGGCTGTGCGGGAATGCTTTATGTCAAGGTCTTTGCACCACTGATTAAATTCTTTCGACTCAAACTGTGCGCCTTGATCGGTAACAATAACTTGTGGTGCACCGAATCGACTGAGCCATCGCTCTTCTAAGCACGTTATAATCTTTTCTGTTGTGATCTTCTTCAGTGGTACAAACTCGACCCATCGGGTAAACTTATCGACCATGGAAAACACATAGGACACGCCGCCGCGAGCTACCGGCAGTGGACCTACCAGGTCGATATGCAGAAACTCGTTCCGTGCAGTGGCATTGAAAGCAATCGGAGTGACTTTTTCTCGTTTTTGTGGTTTACAATGTTGGCATGTAGTGCACTGTTGACAATAGCTACGAATTTCTTTGGACATGCCAGGCCAATACAATCGTGACTGCAATGTCTCAATGAGCCGCCCAGCGCCGGGATGTCCCAACGTTTCATGCCAAAAGCCCATTAATTTTGTTCTTATAGATTCTGGCACAAACCATTGCACTGTTTGTCCTTCTTTCCGCACCAACAGGCCGTTCTGTAGACTCAACGTTTTATATGGTGCAGACACCACTGTGCCGTTTTTTAATTGATTGACTATTTCCTGACACGTGGCATCTCTTCCCTGTTCTTCAGAGACTTTTATAAGCGGCGAAACCCGCACAGCGGCAATTCTGCTGAGCGCATCGGCTGCCGCATTCTCGATTCCTGCTCTATGATGAATTGATATATCGTATTCTTCCAGTTCTTCAATGGCTCGATGTACTCGTTTCTTCTCAATACATAGTGATCTCCAATGCACTAGCGCTTTGTGGTCGGTAAAGACGTCCACGTGTCCCCCGATGACAAAATATCTAAACTTCCGTAGCGCCCATTGTACGGCAAGTAATTCCTTTTCTGTGACGGTATAGTTCTGTTCCGCCTTAGTGAGTGTGCGACTTATATATTGCGCAGGACGTCCGTCAGCTTGTAACACCGCTCCTATCCCAATATCTGACGCGTCTGTAACAATTGACATATTACCTACCGGGAAAGTCAAAATAGTTGCCTCTATTAATTTCTGCTTGCATAGCACAAACGCTTCTTGAGCCTCCTCCGTCCAACGAAATGGTATCTTGGCACTAGTTAACTGAGATAAGGGTTGTTGCGTAACCGCCATCCCTGCGAGGTATGGTCTATAGAAATTCACCATACCAATAAACCGGCGCAATTGTTTTCTAGTAGTAGGCACCGGATAATCCTTGATAGGTTGTACATTCGAATCTAACGGCATGCATCCATCCGCTGAGACTAAGTGCCCCAAGAACCGCACTTCTTGACCTATCTGAACCTTTTCTGGATTAAAGTGTAATCGCCATTCTACAGCTTTGGCCAACATCTGCAGCCTAACACGTAATTCGTGTTCAGAAGTGGCCCATATAATAACATTGTCTACGTAAGCTGTTGCACAAGTTAAGTCAGACACGAACGAGTCCATCATTCTTTGGAACACTTTCGGTGCGTTTTTAAGGCCAAATGGTACCCGGGTAAATTGGAAATGACCTTGAGGTACTTGTACCGCTAACTTCCATCAGTCTTCGGACCGCACGCCTATTTGCCAAAATCCCTGTTTAAGATCAAGCACAGCGAACCATTTGCCTCCCGCTAGCTGTAAGAACAGATCACGCAGAGCCGGCATGGGATACGGGTCCGGTTTAGTTACTGAGTTCAATTGCCTAAAATCAGCCGCCGGTCAGAGCGAGCCATCTTTTTTCGTAACGTAAACCATCGGAGCACGAAAAACAGATGATGACGGTTCAAGAACGCCGGCTTCTATCATTTCTTGGGTTGCTCGAGTCGCTGCTGCTAATTTCTTTGGAGGAGCACCATATACTTTTGGTGGTTCGTAACCGTCATTTAGTTCTAGCCATAGCTTAAACTGGTCGACCGTCGGCCCTGGACGTTCGCTGCAATCAGGCAGTTGGAATATAATGTTATATTGGTTTCGAAGATTCTTCCACCACCCAGGCAGACAACTGGTCTCCTGCATCTTAGGGGTACATATAGACTTTATTGAACTTATTCTCTCAGGCCTCGATATGCATACACGTTTATTTTGACAGTCTATCGTCTTAACCCATTTTCTAATGAAATCAAGTCCCAATAAGGGCGTTTGCGTATTCGAAACAACAAAAGACATATGATAGACATTTTCATTTATTAACAACTTCGTGTCCCACTCGTCCACAGCCACCATCGATGCGCCCGATGCCTGACATAAACTTGCTCCTGTAGGTTTTACATTGTTCAATGGCCAAGTCAATGGTAATACCGACACATCAGCTCCAGTATCCAATTGCACTATTACTGGCTGTCCGTTGAAGAGTTCTAAAAATTTAACTTTAATGAAAATTCTTACATTTGGCAATGTTTCCCACACTATCCTTTTCTTCAAAGGCCATCTGGTTCGGACCACTTTTTTGTTTGTTCTGCTGGTCTTCATTCGATCTACCCGTCGGAGCCACCAAAGGATTAATATTTGTGCCCTGCTCTCGCCCACCTTTATTTGTGAGATTGTGAACCCTGTTTCCCCACTGAACTGGCCGTTCTCGAGGAGCAGTACATTGGTTTTGCTGACGCTTACACGCCGTATTCGTCGGAGCTGGAGTCCTTATATACTGACTTTGCTTCCAGGCCACTGGCTGTTGCCTTCTGTCGCGGAATTGATTATTATGCCGCGAAGAATTCCAGTACGGTATGTCGCTCCTGCCAGATGTTGTAACTGGACCCATGCGTGGAGATGCAGCTGCCACTTTGTTTGTCATCATGGCCGAACTTTGAAGAGCCTGAGTTCTCTCTTCAAGGCCTCCCTGGGCGCTGGATATTGCACCGTATCTGGTAGGATCCAGCATCATGAACATGATGGCCTCATGTGGTTGCAAGCCGGGTAAAGACTCGGTAAGCTTCGAGTACCAGCGCTTGATACGTGCCATGGTATCCATGGGCATCTCACCCATTAATGGTTTCAGGCTGTATAATTCTAAGAACACTTCCTGAGGCCTGGCCCGGAAATGATCCAACACGCGTCTTTTGTACTCTTCATACGTGAGGTCAACCGGCAATTCCAATTGGACTGCTACTGTCCGGTCCACTAATTCCTGGACAGCCACAC
Organism: Eudiplozoon nipponicum; assembly: GCA_029291075.1. NCBI lineage: Eukaryota > Metazoa > Platyhelminthes > Monogenea > Mazocraeidea > Diplozoidae > Eudiplozoon > Eudiplozoon nipponicum. Next base: position 126,869 of record JAQBSW010000541.1, read on the forward strand.
GCACAATAGGTGCTTCTAATGTAAATTCTTGGGCTCGAACTGATGCTTCAAATTTTTTAAACCACAACTTTGGCCTTTCCACATCTAGTGGTGCCAGCATGGGCTTAAACTCTGATGACGGTCTGAAATAACTCGTCGATTCGGCTGAAAACGCCGGCATATTTCCTCCTGATTCCTCTTCGGCGTGGTCGCCATTGTTATGTCCACCTATGTTGGATGGTCCACGTACATGTATGTCGTCTGTGTTTATTATTAGCGTATCGTCCAGACGAGACTTAATTATGCCTAATTCTGCAGTTAAATTATTCATTTGAGAAGTCAGTCCCTGAATCAACGTTTCCAACCCATCAGAAGCCATTTTAAATGTACCACACATGCTTTATTTTTACTCAATTATATATAGAATTTTGCTCGCACAACGAGCATCGATTTAATAAAACAAATTTACACATATTATTTAATTTATGTTCACTTCGGCTCGAAGTCTGCTTTTATCATTGGGCTGACTGCTTCATTCTTAAATGGGCGCTTCTGCGAGGAATTTCTGTTGAAATAATGTCTGCTCTAGATAAGACCCTTTGTTCATTATTTGTCTTAAAGGTGGCTATTGCCATAGATCCTATTTAAATAGTCATTATACTTTTATGTTACGCATTAAAAACTTTATTTTAATGTTCCTGGTAAAGAAATAAGGTCATTTTTGTTATTTTTCCGAAATTTCTGAAGCTTTATCAGAAATTGCTTCTCATATGGCTAAATATATAGTTATTTTGATATAATAATGGTCTACACTTGAAAGTAGACAGGAAACACGAAATGTGGATGTGAATCACATTCAATCTTCGTTTATGCTGACCTTATCATATCACTGTTTTCCAATTTGGGCTTATTTGTTACTAGGTACGCAAGACTAATATACAAATTTATTTAATATTACATCGTATTACTGCGACTCCTCACAAACAACCAAGTCTGAAAGGTAACACAAGAGCTTGTCACATATCGCTCAATATTCAGTTTAGACCGCAAAGCTCTGAAAACAATAATAAGATAGCTTTAAAAAATAAAACTAGCAAATAAATAAATTTTATGAAATGCAGAATGCAATCTTACCAAATTTTGACGCGGTTATGCGATATCTTTCACTGTAGCTTTCAAAAAGGCATTTGAAAATCGGCGCGTTCAAGGTGACCATTTTTGCTTGAACTGTCGTTGGGCGAAGTGAATCGTTAATACATACAGATTCAAAAATCAAAAACCGATAACCAGCTTCTTGAGGTTGATCTGCGAAAACCAAAAAATAAAATATGACAATTGTGTTCAATGTAGAGTATGTATGCTTAACAGAATGCTCGATATATATTCCATTTAAACAATGTTAACTAGAAATAGATTTTAGAATAATAAATGTTATAGCGGAATGTTCACCTATATTTTCCACATATGAATTACGATTTTGTTCTCGTTCGTCAGTTTACCGTTGTGTTCTCACAATAATCATGGGAGATCGACACACGTCATTACGTGTGACTGACAATAGTTTACCTATGACACGCAACTGGTTAGATATGGGATTGGAGCTTATTATCAAGCTCGCAATCTTGATTTAGCGAAGTTCTTTTAAAACCCGCGCAATCAATGATTGCTTCTACTCTATTTATTCAGCCACTGATTTTATGTATTTAAACTGGTGAAATATGCGGTTGGTTTTTTTAAAAAATTCTATAATATTATGCAAGAGTTTTGCTATTCGGAGCTAGCCGAACACTATATAATGCCAGTGGAATTTTATAATATTTTGGTCGGTCAATTGCAGGTTTATATATAGCGCTTTGCATACGTACAAAAATTTTAATGACTAATTCATGTAGATCTGAAATTTCCAATTTGCTGTAGGTGGCATATGAAAATATACTTCGAAGTTACTGATTTGATTTTTATCCAATTCTGCAGTGTGTTTACGGATTATATTGGTAATTCGGACATCAAATAGAAAGTTCTAACAAAGATTCATGCAAATTTGTAAGCAATAAGGAATCTTGAAAGAGTATAAAAAGGATATTTAGCAGGCAGTGTCATAAATTTCTGTATGCTAAAGGTGAGACTAACTTTAAAGTTGCTAAAAAATTTTCTTCGTGATTCGATTTTACCGTCGCGAAATGATGGAGACGAGTATTTCGCTTCTAAATCTTATTTAATGAAATTTTAATTGGCATCCTCAGTCATATGATTTGGACTTCGTTTAGCGTGCACGCCAATAAAACATTTAGGATAGCCTAGCTTCCCAGCCTTGTGTTCAAGCAGATTTTCATCATTCAGTTTGTGAGCTTCTTTATAAAGTTCATTGTGCAGAATTTCAGCATACTTATGTTTTCAGTGAATGAATTCATCAGTGAACATGAGTTTCCTGTCTACTGCTAGTGCGAAATTGGCATTTTACTCTTAATTGCGTTTGACGTCGAAGAAGAGAATAGCGTTGCCTTTCCGGATTTCGAGTGAATTCGATTTAAAGGTCGCATTGGTTTGCCGTCGGTTTGATCCTGTTATGCTGCATCAGGGAAATGTTCACCCGCATGTTTTTCCTTTTAATCAGGTCACACAAGGTAGCCGTTGTACTTGTTCAATGGAATATTAGTAATCAATTATAAAACACCAATTGAAACAATTTTATTAACATTAATGTTTTCCTCCTTATTTCATCTGCGAGTTCTAAACAGTAATTCATTGTGTACGTATAAATTTTTGTGTATAACAATTTGTGCAATTATTATAATCAAGGTTGTGATCTTGATATAAGCACCTTACCCATTAATTACTTACATATGCCAGTATGTTCATCCGGTAGGCCGGTTTCGTCCTTATTGGAAACTCATTACGTACTGTCCAGAATTTGCCGCTGCCAGGGAAAGTTCTGGACAGTACGTGATATGTTTCCAATAAGGATAAAACCGGTCTACTGGATGAACTGCCTTGTCCACACTATACAACACTTAGATTATACTGACAAATGTCGATGCCATAATGTTTGTATCGGGTACCGAAAAATAGCCACAGTGTTGGTACCCTTTACAGACTTAATATAAAGGAATATAATATATATTGAGTTGGCTTTAAAGTCGAATTGTCGAAGCTATTGTATAAATTTAGCTTTACTACTTCAGATTTATAAAATTGTATAGGAGATAGTACCGTCCTATTTTCCAAAATTCCTCATCGTTGGATCTCATCAATAGAAAACTGCCGGTTATACGGAACAAAAGTGTGGAATAAGTAGGTATCAAATAATGTATTAATAAATGAACCACTACGGTCACACATAGAAAAACTTCAAAAAGAACTTCATCCAAATTTTCTTAAAGTCGCACATTTATTAATGCTGAACTTAAGCTGCATCGAACTCCAAGCTAAATATCTAATTTGACGTCGACACAAGTAGAAACCGAGGCATTAGATTCAATAAGCAAAAAGGAGATAAGCACAGTGCAAGAGGTGAGCCTGGATATGCTGTTAAACAGCACGTTGACAAAATAATAATATCTCATTAAATAAGTTTTATTTGAATAATTTGACTCAATAAAAATTCAACTGAATACTGTCAGTTAGTACACGAATTTTACACGAAAAGACTGACACCGATACTGAAAAAGGATAACAGTTAAATATTGTTTGTTGCGGAGAACTAATATATATACAATTATGTATTAGGTGTTGCGAACCTAGTAACAAATTAGTTCAGTTGTGACCAGAAGGATAAACCATATACAGCATGAATGGAAAGTATAATCTCATGCACATTCGTTTCGTGCTTTCTGACGACTCATCAGTAGGAGCCGGTATTACACCCTTAAACCACTGTATATTTTGGTGAGGAATGAAAAGGATGATGGAAATATAAAGAATTCTACCATTATCTGTGAATTTGTAAAGCTGCACTGACTTATGCAGACAAGTTCTGGTACCCACCTCCCATAAGATTCGAAGCGGGCGAGTTTATATTAGGCCTGGATGTAAAAGCGGATGAAGCAATTCAGTCAACTGCTCAATCATTCACTTATCTTATTCTCTTCTGTCACAATTACAGCTCCACAAGAAACGAATAAAATTAATTTCAAAAAAAACCAAAAAAAGTGATCCAATAGTAGAATCTTTAAAGAAAAGTAATGCATTGGATACAATGCAACAAATATCGTGCAGCTTGACATGCGACGATCCGAAACGCACATGAAACTGACTTATCTTTCCGCGCGACATTCAAGAAAAAGTAAAGCATATCCATCTTGTGTCATATGAAGCAAATTGGATCTCTGTACTCCAAGCAAAAAATAAAATTACATAAGTTATAACTTTTAATCAAAGACCATGCATAAATAATATAAACAACAGTGAAAGTTTTCTTGGTTCTCGCGTAAATGTGGCAAATGATATTGATCGAGGACAGAAAATAAGACATTTAATTTAAATAAAGTATTCAGAATTTTTTGTACTCTTATTTTTAATTTTGCTTATTCTACTAACAATAAAATGTGGTTTGCCTGCTTGAAGAACCACTATTTCACAAAATGTACAAATTTGATCAGTTTTGCAACATCTATTGCATATATATATATATATATATATATATAATTAAGGTGATGACTGCATCACACATAAAAAGGGTACAATGAATTTTATTAAAGCTCGCATTTCAAAAGACACTATATAACAGTTAAATACTGTTTGTTGCACAGAACTAATATATATGCAAGTATGTATTAGGTGTTGCGAACCTAGTAACAAATTAGTTCATTTGTGACCAGAAGGATAAACCATAGGCAGCATGAACAGAAAGTATAATCTCATGCACATTCGTTTTGTGCTTACTGGCGACTCATCAGTAGGATCCGTTATTACGCCCTTTAACCACTATATATTTGAGTGAAGAATGTGGGATACTAGGACTGTACAATCTCCTAGACGAATGTGTGAACCTGCAATAGTGAAGCTAACATCATATAGTCTACGACAATGCGACATCAAGGCTAACTCACACTAATATAATATTATCCCACATTCTTCATCCAAATATATCGTGGTTAAATGGCGTAATACCGGCTCCTACTAATGAGTCGCAAGTAAGCACGAAACGAATGTGCATGTGATTATACTTTCTGTTCATGCTGCCTTTGGTTTATCCTTCTGGTCACAACTGAACTAATATGCATCACACTGTTTTTCTAAACTCCTTTTTGAATAGCCCCTTGATCGTATATGAACTCAATTATTACTAGCTACAGATTACACCAAACGATTAGATAAAAATCTAATTGATAGCTCATTCTACATTCAACAAATGCACAGCTTGAATGAGCAAGTCTGTCTTTCCAAAATAAACCTTTGACACTTATTCCATATCTACGCTAAAATTCGAGCTTTTTAACAAGAGACAACATCTAATAATATTGGACAAAATCACAACCACACTAGTAATGTTCACAAAGAATTTGCAACCAGCTCTGAAGCAGAAGAGCTATGAAACTGGCTGAAATTTTTAGAAATTTTGAAAAAAAAGTCCAAGCGTAAAAAGCGGTAAAAGTCAATCTTCCAATAGAGTATGAGTGTCTCCCATCTCTGAAGTGCAGCTCGTTAGGAATATACAAAGGATATTTATTTTTTATTATACTAAACAATTTTATCCTAAATGTTTTCCTAACTTACTATAAGGCAGCTTCTTAGGAGTACCAATAACATGACTACACTTTGATGGAGTATTGTTAGGCAGGCTAGTACTTCTGTTCTGGTAAATACAAAAATCAGTATCCATAGAAACAACAGGACAATTAAGATGCATAGCCAAAGCAGCACAACTGACATCAGCTTCGCGTTCACAGAAGTAAAAACTGCAATTTAGCCGAAGAAAACATTCTGCCATGGCCAAAACACAAAGTGGCGGCAACAAAGATATGTTATATTGAGGACTGTCAGCGTCATCACTGGCTGAACTATAACAATTGATAGCCAGGTTTATGATGCGTTCCATGTACTCTTTACGCCTTTTTATAATAGTTTCAAACTTTTCCATCTAAAAATTCGTATAAAAAAGTTGCTTTATTTTTGTTTAAGAATAGCGCTCTGGTAAAGAATATACTGTCTCAGTAACCTGGAGAGAAATACATGCAACGGACACTTCAACCAATAACCCGGCTAACATAATCAGTGTTCCCTAATTAGATGCGACGGTGATGACACGCCAAAAATCGTCTTCGTAGAACTAGCTGAAGTATATTTCGCGTCTTATTAATGCCTACAGAAACGCAGCTTGTGTTAACCTAAACCAAATCTATAAAATGAAATTTTAAAAGCGGTTTAAGTGGAAACCGCCATAGTCGGTCATCCATCATGTTTTAACGACATAAAGAAAGAAAGGTAATAAACTAGACTCTACTATTCATAGAAATGAGCCTATAATTCCTGAGAGGTTTTTTTAATCTGATAAAATCAGCTGCAACAAGAATTACAAGATCACGAACTTTGGAAAAAGCAAATCCATCCGATATCGACAGAGACCCAAAGTCGAACTTTTCTAGGACTGATAACAGTGCGTTATTAAGAGACAGTTTTCTACTAATATAGTTTAAGATCATATGATATAGATGCTTCACAAAACAAAGTTCTTATCTAATTAAACGAACATTGGTTGCGCGGATGGTGATAACAATTATTATAATCAAGGTTGCGGTCTTGATATAAACACCTGACCCATTAATTACTTACATATTTCAATATAAACTAAGAATTGTATAGTGTAGAAAAGGCAATTCATCCAGTAGACCGGTTTCGTCCAGTACATGATGACTTCCCAATAAGGACGAAACCGGTCTACTGGATGAATTGTCTTTACTACACTATACGATACTTGGTTAATACTGACAGATGTAAGTAATTAATGGATTAATATTTCCTTAATCCATAATTGCCTAGGTTATCAATACAGCCACTGAGAAATGTGAATCTATCAACTACATTCAAATATTATCATTGAAGCCATAGCGTTGAAATGAGTGATCCAGTAATAGCGTCTTAAAACTATTGAATGAGAATAGCATATCGAAAAAGGAAACGACTACTAATTTATTTAATGTAACCTAGGCAGAATTTTTGGCTGTGGAATAACACTACAATAACGTCTGTATAGTCAAGATAGAGTAATATACCGTCTTGGAGAACTTGTACGCCTACATCCTGAAGGTAGGAATGTTATAACAAAATTAAACCCGGAAATGTTAGCATGAAAATTGCCGGATCTAAAAAGACATAACCATCATCCCGCTTCATGGGAAGCCTCGAGTTTCGTCTAAATGCGCAGTAACACGTATTGTTAAACGTGCATTGACAGAATGAAAGCAAGCGTGCCAGACGCGAATGGCAAGTATCTGGTACTGAAGTAAACTTTGGCCATTGGCATCTGGGCAGAATACAAACCACCTTCACTAAAAATGGGCAACTTAGTAAACTTTTAACGTCCACATATACCCATGAACGATAATGATTACATACTGTATCGGCCGTTACGCAGTATAAAAACAGCCACCTTATCTGCTGAATCGCGCATGGTGGATAGGCGAAATCAGTATATTGAAGATTACTGGTTCCACCTGGTTCGGCTCATAATAATAATCGTCGCAATGTAAAACAACAACTGAAGCGCAGTCCAGAAGTCGATCTCGAATCCTTTGGGACCAGAAAGGCTGAAGAAATTGAAGAATCGTTCGCGTCAGGCAATAGTAACGTTGTGTTCTAGCTTATTCGGGCAATAGGTCCCAAAAAATTAAAAGTTAGTGAGACTATAAATGATATTATTATTATTATTGCCACACCACACTAGCACCGGTAGACTAGGAAAAGCCATTCGAGCCAATCACAGATGCCTCAGACGTTGCAATAGGGGCAGTGCTTCAGCAAAGAGACAAGGATATAGTGAGACCGATTGGGTTTTATAGCCGAAAGCTTAATGATCGAGAAAAACGGTATGATACGTTGGATAAAGAGCTTCTAGCTGTGTATGCCGCAGTGCTACATTTTGAGCATTATTTAGACGGCTATCAGTTCAAGTTATTGACAGATCATAAGCCGTTGATTAGCATACTTGGTAAAACAGCGAGACTTAATTACTCTCGCAGGGTGAATTCCCAAATTACCCGGTTAGCAGAGTCCGATCTCACTGTTTCTCACATTGCTGGTAGAGATAAGATGTATCTTTTGGCTCCGACCAAGACTAGAAAAGCAAAATAAGTGCTGTTTCCAGAAATTTTTTTGATAAATTTAAACCATCTTGGCTGATTGAAACGAATTATATTTAAAAAGAAATTAGTTTATTTTCTAGAACATTCTTTAATTAAATACTTGACAGTATATATACTTTTGAATTGTGCGTAATTTCAGTTTCGGTAATCTGTACTTAACTGACCTGACTTTCCTCAGCAAGCTGCATTTATTCCTTTTCTCCAATTTACGTTTAAAATTACTCGATCTTCACAATATACACATGCTATTATTTTGTCTTTTGAATTGTACACATTGGGGACGTTCTAGAACAGGTTATTTGATCGGGCATTTTTCTACGTAAGTTCACATTCCGTTTGCCTAACACTAAGTTATCAAATTAATAATTAAGTACGATCAGCATGGAAGCTAATCTTAAATTTGAGGACACAAGCAAATTAGCTCAAGATTTAGCAGGTATGAATTTAATAGATGTGAATGGGAATTCTAGCTTATCAGATTCAAATGGGCAAATTAAGATTGATAACGACTTGGCATCTATGGGGTTCTCAGTTACTAGTAGGTATGGAGCCTCTACAAAACGTTTTAATATATTATGCGAATAAAAAATGTACAGCGTAATAACAATTAGTGATCGTTACATTAGCATGGCTAATAGTTTCTAAACATCGCCCTCCGCTTACGACATTTAAACTCAATGCCACGTAAAAATTAGTCAGCATTAAATTATATCGACTATAAATTTTCAATAGATTAACATGCACACTAATAAGATTGATCACAGAAATACTAGTTAGGATTGCATAATTAAGGAAATAGAATAATGAAAAAGCGAATGACCGAATAAAAGCTCGCTTTTACATAGTCATTTTAAATTGTTTTTACCTGAGCTGAGTAGAAACCATCCAAGATAAATAGTGGTTTAATATTAGCATGTTGTAGTCCTGAGACAAATTTATTCAGTTTAATGTAAAATTCTAGGTATTCACCAGAAAATTGGTGAGGCAAATTTTTAGAATACATATTATTCAGTAAATTACAAGCATCAAGGACAATATAAGTATCTTTGATGGTTACGTTTACAAAATTTCGCTCATCACTGCTCACGAGAGCCCACAATCCCGCAATACCCATTGCTGCAGCTTTAAACCCAATCAACACTGCAAAAATATATCAAATTCATATTATGCAGATGATAAATTCCCATAAGGAGCTAGATTTTAATTACATCATTGGGATAAATCTTCCAATGACATTTTTTATTCAGCACGCTGCACATTTTATGACTGCAAACCGCTATAAATTATTTTGTATTTTTTATCTAGTGAAACATTGGACTTATAAAATTTGGATTACGTTTAATAAATAAGAGTAGTGTAAACAAGTATTTGTAAACGCCCCAGCTTCAAGTAAATGCCGTACGACGTTACAAACTCGGTTAAAGTGCCATAAATATGGAGTTATGTACGATATGTGACCCTTAACAGGACTGGTCGTGCGTTCTCCGGCAAATGCCGAGAAAGATCTGTAAACGCCCCGGCTTCAAGTAAATGCCGTACGATGTTACAAACTTAGTTAAGGGGCTCTAAATAGAGTTAAATACTGTTTGTTGCGAAGAACTAATATATATGCAAGTATGTATTAGGTTTTGCGAACCTAGTAACAAATTAGTTCAGTTGTGACCAGGAGGATAAACCAAAGGCAGCATGAACGGAAAGTATAATCTCATGCACATTCGTTTCGTGCTTACTGGCGACTCATTAGTAGGAGCCGGTTTTACGTCCTTTAACCACTATATATTCGGTAGAAGAATGTGGAATAATAGGACATTCTTCTACCGAATATATAGTGGTTAAAGGACGTAATACCGGCTCCTACTGATGAGTCGCCAGTAAGCTCTAAATAGAGATTTGTTACTGATAGGGGGCCCTTAAGAGAGCCTGGTCGTGCGTTCTCCTGAATTATTCAGAGTGTGAAGATATCCTGGGTATGGGTGGACTCTGGTTGTTGTTGCTCCCATTGTAGAGTTGATACGATGTGGATAACGTCGTTAGGTTCTGCAATTAGTGGCTCGTCTTGCTGAACGCAACAAGATGAGTCTGGATATATGTGTTGGTGAAACATCAAATCACCAGCGTAGGTATTGACAGCCGACAAGAACACTTACACCCGTAACGCAAACAGATAAATGCAACAACGGCATGATAAATTGCGTACTTAATAGCATACCACATCTACTTACTATTGGTGGCTTGGCAAGTTTCGCTTTTCTCATTGAGATTTTGGCAATAATAAAAGTGAACTTAATTTTACAATATATATCAGCCATTAATTTGTGTCATTTGTGTGGCTTAGAATAAACAGTAAAAAGAAGAAAATATGAAAAATAGGTAATAGAACGGAATTTAATTTTTTTTTTCATGATGCTGTGATGAATGGTGTTTTCGAAATCAAACATCCGCAAGAAATTAAGGATTAAACCATGACTATTCAATGAACAGCTTCTACTGAGAGACATATTGAATGAATAGTTAGTTTTGCTAAGATGAGATGGACAAAAATAAATATAATATAATAGAATAAAATATCTTTGTTTGGATTCAAACCACGCATGTTCCATCAAATAGATAATAATATTGGAAAATGTACAATAAAAAAAAATCACATCACATAAATATGAGCAATTAGTCTCTTATAGATAAGTAGTTCTCTCCAGATTTAATGTACAATATATCAACATCTGTAAATTCGGCTGTAAGAATTATTGTGATATAGGAAATAGATCGGTCTTATAAATTAATCGCTTTTTACAATAATCGATTATATAAATAGTTATAGTTTAACACGCGGCTCCGCGTTACAACCCAACGATTTTCAATTTTGACAAATAAGGTACCTTTTAAGGTCAAATAATTTAACTCTGTTTTTACCCTATATTTCTCTTAACTGTTATTTAAGAAACAATCTCTGTTAGTTTCAAGCAGTTTTAATTGAGATTTCTTGAACTGACATTTTATTTGTAATTAATAGGTGTTTTTATTGAATATACACACCAGTGCGCAATACACAGGGAACATGCGTTGGATTATAGTGTCATAGTGGATTTATTTCTCTTAGTTGGATTATTCACAGTTTATACAAGTGACTTATTGTTTGCATCTAATTAACCTATCCGAATTTCAGTGTACAATGGTGTAGGGGTACTTTTCGCCGTTGCTATCTCGTTCCTGATTTTGTACCCCTGCTACTTATCAATGGTGGCCATTATTACTACCCGAGCACCCAATCAGTCTCTGATCCCTTTCGTGTGGTTGATATAAGAAGGCCGAAGAAAGGTTTCATGTATATATTCCACACAATGTAGCACATATAAATATAAAGTGATTTATGTCTATAAAGCGAAATGTTTAGCACAAATTAAACAATAATTGATTGATAGTGGCAACCGGCGATGAGATGGATTGCTGGCATTTGGGCGTTTGAAGCATGACTTAATTGGAATCGTCGCTGTAAAGACAATAGTTTGATTGCGCTCTACCGCGAAGGCAACGTGCTTCGAGCCATCAGACGTGGAGCGGCCAACAATCTTGGGGTGCTCAGCCTCTGCTGCCGCCGAGGAGGCAAACCCCACCCGTCTTCCGAAGCTTCAATGAGCGGATCCTCCTGAGTTGTTGAGGGTGACCGCGCCCATTTGAACGTCGCGTCTGTGTGCGGGTATGTGCAGACGTTTCCGAGGCAATAACGTGTCTAGTGGCCTTCATTGAAAGTGCTTGAATTTCTCAAAATCTAGCTGTTTATTAATTCCTTACTGGCTGTGAGTTCGACGAAACGGGGCACCATTATGTAGGGGTACTTTTCGCTCTTGCTTTCTCGTTCCTGATTTTGTACCCCTACTACATATCAATGGTGGTTATTATTATTACCCATGCGTCTAATCAGTCTCTGATCCCTCTCGTGTGGTTGATATAAGAAGGCCGAAGAAAGGTTTCATGTATATATTCCACGCAATGTAGCACATATAAAGTGATTTATGTCTATAAAGCGAAATGTTTAGCACAAATGTCTGGATTGGCATGAATATAGTCATATGATTGAAAATACATGATAATATGAACATAGTAAAATGATTTATGTTTATAAAGTAAAATGTTTTATACACAAGTGGTTATTGTTACACAAATGTCTGAACAGAATTGTATTTACACCATCGACTAAAACATATGATGACATGTAAAATCATCGTTAAAAGTTATCATTAAAAATGAAGATGTAAATTGTTTAAAGACTTCAATGATAAAAAACTAACAAAGCTTTAGCTTACTACTTGCAATATTTTCAGTTCATGTCAAACTATTAATCCATTTTTCTATGTGGACACTAAATTAAGTGAAATAAATCCGCAATGACACAACAGGCCACCGCGTGATCCTCGCGGATCGCGCGCGGTTGTGTCTATTTATAAAAACACTATTAATTACAAATAAAATTGCAGTTCAATAAATATCGATTGAAACTGCTTGAGACTGAAGGAGATTGTTCCTAAAATCACAGCTAAGAGAAATATTGTTTAAGGACAGAGTTAGAATATTTGACCTTAAAGGGCACAGCGTTTGTAAAAATTGACCTTCGTTGGGTTGTAACACGGAGCTGCGTGTTACACCCCCCCCCCCCCCCGACAGTGAAAATTAGTACACAATGAAGGGGGCTAACCTTACAGGAAATGTTATTGCTCTTTCATGCCGTATAACGACTGATTTTGGTTCTGTCAACACTGATACTGGTTCCTCTATCTCTCGCGTTCTTGGACGGATGTTTAGGTCGAAGTGTTCGAGAAAGTCACGTCCAATGATGTTTCATGTCGTGTTGTCGATGATGAACGTATATTTGAGACATCATTTTGTGTTGGAGAACGAGATTGTGTGTACTCGTACCCCAAACGTCGCTATGTTGGAGCCATTCGCGCAGGTCAGACTGTTGGTGTCGAATGGGTGGGTTGGTTCGAGATAATTGTGGCGTAGTGAGCTTACATCTGATCCAGTGTCTATGACAATTCATTCGCCAGAGATTGCGTCACGGATGAGAAAGTATGTTGATAGTGGCAACCGGCGATGAGATTGATTGTTGGCATTTGGGCGTTTGAAGCATGACTTAATTGGAGCCGTCGCTGTAAAGACAATAGTTTTATTGCGCTCTACCGCGAAGGCAACGTGCTTCGAGCCATCAGACGTGGAGCGGCCAACAATTTGGGGTGCTCAGCCTCTGCTGTCGCCGAGGAGGCTGACCCCACCCGTCTTCCGAACCTTCCATGGGCGGATCCTCCTGAATTGTTGAGGGTGACCGCGTCCATTTGAACGTCGCGTCTGTGTGCGGGTATGTGCAGACGTTTCCGAGGCAATAACGTGTGTAGTGGCCTTCATTGAAAGTGCTTGAATTTCTCAAAATCTAGCTGTTTATTAATTCCTTACTGGCTGTGAGTTCGACGAACCGGGGCACCATAATGTAGGGGTATTTTGCGGAGTTGCTTTCTTGTTCGTGAATTTTGTACCCCTACTACTTATCAGTGGTGGCTATTATCATTACCCATGCGTATTATCAATCACTGGTCCCATTCGGATGGTTGATATGAGAAGGCAGAAGAAAGGTGCCATAGATATATTCCACACAATGTAGCATATATAAATATAATTCATTGTTAATCCGAATTGAATGTGTTGGTTGGCAATAATTCAGATTTTAATGCAAAAGTATGTTTTAAATATCGTTCACAATTAAACTGAATTGTCCGTCTTCTAGACAGCAAAAATTAAAATGATTTATGTATATAAAGTGAAATGTTTTATGCTCAATCAGTTATTCGCATACAAATGTCTGAATTGAACTGTATTTATACCATCGACTAAAACATATGATGACATGTAAAAAATCATCGTTAAAAGTTATCATTAAAAATGAAGATGTAAATTGTTTAAAGACTTCAATGATAAAAACTAACAAAGTTTTAGCTTACTGCTTGCAATATTTTCAGTTCATGTCAAACTATTAATCCATTCTTCTATGTGGACACTAAATTAAGTGAAATAAATCCGCAATGACACAACAGGCCACCGCGTGATCCTCGCGGATCGCGCGCGGTTCTCTCTATTTATAAAAACACTATTAATTACAAATAAAATTGCAGTTCAAGAAATATCGATTGAAACTGCTTGAGACTAAAAGAGATTGATCCTAAAATCACAGCTATAATAAATATTGTTTAAGGACAGAGTTAGAATATTTGATCTTAAAGAGCACAGCGTTTGTAAAAATTGACCTACGTTGGGTTGTAACACGGAGCCGCGTGTTACAAGTTAATCGTATCATTTCCAAATTAGACATGATCTAAACATTCCAAAGCTCTATTTGGTTCGTTTTGATAAAATTGATCATAACGGAATAGATTGGTTATCTCATAGTCACGCGTTTTATCCACCGATAATACTTGTTTTCAATAATTTTATATTTACAATACCATATTTAATCATCCCAGACGAATAACCCTAAAAAAATATTTTTTCTTTGTCTACTATATCTAGTGCAATCTATTTTATACATATTAAAGATTGCATTTCTACCAATAGTATTTCATGTTATTGTTAAATTACATAGTTGTCTGTCAATCTTTCTGAGGAAAATATTCATAAACGAACAATTTTGAAACAAATTATTTAACAAATTGGACTTCGAGATTATAAAATTATTTATATCTAAATGTACAGAATATTTATAATCAAAAATCATATTAAGATTTTAAAATAGATTCGTTTAATTCAGAAAGATTATAAATAAGCGTCAGAGATCGTAACTATCTGTTCCATCAGATTGGGATTATTCCAATTTTAAACAAATCGCTTATAATAAAATTTACGAAAATAATTCACCACATCTTAATAATAGGGTTTCAACTTCAGTCTCTAAATAAATATGATTTGCGCATGCCGAATCCCAAACTGGTACTTCAATATTTTATATAGTGTCACAGTTAGCGGACGCATTAGGTATATAATACTTTAAATTTTGTTAAAATCACCAATAAAATTAAATCCCTGAGAATCAAATATATTGCTAAGTGCTGACTTCACCTATATTGGTTAGGTGGTTTATGGGCAATTCCTGAGAATTTATTATTTGTGTGTCAACCAGCTGAATCTAATTAACCCTATCTCGCCAGACAAGGAATTCAATCATGCAAGCAATCCTCTTACTGAGTTCTGCATACCGTCAAAACCACTTTTTATCTTCACACCAATGCTTCATTTTTAATCAATGCTCGTTTGAAGCACATTGATTTAATAAAGCAAAAACACAATTATTTTTTATTATATGTTCACTCTTGCAGCTCAACGGCTGTTTACATCATTTTACTTACAGCTTCATCATAATACATGCGTTTCTGCGAGGAGTTTCTGTTTAATTCATGCTAGCTTGTGATACGTACTCGGTCTCAAAGGTGGCTATTTCTAAATCTTCACTTCCCTCCTCTGGATTTGGGGTTGGTACCCCGCTTAAACAATCAAGTACGACAGCTTGTGGTCCACCGGGCATGTTTACGACAAATGTATTGTGCTCCGCGTCAACACTTTCCACGGGATTCGGCCCATCATTGACAGCCTTTGATGGCATGAGCTCGGCCTTTACGACCATAACATTGGCGCCGACCTTTAGGCGAGTGTGTGTATGTCATATTGTATAGGATTGTCCCTGTGTGGCGTCTACATATTCAGTTAACTATTTTAGGCATTCCTGAATATCAGCTATAGTGCGGCGCCCATGGTATCCTGAGATTACTGGTTCACCTGGCACTTCAATATGCCCTTCAGAGACAATGGTTTTTAGAGTGAATCCTGTAGTTGTAGATACAGAAAATCGCATGCCCCGTTCGACCAAATGTAATTTGCCTCTCCGGGATCACTGGATCTCATAGCAATAACATCGCAATAACTCTTTCATCGTTCGATGTGTTCGCTTTACCGATTCGTTGGCCTTTGGGTGTTAAGTGGCTGCGCGGTAATGTTTTATGCCCAGGTCCTCGCATCATTGACTAAATTCTTTCGACTTGAGCTGTGCATCTTGGTCAGTAAATATAATTTTTGGTTCACCAAATCGATTGAGTCATCGCTCTTCTAAGCACTTTATAATTTTCTCTGTTGTGATTTTTATCGCGTAAACCTATCGACCGTGGAAAATACATAGGCTAACCTGCCACAAGCTACCGTCATTGGACTAACCAGGTATGTGTACAGGAACTGGTTCCGTGCAGTGGCATTGAAAGTAATTTTGGTGACCATATCTCTTTTTTGTGGTTTACAACGCTGACATGTGGTGCACTGTTGACAATAGCTGCGAATTTCTTCGGACATGTCAGGTGAATAAAATAGTGTCTGCAATGTCTCGGTGAGTTGCTCGGCGTCGTGATGTCCCAAAGTTTCTTGCCAAAAAGCCATTAATTCTGTTCTTATAGACTCCGGCAAGTTCCATTGTATTGTTTTAGTTTTTCCTCACACAAATAGGCCTTTTTGAAAACTCAACACTTTATATGGTTCGGACATCACTGTGCCGTTATTTAAATGATTGACTATTTCCTGACATGTCACATAATTTTCCTGTTCTGCAGAAATTTTGATAGGTGGCAAAACTCGCACAGTGGAAATTCTACTGGGCGCATCATCTGCCACATTCTCGGTAGCGGCTCTATGATGAATTGATACATCGTATGCTTTGAGTTCTTTAATGGCGTGATATATCAGTTTCTTCTCAATACCTAGTGATCTCCAATTCACTAGTGCTTTGTGGTCAGCAGAGACGTCTATATGTTCATCGATGACAAAAAACATAAACGTTCGTAGTGCCCATTGTACAGCCAGTTATACATACTCTGCGACTGTATATTTTTGTGAATAAGCGACGTACACAAGAAGCCGGACGTCCGTCCGCTTGTAACACTGCTCCTATGCCAATATCTGACGCGTCTGTAACAATTGACAAACTACATACTGGGAAAGATAAAAAAGTTGCGTCAATTAATTTCTGTTAGCATAGGAAAATGGTTCTTGAGCCTCCACCGTCCAACAATTCGTTATCTTGGCACAAGTTAAATTTGAACAAGGACTTTTGCGTAACCACCATCTCACAATACCAATACTCCGGCACGATTTGTTTCTAGTTGTAGGCATCAAACAGTCCTTGGTAGGCTGTTAATGGGAATCTAATGGCATAAATCCCTCCACAGAGACTGAGTAAAACTGTAAGTTATGTTGATCCTGCTGGATGTTGTTACGGAAACCAAGCCTAGGCGTCGCAGCTGCCAAATTTCTGATAATAATGGCCAAAGTTTAAAGCGCCTCCCTGGGTGCTGGATATTGCGCCGTAGTAGGTAGGAACCAGCAGCATAAACATAATGGTGGGCCATGGAATAAAAGGTAATCTCAACCTGTAATGGTTTCAGTGTGCAGAATTTTGAAAACACTGCCTGTGGCCTGGCTTAGAAGTTATTCATCACACGTTTTTTATATTTATTATACTTTAGGTCGACAGGTAATTCCAACCTGACTACAACTGCTCCGTCAACTAATTCCAGGACAGCCAAGCGGACAAATGGTGCTTCTAATGTAAATTCTTTTTCTCAAATTGAGGCTTCAGATTTTTCGAAACGCAACTGCGGCATTGTTTAAATTCTGAAAACGAACTTAAAATATCGTCGTTTCACATGAATTCGTACAAGTCCTAAATAGGATCCTTGTGCGTTGTCGGTGTCATAGTGTATATTACTATGCTTAGAACTAATACGTTGCACATCATCATCCAATATCGTATTCAGTATTCTTTAAACATCTGTGAAATGTAGATTATCACTGTGAATTGTAACAAAATCGTTTATAGTATAATTATTACTAATTATCACATCGCACATATAGATAAATCATGTGATGATGACGCAGAATTTTAAGTATTCTGAACAAAAACTATATGGTGTGTAATTTCATATTGTTCAAAGATTGCGCTTTTATAATACAGGGTGGAAAATTGCACCAAAATGGCATTGCAAATCACGAATTTAAAATTTTTCAATATTCCTTCTTTTGTGAATATTGTATCGGCTCAGATTAATTCGCCGACATATTGCATAAATTAAATTAAATTCCATTACGCGGCACTAATTAAAACAACCGAAATTTGCTGTTAACTAATGGCGTGCGACCTTGCATCTGCACAAACATATAATCACAGTCCATTTACTATGCCGCAAATTTGAAACTTCCGCTCTAATCGCTACCTGTGATCGCTGTCGCTCTCTATACTTGACTTTCTACCTACTCTGACTTCAGGACTTGCGCTTACCATGCTCTGACATCTCGTCGCTTGGTCTTCAAATACGCCAATCTGCTTTTTGACGCCCCAATAATCATACATAATCGATTATCTATTAATTGGAATTCTACTTGTTCCAGCCACCACGATAGTGCCGCATATCTTCAACAAGAAAATTCTGAAACTTCAAACAGCAACTCACATCGCCGTTGTCAAAAACTCTACTTATTTCAGTACAACCACACAAAGGAACACCAGCTAATCTTCCACAGCATTAAACAAGTGTCTAGAAAAACTTCTAGGCACTAAACTAAATTCCGGTCCTGATACTGGCCACACACAGTAACTGTCTCTGATTATCTACGTCTTGTTATCTTATTTGTAACGTCGCACGGCATTTACTTGCAACTAGGGCGTTTATAATACACAACGCTGAACAAACGAGGAAAACGTGTTCTTATTTATAGTAGTGTAGGAGGTTCTGTAGCTAATGTAAAAGGTTTTGCGGGGTAGCTATCTATTTAATGATGCTATACCATTCCTACATATGCCTGGTAGCTGCTGTTGAGATCCGTGCTTATGATTAGTCCCCGACCTTTTTCCGATGGGTGATGTGAGAAGGCTAGATAAAATCATCATACGTATATTGTGCACTTTGGTGCGAAGAAAAAACTAAATTCACTATAAGTCCACATTTACCGTGCTCTAGATGGCAACAAAACGATATATTGTCAACACAATTAATTAATTTTTTTTTTTTTTTTTTTTTTTTTTTTTTTTTTTTTTTTTTTTTTTTTTTTTTTTTTTTTTTTTTTTTTTTTTTTTTTTTTTTTTTTTTTTTTTTTTTTTTTTTTTTTTTTTTTTTTTTTTTTTTTATGGTGTGAATAGGTTGCAATGAAAGTTACCTCGATAGAAAGAGATTGAAATTCAGAGCGACGCCAAATTTAATTCTATAAATTGGTAAACTTATGATCATTAATATTAGTAGATATTGTATAGCTTTTATATCGGTTACTTTTACTTTGCTCTTACTATCTCTTGCTTTCTCACTCTGACTTGAAGTCACTTTGTATGGAGTTAATTTTCATTGCAGCCTTTTAACATTATTTTTGTCAACTATCAAGTACGTTCGATTTTTTTCAGTTTTGAATTTTTAATTTAATTACCATGACATCGCAACAGTACAGTTATAACATATATGTTCGATACCTACTCTCTCTATCCCCCCCGCCACTTTTCTGTACACATGATGAGATTACGTATACCAGAAATTTGAGATTGCTGCAATTGTGTATATATATATGTATAGTTTTTGAGATGGTGTCTTCATGTGCTCCATGCATTTGCAAATATCGAGTTTAGTTGCCGAGACAAATTCTTTGTTTAAAACCATTAGTAACTGAAAAATAAAAATTTAAATAGAACTGTTTTGATACGAGGTTACCACACTTGATTAAATATTTTATGGTGAGCATTGTACGGTGTATAATTTATTAGAGGTCTCGTGATGGAACGTTAACAAATGTTCCAAAACTTTTCCAGCTAACAAAGTTAAGATTGCACCTCATTTATATTTGTTAGAATGAATGATGTTTAAGCCTTTGGAATAAAGGGATGATTCCGAAGCCAGCCAAAAAGAAGACAAATTCGATGAGTATTTGGAAATGAGGATCAATCGGATCTTCGCAAAATTGTTATTGCAGAGCAAAAACCCGCGTAAATTTAACATTTGTTGCTTGCACTGCGCAACCATTCAAAAAATTAGCTGATACTTTAACAAGAAATCAAGGACTATTATACCTTGCGAGATCTTGACGACGACGAAGTTGTGAGAAAATTCAGGTCATAAAACAATTTTAAGAGGGCGGTACCGACAAATTTAATTAGGAATGGGTTCTCTCGTAGCTGTTCCGCATAGAACACCTACGGAAATCTCAGCCAATGAGTCAGCAAAGAGAACATAATCTGTTAAACCTGTGTCTACGATGAATTCCCCTTAAGTTTGTTCGGCCTGATCATATAGGCAAGTATGTTGGTCATTTTGCAATACATTATTGTTTGTACCTTCTTTAAAGTAAAATCTACTCGGATGAAAGAAAACAACATAAATTACAGAAATAGTCGTTTGAAAGTTTATTGTGAAGAATATGCACTGTACGTTTGATATCGGCTGAGTTTAGCCAAAGAAGGAAACTGGCATCCGTTTGATAATTTCTCTGAACCGTGAAAACAATTTTAATAGAAATATTTTTGATGAATATAATACCAATTCGTTGGAGAATATTGAATGGGAGGACGATGGGATTTTGATCGGCGTTTGTACAGATTCTAACGGTGTGGATTTTCGGTTTAATTAACATTTTATTTGCACATGATGAATCTTTCAACGATCTTTATCAAATCTGAAAGAGATCTTACTAAAGGGAATAACTTAATATCAGCAATTGTATGTCTGGCAAATGGGCAGTGCACTATGTTTTGTCCACCTATGTTGGATGGTCCACGTACTTGTATGTCTTCCGTATTTATTATTAGCGTATCGTCTAGACGAGCCTTAATTATGCCTAATTCTGCAGTTAAATTATTCATTTGAGAAGTCAATGCCTGAATCAACGTTTCCAACCCATCAGAAGCCATTTTAAATGTACCACAAATGCTTTATTTTTACTCAATTATATATAGAATTTTGCTCGCACAACGAGCATCGATTTAATAAAACAAATTTACACATTAATTAATTTATGTTCACTTCAGCTCGAAGTCTGCTTTTCTCATTGGGCTGACTGCTTCATTCTTATACGGGCGGTTCTGCGAGGAATTTCTGTTGAAATAATGTCTGCCCTAGATAAGACCCTTTGTTCATTATTTGTCTTAAAGGTGGCCATTGCCACATCTTCCCCCCCCCCTCAGGAATCGGCTTTCGCACTCTGCTTAAACGATCCGGTGCAACAGCTCGTGGTCCATCTGGCATGCTAACAAAAACAATATTGTGCTCTGCGTCCACCCTCTCCACGTGATACGGCCCATCATTGACAGCCTGCAGTGCCATGGGTTCGACCTCCGCTACTATGACATAGTCGCCGACCTTTAGGCGAGTGCGTGTCGGTTGCCTTGCATAGCCTTGTCGCTGTGTGGCGCTTCATATTCACTTAGCTGTTTTAGTTGCTCCTGAATATCCGCTATGGTGCAGCGCTCATGGGATCCTTGGATTACAGGTTCACCTGGCAGCCTTATGTGTCCTCCATAGACCATGGTCGTTGGAGCGAATCCTGTAGATGTTGAGACAGTAAATCGCATGGCCCGCTCGACCAAATGTAATTTGTCTCTCCACGTTCCCGGGCTCTCGTGGCACCAAAATCGCAGTACCTCTTTCATCGTCCTATGTGCGCGCTCAGCTGTCGCATTGGTTTGCGGGTGATAAGTGGCTGTGCGGGAATGCTTTATGTCAAGGTCTTTGCACCACTGATTAAATTCTTTCGACTCAAACTGTGCGCCTTGATCGGTAACAATAACTTGTGGTGCACTGAATCGACTGAGCCATCGCTCTTCTAAGCACGTTATAATCTTTTCTGTTGTGATTTTATTCAGTGGTACAAACTCGACCCATCGGGTAAACTTATCGACCATGGAAAAAACATAGGACACCCCGCCGCGAGCTACCGGCAGTGGACCTACCAGGTCGATAGGCAGAAACTCGTTCCGTGCAGTGGAATTGAAAGCAATCCGACTGACTTTTTCTCGTTTTTGTGGTTTACAATGTTGGCATGTAGTGCACTGTTGACAATAGCTACGAATTTCTTTGGACATGCCAGGTCGTTCTGTAGACTCAACGTTTTATATGGTGCAGACACCACTGTGCCATTTTTTAATTGATTGACTTTCCTGACACGTGGCATCTCTTCCCTGTTCTTCAGAGACTTTTATAAGCGGCGAAACCCGCACAGCGGCAATTCTGCTGAGCGCATCGGCTGCCGCATTCTCGATTCCTGCTCTATGATGAATTGATATATCGTATTCTTCCAGTTCTTCAATGGCTCGATATACTCGTTTCTTCTCAATACATAGTGATCTCCAATTCACTAGCCCTTTGTGGTCGGTAAAGACGTCCACGTGTCCCCCGATGACAAAATATCTAAACTTCCGTAGCGCCCATTGTACGGCAAGTAATTCCTTTTCTGTGACGGTATAGTTCTGTTCCGCCTTAGTGAGTGTGCGACTTATATATTGCGCAGGACGTCCGTCAGCTTGTAACACCGCTCCTATACCAATATATACCTGATAGGCTGTACATTCGAATCTAACGGCATGCATCCGTCCGCTGAGACTAAGTGCCCCAAGAACCGCACTTTTTGACCTATCTGTACCTTTTCTGGATTAAAATGTAATCGCCATTCTACAGCTTTGGCCAACATTTTCTGCAGCCTCACACGTAATTCGTGTTCAGTAGTGGCCCATATAATAACATCGTCTATGTAAGCTGTTGTACAAGTTAAGTCAGACACGAAAGAGTCCATCATTCTTTGGAACACTTTCGGTGCGTTTTTAAGGCCAAATGGTACCCGGGTGAATTGGAAATTACCTTGGGGTACTTGTACCGCTAACTTGCATCGGTCTTCGGGCCACACGCCTATTTGCCAAAATCCCTGTTTAAGATCAAGCACGGCAAACCATTTGCCTCCCGCTAGCTGTAAGAACAGATCACGCAGAGCCGGCATGGGATACGGGTCCGGTTTAGTTACTGAGTTCAATTGCCTAAAATCAGCCGCTGGTCGGAGCGAACCATCCTTTTTCGTAACATAAACCATCGGAGCACGAAAAACAGATGTTGACGGTTCAAGAACGCCGGCTTCTATCATTTCTTGGGTTGCTCGAGTCGTTGCTGCTAATTTCTTTGGAGAAGCACCATATACTTTTGGTGGTTCGTAACCGTCTAGCCATAGCTTAAACTGGTCGACCGTCGGCCCTGGACGCTCACTACAATCAGGCAGTTGGAATATAATGTTATATTGGGTTTGAAGATTCTTCCACCACCCAGGCAGACAACTGGTCTCCTCTTGCATCTTAGGGGTACATATAGACTTTATTGAACTTATTCCATCAGGCCGCGATAGGCACACACGTTTATTTTGACAGTCTATCGTCTTAACCCATTTTCTAATGAAATCAAGTCCCAATAAGGGCGTTTGCGTATTAGAAACAACAAAAGACATATGATAGACATTTTCATTTATTAACAACTTCGTGTCTCACTCGCCCACAGCCACCATCGATGCGCCCGATGCCTGACATAAACCTGCTTTCGTAGGTTTTACATTGTTCAATAGCCAAGTCAATGGTAATACCGACACATCAGCTCCAGTATCCAATTGCATTATTACTGGCTGTCCGTTGAAGTGTTCTAAAAATGTAACTTTAATGAAAATTCTTACATTTGGCAATGTTTCCCACACTTCCTTTTCTTCAAAGGCCATCTTGTTCGGACCACTTTTTTGTTTGATCTGCTGGTCTTCATTCGATCTACCCGTCGGAGCCACCAAAGGATTAATATTTGTGCCCTGCTCTCTCCCACCTTTATTTGTGAGATTGTGCACCCTGTTACCCCACTGCACTGGCCGTTCTCGAGGAGCAGTACATGGGTTTTGCTGACGCTTATACGTCGTATTCGTCGGAGCTGGAGTCCTTATATACTGACTTTGCTTCCAGGCCACTGGCTGTTGCCTTCTGTCGCGGAACTGCTTATTATGCCGCGAAGAATTCCAATACGGTATGTCGCTCCTGTCAGATGTCGTAACTGGACCCATGCGTGGAGATGCAGCTGCCACTTTGTTTGTCATTATGGCCGAACTTTGAAGAGCCTGAAGTCTCTTCAAGGCCTCCCTGGGCGCTGGATATTTCACCGTATCTGGTAGGATCCAGCAGCATGAACATGATGGCCTCATGTGGTTGCAAGCCGGGTAAAGACTCGGTAAGCTTCGAGAACCACCGCTTGATACGTGCCATGGTATCCATGGGCATCTCACCCATTAATGACTTCAGGCTGTATAATTCTAAGAACACTTCCTGAGGCCTAGCCCGGAAATGATCCAACACGCGTCTTTTGTATTCTTCATACGTGAGGTCAACCGGCAATTCCAATTGGACAGCTACTGTCCGGTCCACTAATTCCTGGACAGCTACACGCACAATAGGTGCTTCCAATGTAAATTCTTGGGCTCGAACTGATGCTTCAAATTTTCGAACCACAACTGTGGCCTTTCCACATCTAGTGGTGCCAACATCGGCTTAAACTCTGATGACGGTCTGATATAACTCGTCGATTCGGCTGAAAACGCCGGCATATTTCCTCCTGATTCCTCTTCGGCGCGGTCGCCATTGTTTTGTCCACCTATGTTGGATGGTCCACGTACTTGTATGTCTTCCGTATTTATTATTAGCGTATCGTCTAGACGAGCCTTAATTATGCCTAATTCTGCTGTTAAATTATTTATTTGAGAAGTCAATGCCTGAATCAACGTTTCCAACCCATCAGAAGACATTTTAAATGTGCCACAAATGCTTTATTTTTACTCAATTACATATAGAATTTTGCTCGCACAACGAGCATCGATTTAATAAAACAAATTTACACATTAATTAATTTATGTTCACTTCAGCTCGAAGTCTGCTTTTCTCATTGGGCTGACTGCTTCATTCTTATACGGACGCTTCTGCGAGGAATTTCTGTTGAAATACTGTCTGCCGTAGATAAAACCTTTTGTTCATTATTTTTCTTATAGGTGGCCATTGCCACACACTAACATGGGTTTAAGGAAATTCTTGGTTGGAATTGGCTTACAGGGCAATAAATTGATTACAATAAAAAGGCAGCAAGAGACGTAAAGTTAAAATAATTAAATTTAAAACGTAAGTGCCCTGTAAATTTTAATGCTTACAACAAAGCGCTTACCAAAATCTGCTTCCACATATTGAAATGACAAATTGGAACCAATTGCCGCTAGCAAATTAGTCAACTGTACTAAATATCAGTCATCAAATATTAAACACACAATATGATTAAAAATATTCACTGTTAAATTATTTCGTAGCCGAGACAGAATTAAAAGAGATTGAGTAACACAAATCGTTAACTATACTTTGTTATATTAAAAAATTGTGTCAAAAAGTTGAGATAATCCAATAATTTAAACCTGATAATATGCGTATTAAAATTGCGCTTTACCTATAATTCCAATTGTAAAAATTTTTAGGTACTACAAAAAAGAAAATTAATAATACTAATTGCTTACTGGCGTGGTCGCCACTGTAACGTTCCGGCTAGAGTGCCATGCCACGTTTTTAAATCGATAAAATAAGGATTCGGAGGGAGCATTTAATTTTCATGACACTTAATAGGACCTCAGAGATCTACACTGGCAAATGCCGTGAGTTTGTAAGTGTTAGCTGCGTGAGGAATACTAGAAGTCTTTGTATAAGCTCTCTTTTTGTCCTGTTCTTTGACTGTTGATCTTATGAAAAGATGCATGCGAAAAAGTAGAAATGACGATGCTGTATGCGTTAGTTGCTGTTCGAAGCCTTGACTAGACTTCTTAAAGGTTTATGTCTGAACAAATATCGTTGACACACTTAAATAATACACGAAAATATAAGATCGTTTAATTATGACTGGACGCACAGCAACAAAAAGATTATTGTTACTGAAGTCTAACTGAATGTGTGACGCAGCGTGTTAAACGGAAGCAGGTCAGTCGACCTAGATAGTCACTTCAGCATAAAAGGCGCAACAGTCACAGGTAGCGTGCAGAGCGGAATATGATGCGTGGTATTGGCATCGCGCCGTCCAACCTAATTGAACAACGTTAAATGTGCTTTCTCATTGTTAATGTTTTTAAATTTTTGAATTTAGGTTTTAGAAAATGTCTTCTAATTGATTTGAGCATTTACAAACAATAATATTAGTCACGTTAGATCTGTAACACAGGGTTAGAAGCAAATTCCGTGCGACGTTACTAAGAATACCAATAAGGAGACCTAGAGAGCAGTTTCTGTTGTTGGCCCTTAACATGGCTAGAAAAGAATTCACCGGAAAATAGGTAATAGAACAGAATTAATTTATGTTTATTATCATGATGCTGTGATTAATGATGTTTTTGAGGTCAAACTTCCGCAAGAAATTAAGGATTTAGGCAAAACTATTCAATATACAGCTTCTGCCGAGAGACAAATTCAAAGGACAATAAAAAGTGCTAAGAACAGATGAGCACTAATTAAAAGAAATATCATATCGAACGATATAAAATTACAAATGTATATGACCTAGATTGGACCAATACAAGATTAAGCTGCCGCTATTTGGAATCTATTAAAATGTGATTATCAAACAAACTGGAAGCTGTACAAAGAAGAGTTGTGAAACATATTAATCCTGTCTCCTGCACTATATACACCAATAGATTACAGTTTGTATCATTGCAAACTTTAAAGTTTCGAAGGATGTGCTATTGCATAAAAGTTTTCCATTTGAACCAGTGGACTGGTGCCTACATGAATCCAATAAGAAAGAATCATGAAGTTGGGACTAGATCTGGAAATTTGGAGATCTCTACTCCTCTGATGGGAAATGTTGCGAGGAAGTAATTCTCTTTTTCGAAAATTTACAAAATTTTACAAACCAATTGCCAAAGGAGCTTAGAAAAACGCCGTTTTCTGGCGTTAGTTTTGTTATTTTGTGCGACGGCTGGTTAAATACAATAGGATTGGTGTTTACTTCAAGCTTGCAAACTTAATTTAAAGAATTGTTACCACCACCGAGCAATAAATTATTTTTAAATTGTATTCCCTATATATGTATATATGGCAAAAGCTGCAAACAGTTAATTTTCGTGACTGCATAGAAATTATGCAGCTGACATTTCCAGTCAAGTTCAATGTATGCGAGACTGCTAGAGGTGGGAGCCGCATATCTAAATTTGATTTCCATATATAGTCAATGCGGTTTGATCCTCGATAGTCAATTTGCCGTCGTACTCTGGTGATGATCATGGAAGGTCGAAACGCGTCAGTGCGAGGCGCCTGGCGGTAGTTTTTTATGTTGTTTGACGACTGGTTAAATTTAATTGGATTGGTGTTTACTTTTAGTTCGCAAACTTAATTTAAAGAATTGTTACCACCACCGAGCAATAAATTATTTTTAAATTGTATTCCCTATATATGTATATGTGACGAAAGCTGCAAACAGTTAATGTTCGTGTCTGCATAGAAATTGTGCAGCCGACATTTCCAGTCAAGTTCAATGTATGCGAGACTGCTAGAGGTGAGAGCCACATATCTAAATTTGATTTCCATATATTTTCAATGCGGTTTGATCCTCGATAGTCAGTTTTCCGTCGTACTCTGTTGATGATCATGGAAGGTCGAAGCGCGTCAGTGCGTTTCGGCTGGTGGTTGTTTTTTTATGTTGTTCGACGACTGGTTAAAGACAATTGGATTAGTGTTTACTTCAAGCTCGCAAACTTGATTTAAAGAATTGTTACCACCACCAGCGCAATCAATTTTAAAAAAATGTAATGCTACACAATTATTAGCTAAGAAAAGCTGGTTATACCACGTGGCTCATGTTAGTATGTGAAAAATACTGAATCATGTGGATCTTTGGAGATCATGTTACGTGAAATAAGGCACACATTGTGCGAAAAAAGTTAACATTTGATGCGTAGAATAACGAAAAATTAATTTGAGGTATTTTTATCAGTTACACGTAATCAACGCAATATATTATCGGATTGAAACTGTAGGCATGTAGAGCCTGAAACGCATGTAGAATCAGTTGGTTCAATTAAAGTTTTCAACCTGTTTATGATTACTGATGTAGGTGTTAGACCTTGCATGATTATGAAATTTTTCGGCTTTTTGAACGAAATCTGGTAAGGACCATGGTACTTTGGCTGCAATGATGCAATAGCAGCGTCCTTGCGAACAAGAACTTTCTTGCAGTTGTGGAGCTGCGGGTGATCCAAAACTGGCTAAGGAATATGTCTCTACTGCTAGGCAGACATATTACTGAATTGAAGTCGAAGACAAGGAGCTTTGTCTTGTGGGTCATTGTCTGTGAGTAGTAAACGTGGGTGCTGACTAGCCAGGCGTAAGTCTATGCCATACATTAGTTGTGACACAGACGTTCTAATAGATTTGCGTATATGGAAACGCATAGCTAGTAGGACTAAAAGTAATGCATCGACCCATCAGCCACTAAGGAACGAGGATACTAAAGCTGCCTTGAGTTTGCTATGCATTCTTTTTACTATTCAGTTAGATTTTGGTTAGTTGGCTGTCGTTTGGCGTAAAGTGCATCCAATGACACGTAAGATAGCTATAAACGATCGGAGGAGAAGAAAGTACTTCTATTAGTAATAACATCGTTTGAAAACCCGTAATGTGCTCTGCATGCCGAGATAAAACGTTTAGTGTCTTTATCTGCAGATATAGTGCCAATAGATAAGGTCGCAGACCATCGAATTAATCTATCTATCACAGTTAGGATGTAGGTAAAACTTTGAACCTGATACTGATAAACTATGTTGATGTGGACGATGGTTATGCGTTAAGTAATTGGTAAATATTCCAACTTATAATGGGTGTGGTAGGTGATCTTGATTTTCTGGAAAATTGCACACTCGGAGACACATCGCTTAGCGTTCTATCTATAACTCTAGAAACAATTTCAAATAAAAAAACTGTCACCTTACTCCTTGGATAAGAAATGTAGTGGATGAAGTCAAAAACCTTTATCTGAGGGCCGAAGGACGAAAGTGGTTTTTGGGCTACGTACCCGGGAGGTAAACAATGGGTAAACCTTCCCAAAGTTGGCATGAAAACTTGGTGGGATGACGAGCTACTGATCTTTGAACACGAGTATAACGGCGCTTTATTGGTTGCGGAACGGGTGTTGTTAATACAGGTTAACTCATAGTCACGGAATTGACTGAGAATGGCGAAGACAAAAGTGGTTATAACGAGACGTCTGATTTGGAAAGTGCGTCTGCAATAATGCTTTTTTTTAAATTTACATGAATATTGTCAAATATTCATTCACTCTAACGTGGCAGCTGTCTTCTCACTCTGGCAGTGTTCTTTGCGACAGTTGAAATTGCATTTCATAGTACGCTAAATAATGGAGCATGATCTGTAAAAATATCAAATCTGCAGCTGCATATAATGCGGATGAAGTGGCGCATTGCGTTATGGACGGCGAGGAGATCTAGGCCGATACTCCTGTATCTAGTTTCTACTGGTTGCACAGTACACGAGTAATATTTAATAGGCCTCCGATGTCCGTTTACTTCTTGTTTCAAAGTGGCCCCAAAAGCAAATTCAGGAACATCGGTTGAGAGTAGAATAGGTAGTTTGAATTCTGGATGGGTTAGCATTGTGACAATTTTTATGGTTTTTATAGAGAGATAGAGTAATTCCTCGTCTTCAGACGACCAAAAAATTATGGGGTCTCTGCTAAGTTTTTTTTGATTCCGTAGTTGCATACACAACGGATAAAGTTGGTTTGATAGGCCGGGAAGGTACTTTGATACTATCTTAAAACGCCAAATATTTTCGGTAATTCCTTTAAATTCTTTAATGACCCGATACACTAGAATGTAATAGCCTCAGATGGACAAGAGTGTATAACTTGAGGTGTAATACGATATCATAGGAAATCGATATATGAAGTTGCAATCTATGTTTAGTCACAATTGATCTGGAGGCCGTTTTCTGATATGTGTGATTGGAAATTTCATAGATGCTTAGCATAGGAGTCTAGATCTGGCATGAAAACAGGGATGTAATGAAGATATAACATACGGTAATTGGTATCATTGCGGAGTTTGTTTTCTATGAACATGTGAAATGTCTGAGTGACACACTTAAGACAAAATGGGCATTTAAAGGTATTCAAAAATGCTAAAAGAATTGATGACCGCAGTTAAAAAATATCTTCTGGCGCTACTAGAATGTGGTAGTAAGTTTGTCTGAGGTATATGCTGCCGCTAAGTATTTCAAAAAAGTTGCTTATATTTGGATTAGGGTTTGTATCGGATATGATCACAGAATTGAGCTTACGATAATCTCCACGGGTTCTGGATGATCCGTTTGATTAAGGGTCCAAGTGCCATGGTAACGACCATGAACTTTATAATGGTCTGATGATTTCCTCTTCCAATGGTCTTGAAGACTCTTCTCGGGCAACTTTTAGTTTAGCAGAGGAAGCGATCTCTTGTTGAATGCGATAGGATTTCCTGATGTAATGATATGGTGCACTATATTGGACATACATAGATCTGACTTGCTGAGACCGAACAACGACTTATGCTCTCGAAGAGCTGTTGATATTTCTCTGGAATGAGGCAATAGAGTGGCTGTATGTCCTCTAAATCATAAACGTTCGGAGGCAATTGTCCAGAAACTTTTCTTAAGTCCGGTGAAGGGGTCATTGATATTTTTATTTGCCTGTTCAACAACGAGCCGATATTTTAACAGGAAATCAAGGCTTATTATATTGTGTGAGACCTTAGAGATAATGAAACTATGAGAAAATGTACGTCGTAAACCAATATTTGGTGGGGAATGTTGCCAGCAAGCTATTCTCTTTTTCGAAAATCTACAAAATTAATAATCAAATGCTTAGAGAAACGCCTCCGTCTGGGATTTCTTTTAAATTTTTATCTACGGAACTAGAAAAAGTCTACAATCCTGTGTAGCGGCCCTTTTGTCACTACCATAAGAGGGCCTCTAGAATGCCAGTCCCGGATAATCCATATATGCGGTATGAACATTTAATTTCCTCTGAACTATCTTTTAAACTACATTCCTTAAGTCCACTTGCTAACTGCTCTGTATCCTCAATATTTGATAAACCACTCATAATACTATGATTATAATTTATGCAATTTATATATTATATTAATTAAGCTTACCAGGATACGCTGATATCCACAGCTTATAGAACGATACGGTGGTGATCATGAAAACAAATATCCACGTCAATTACCTGAAGCAAATTTGAGATCCTTCCCAATAATGCGTAGTTAGAACAATAGATGAAAGTGGATTACAATAATTTATTAGCAAAGATATCGGAGATGGAACAAAAGAACTTCCAAAAAATTTACAATATTTTTTTTAAACACATTATTGTTTTACGAAACCAGCGATAACATAAAATGTCTAAAAATAAAATTTGATTTATTTTATATGAGGAGTTAATTGATGTCAAATAATTAAATTAACCTCCACACCTGCTGATATGTTAAATTTTGATTATGATAATGCTTTCTCATGTTTGAATAAAAGACAAGGATAATTGTTATCGGCAACATAATTTCTTGAGATTTTTATCTCCAAGGTTTGTATTATTAAAATTGAAATGTTATGCAATAGATCATCATTTCAATCAACAATACATACAATCTATTGCTAGTCATGGTTCTCATTTTTTTGTATAATGTTACACTCGAATTATACCTTCATTTTTCCTATTTTTGATGATGAATCTATAACTCTTTACAGCCGAACTTTCTGATGTTGTTATATTGTACAGTACAACTAGTGAGATTTACTTATCTACATGAGACTAATTGTACATATTTATGTGATGTGATATCTTTTTTACATTGTACAATTTTCAATATTATTATTTGATGGAACATAGGTGGTTTTGATCCAAATAAAGATATTTTATTCTATTCTATTCAATATTGAGAATGCGATGCCGGCAAACATCAGAAAGAATGGGCACCTCCGTTGCTGTTGTGAGTAAAACACAAAGAGACATCTCGTTCATGGAATCACCTTTGAGAACAGAAACTGCTGCACCTGTGTCTACGATGAATTATTCTCCGGTTTTGAAATCTAGAAGATGTAGAAGTTCATTAGGTCATATAGGCAAATACGCTGGTCATTGCAAACCACATTATCGATTTTGCTGTCTTTGTGATTTATTCTGCGTGGACGAAAGAAGTCAACATAAACTGCAGCAATAAGCGTTTGGAAACTCTTGTCTTATTGTTGATTTTGGTATTCAAATGTAGGAAACTGGCATCCATTTAGTAAATTCTTCGAACGACGCGGGCAATTTTGACAATTATAGAAATATATTGGGTGATTATAGCACCAATGTTTTGAAGAATATCGACTGAATGATCGAGGGATCACGATTTTCGTTTGTACTGATTAAGGTAGGGTTGAACCGCGGTTATATTAGCATTTGTTGTGCCTATGACTTATCTGTCAGGATTTTACTCAAATCTGAATTATAATTCTCTTTTGTGTGCTAACTCGGAATTCAGAAAATTCATGTTTGTAAACGCCCCGGCTTCAAGTAAATGCCGTACGACGTTACAAACTCGGTTAAGGTGCTCTGAATAGAGATTAGTTACTGATATGGGGGCCCTTAAGAGGGCCTGGTAATACGTTCTCTTGAAGTCTTCAGTGTTTGAAGATGTCCTAGAGCCTTGGGTGGACTCTGGTTGAGTTGTCACTCCCGTGGTTGAGCTGTGACTCGCGTTGTGGATGGCCTGTCCTGCAGGTCCTGCACTCAATTGGCTCGTCTCTCCGGTATCCCGCAACAAGATGAGTCACGGATGTAGTTAGTTGTTGGTGAAACTATCTAATCACCAGCGTAGGTATTGACAGCCGACAGAGCGCACACGTATTGACAGCCGACAGAACGCACACGCGTGAAGCAGGTAGAAGGCAAATGTCACAACTGACTTGCATGGTAAATTACCGTGCTTAAATAGCATGCAATATGTGTACTTGCATACTATTGGTTAAACGTGGTTAAACGTGGTTAAACGGCAATTTGCTTTTTTCTCATTGGTGCAACGTAAATAAATTTGAATTTAATTTACGCAATATGTCGGCGATTGATTTGTGTCGTTACAACACTTTCCTCTCTGAAAAAAAAGAAAAAAAATATTCCTCTCTGCGAGGCTAGATAATAAATGCATGACAGAGTTCGAACCAAGTTAAGCAAAAATATGATGAACCATAAGTGCTGGGCTTAAATATACTTGTTGGTTGCTTCAACAATGATATGATGCCAGGTAACCACTAGGAATTGCTACACAAATTGTTAGCTCTAGTGGACGGTCATAACACGTGAGGCAAAATAGAGCAGTGTAAGTTTTTGGAGCCGCAGCGTGAAGATTTCGAGGTAAATCGCCTCTGAGTTTGCCAGGTTTAAGTTAAAACCTAAGCAGGTTGGATCGTTGTCAATGTGTTTGTATACGACCAAAAGAGCTAGAGTGCTCGACGTTGTGGTCATGACATTTGTAGAGTGGTCTTTGTGAAATAGATAAAGTTGAGATATGCATTGAAAGTGGCCTGTACCATGATATGAAGCTGATCACTAATTAGTGTTGCTACACGAAAGCGTTAGCTCTAAGTAGCTGGTCATACCAAAATAGGCAGTGTAATGTCATGTGTGAGAAATACATTATAATGTAAAATATATATACATTAAAATCAAAGGTAACTGCATAAAACTATGTACACGAACATTGCCTCAGAGATGGCATAATACCAAAGAACTGTTCAAAAATGCTACACAATTGTTAGCTAAGAACAGCTGGTTATGCCACGTGAGACAAATACTAAAAATAACGAAAGGTTAAAAAATTTTTATAGTTAATGTTAATGTTTAAAAAAAATTAATTACGCGTTATACAAAGCAGGTTGAGATTGTGGGCAGACAGAGCCTGAGACGTGTGTAGAAGGTTGAACGCTCTCAGGATCAGGTGGTTCGATAAACGGTTTCAACCTGTCTATGCTTACTGATGTCGGTGTAGCGCCTTGCATGATGATGAAGTATTTTGGCTGTCTTAGTAAAATCGGGTAAGGACCGCGATACTTGGGTTGTAGTGGTGCAACAGCATTATTGTTGCGAACGAGTACTCTCTTGCAGCTGTGGAGCTGTGGGTGAACGAAGACTGGACGAGGCGTGTGTCTCGGCTGCTGTTCAGACATGTTACCGAAATGAAGTTGAAGGCGGGTAGCTTCGTCTTGTGGGTCATCTTGTGCCGGTAGTAGACGTGGGAGCTGACTAGGCAGGCAAAGATCCATGCCATACAAGAGTTGTGACGCAGACGTTTTAATAGATTCACGAGTACGGGAACGCATGGCAAGCAGAACTAAAGGTAGTGCATCGACCCAGTTGCCATTAATGGACGAGGATGCTAAAGCTGCTTTGAGTTCCCTAAGCATTCTCTCTACCATGCCATTAGCTTGGGGATGGTAGGCAGTCGTCTGGCGTAAGATGCATCCCATGTACCGCAAGGTGGTTTTGAAACGATCAGATGAGAAGCAAGTGCCTCTGTCCGTGATGACCTCATTGGGAACACCATAATTGGATATCCATGCAGAGATAAAACCGTTAGTTACTTCGTCTGCAGAAATGGTGCCAAGAAGTAATGCCGCAGGCCACCGTGTAAATCTATCGATCATAGTTAGAAGGTAGCTGAAACCTTGAACCTTTGTCAGATGAACTATGTCGATGTGGACGATGGCTAGGCGAGAAGTAGACCGAAATGTTGCAACTTAGAACGAGTGTGTCGTGTGATCTTGTTTTTCTGACAAATAGCACACTCTGAGACCCATCGTTTAACATTCTGCCTAAGTCTGTGACCCCAGAAACGATCTGTAAGAAGTCGGACAGTCGCTTGGCTTCCTCGGTGAGAAATTGAGTGAATTGAATCGAAAACCTTTCTCTGAAGGCTGGTCGGCAGAACTGGCTTGTTGGGCTGCGTACCCGTGAAGTAAACAATTGGTAAGCCTTCCCACAGACGGCATATGAACTTGGTTGGGTGACGGGCTATTGATCTTTGAATGTGAATGTCACCGCGTTGTTTA
This sequence comes from Eudiplozoon nipponicum, assembly GCA_029291075.1. NCBI lineage: Eukaryota > Metazoa > Platyhelminthes > Monogenea > Mazocraeidea > Diplozoidae > Eudiplozoon > Eudiplozoon nipponicum. Next base: position 162,368 of record JAQBSW010000541.1, read on the forward strand.
GTTCGCAGGAGAGTTGGCGTTAGTGCAGGTTCACTGAGTGCCACGGAGTTGACAGTGAATGGTGACGGCGAAGGTGGTTATAGAGAGACGTCTGGCCTGAACAGGGCATCTGCAATGAAGTTCTGTTTGCCCTTGACGTGAAAGACGTCAAATTGCCATTCGCTTGAACGAGAAAGCTGTCTTTCCACTCTGGCAGGGTACTTGGCGATAGATGAAGTTGCGTTTCGAAGTGCGCTATTTAGTGGTGCATGATCTGTGAAAACAACAAATCTGCTACTGCCAATGATGCTGATAAAATGGCGCACTGCGTCGTGGATGGCGAGAAGTTCTCGGCCGAAAGTGTCGTACCTCGTCTCTACTGGTTAGAGAGTACGCGAGTAGAAACTGATAGGCTTCCGAACTCCGTCGATCTCTTGTTCCAAAGTGGCTCCAATAGCGAAGTCAGAAGCATCTGTCGTGAGTAGAAATGGCTTTTCGAAATCTGGATGCGTTAGCATTGTGGCATTTGCTAACGAGTTGATGGCAAGTCGAAGTAATTCCTCGTCTTCGGATAACCAAGCAATGATGGAATTCTTGCTAAGTCCTTTTCGGTTCCGCAGGTGCCTGCACAAAGGATAAAGTTGTTTTGAATGTCCTGGAAGGAACTTGCGATAATAGTTTAGTACTCCCAGGATTTTCTGCAAATCGCTCAAAGTCCTTGGTGACTTGATATTCTTGATTGAATTTGTCTTGGACGGCAACGGTTGAATAACTTGGGCCGTGATACGATGCCCTAAAAAGTCGACGGATGAAGTTGCAATCTGCGTCTTGTCACAGTTGATCTTGAGTCCGTGGTTGGATAAGCGTGAGAGGACATTTCGTAGATGTTTCGCATGAGATTCTAGATCTGGATTGAATACCATAATGTCATCTAGATATGACATACAATAAGCAGAGTCGTTGCGAAGTATGTTGTCTATGAATCTTTGAAATGTCTGAGTAGCACACTTGAGTCCAAAAGGCATGTAAAGATATTCAAAAGGCCAAATGGAGTGATGACTGCAGTTTTCTCGATATCCTCTGGTGCTACCGGTATGTGATGGTACGCTTGTCTGAGGTCAATCACTGAGAATAAATTGCTGCCGTTGAGGTTTTCAAGTAATGTGTTGATATTTGGAATAGGATATGCATCAGATTTTGTAACTGAATTTAGCTTACGGTAGTCTCCACAGGCTCTGTACGATCCGTTTGATTTTGAGACTAAGTGCAGTGGTGACGCCATGAACTTTTCGATGGTCTGATGATTCCCTCTTCCAAAAGCCTTGAGAATTCTTCTTGGGCAGCTTTCAGCTTAGCAGGAGCCAGTGGTCGCTTCTTGAGTGCAATAGGTTGTCCTTCTGTGACGATATGATGCATCGTGTTGGAGACTCGTAGCTCTGACTTGTTAAGATCGAAAAGCGATTTGTATTTTCGAAGAGCTGCTGATATCTCTGCTGAATGATGCATTGGGGTTGGCTGAATGACCTGTAACTCCAAACGCTCGGAGGCAAGTGTCCAAAAGCTTTGTTCAAGTCCGGTGGAGGGGTCGATGATCTTTTGATTGGCAAGATCAACAATGAGCCGAAATTTTAGAAGGAAATCAAGGCCTATTATATTATGTGAGACCTTGGCAATGATGAAGTTGTGGGAAAATTCACGTCGTAGACCTATGTTGAGTGTGCGGTATTGGCAGCCATAAGTTGGTATGGGCTCGCCTGTAGCTGTTGCGAGAAGAACGCCTAGCGACATCTCGGCCATTGAATCACCTTTGAGAACTGAGACTGCCGCACCTGTGTCTACGATGTACTCTTCGCCAGTTTTGAAATCAAGAAGGTGCAGAAGTTCGTTTGGCTGTTTGGCCGGGTCATGCAAACAAGTAGGCTGGTGATTGCGACCGGCATTGTCTGTTTGGTTCTCTATGTGAAAAATTCGGCGTGGACGAAAAGAGTCGACAGGGATGTCGGATTGTAGTTGGCTTCTTCCCTGTAGCGCCGTTGATGCCGTTGATGTGCAGAAAGTACGGTCTTCTACTTCCTGCGCCAGACGTTTCCCGATACTGATGCACCCTTGTGCCTGCGGTCTGTTGTCCTCTCCGTCAGCTGTGGAAATTGACACTCATTCGGAAATTCTTCGGAACGACAAAGACAAACTTGGCAAGCATAAAAAACTTCTGGTGGTTATAACACCAGTTCTTTGGAGCATATTTATTAAAGGATTGCGGAGATCTCGATCGCCGCCTACCATTATAATTTGACTTGGAAACGAATTTTGGTCGAGCATTCACTTGATTTATCTCGGATTTGGTAATGGCCAATCCTTCTAGAACTTTGGCCATGTTCGCCACTGTTCTCTCTAAAGAGGAGATTCTATCATCTTGCGGGGGTGAAGAGAAAGGATGATGGATTCACTTTGGGTTCCAAAACCCTATATTCTAACTCACATCTCTCAGATAAGTCATCTATAGAGAGAGAGTGTTGGGGAGCTGTCTGGCAAAGAGTTTTAATGTTTGGGGAAGATTGTTAATAAAACAACCTTAGCCTCATGGTCAGAAATGTTGGTTTTATACCAACGTTTCCGTAATTCCCTCAGTATTTCTATGGGGCCAAGATTTGGCATATCTAACTGTGCATATTTGTTTATTATCTGCTCAGTTTCAGTGGGTCCAAGCAAGGATTCTACCTCGTTTTGTAGGCCCAAAATGGGATTAGGTAGCTTCCTAATGGCCTCAAGCTTAGGATAAATCCGTCGCTGCAATTCAGAAGGTAGTTTAGCAAAAACCTTCGACAGTTTTTGATGACTGTCATAATCAGGAAACGGGGAGAAAGCGGAGTCTACGCGCATAAAAAATAGCTCACTATCTCCATCCCAAACAGGAACATCAATATCTAAAATTGGACCTGACATTTTAACAATCTTACGGGATCTTAAAAGCATAAATTAAAAGCAATATGAAAATATATAAATATACTTTAACGAAACGCTTACCCACAAACAGCTTCCACAGTTGAATAAGAGCAGAACAAAAAGTCACTGTTTCCAAAAATCCGAAGTTGAGTTGTTGAGTACGTACGGTGCCGTTTTGTACGTAGAAAAGATGAACAAAGGACCCGTTGGCCTTTGATGCTGATGTGTTATTATTATCCCCACAAATCCACGAATGTATACCAAACAGATTTCCCTAAAATCCACAATCAGGGTAAAGAAAACACAAATGTCTATCTATTATTATATCCCCCAACACAAACCCAAAAAAATTCACAGATGACCACAATCACGCAAATCTTAATCGATTTTTACCCCAAATAGATGAAAAAGGAAGTCAATTTTATTTATACCAAAAAAATCAGAACAATAATCAATATCCTGGCGCGGTCGCCAATTTTGTAAACGCCCCGGCTTCAAGTAAATGCCGTACGACGTTACAAACTCGGTTAAGGTGCTCTGAATAGAGATTAGTTACTGATATGGGGACCCTTAAGAGGGCCTGGTAATGCGTTCTCTTGAAGTCTTCAGAGTTGAAGATGTCCTAGAGCCTTGAGAGGACTCTGGTTGAGTTGTCGCTCCCGTGGTTGAGCTGTGATCGCGTTGTGGATGGTGTCCTGCAGGTCCTGCACTCAATTGGCTCGTCTCTCCGGTATCCCACAACAAGATGAGTCACGGATGTAGTTAGTTGTTGGTGAAACTATCAAATCACCAGCGTAGGTATTGACAGCCGACAGAGCGCACACGTATTGACAGCCGACAGAACGCACACGCGTGAAGCAGGTAGAAGGCAAATGCCACCACTGACTTGCATGGTAAATTACCGTGCTTAAATAGCATGCAATATGTGTACTTGCATACTATTGGTTAAACGTGGTTAAACGTGGTTAAACGGCAATTTGCTTTTTTCTCATTGGTGCAACGTAAATAAATTTGAATTTAATTTGTGTCGTTACATGTTTGTAAGTGACTTAAAGAACATTAAAATGCATAAAGATACTTAAATATATATTATTTAAAAGTTTAAAACATAAGTTCTGTGTAAATTTTAAATGCTAACAACGAAGCGCATACCAACATCTGTTTGCAATATTTGAATTCAAATTGAACGCAGAAAATGGTACAATAGCACGAAGGCGAGAAAATGTTTTACTCATTGAACTACAAAAGGTTTGACTCAACAACATTCAAAATTTTGCCTAAGAGTAAGCAGGATTCAAAAGGCAAGATGATTCGATATTAGATATGTTATCGTCGGTTTTTTATTTACACCCACGATTCCCATAAAAACATTAATTATCACATTAAAATTTCGCTAAATGAATTTTATTATCAAAAAAGTTGTAAATGGGGCACTGTTCTCGGGATCCTTGCGCGATGACCAATTTGTAGCGCCCCAGCTAGAAGGATGTGCCATTCGAAATTATAAAAAAGCCAATTAGGAAACAGGAAGATAAATTACTGTTTGTGGCCCTTAACAGAGACAGAAAAGCATTCAACGGCAATTTCATGGAAAGTTTATGACTGATTGCAGTGTGCGGTTCTCCAGAAGTCGTTCTAGAATCTTGCTCTGTTTTCCTGTTCGTTGGCTGGTGATCGTCTGAGTTGATGTATCTAAATAAATATAATTTTTCAAATAAGACATGTTAGTCGCTGTTCGAAAGCCTAGAAATGTCTTGTTGAAGATCTGCTCCAACACCGAGGTGACTGGTACACGTAGAAATCCAATAAATAGATGATCGATTACGTATGACTGGATGCGCATAAACAAGTCAATTAAGATGACTGAAAACTTGCCGAAAAGTAACATATCATGGTAAACAAAAATAGAGTAGTCGGCGTAGATAGTCAGTGAAAAAAGTTGAAAACAATCACATTTAGCGAACACAGCAGAAAGTGTGTTGCGTGGTAATTGCATCGTGCTAATATGGATGTGAACTCGAACGCAATTGGTCAAAACTAGTTTTGCTCGTTCTCATCGGTCCAGCGTATAAAATTTTGAGATTAATTTTGACAATATGTCGGCGAATAAATATGAGTAGTTACAAATATGTCCGCGAATTAATCTGAGCCGTTACAGATCAGTTTTTAATTTGCTCAAGGTAGCATGACATATTAAATCGTAATAGTTGCATTCGATCACGACTTATTGCATTTAAAATTAAATTAAAAATTGTTTAAGATAGTTTGATAATTATCCTGGATTATTGGTTTATGTCAGATATATTTATTGTGTGTAATTGTGTGCTTATTTTAATTCACTTTTCAAATTCATTTTTAATACATGTAGTAAGATGTTACTTTTGCGTTTTTGATTTATATTTGTATAATTTTGTACTAATTGCAAAAGCTGGCCCCTGAAGCTTTAGTACAATATGGAACTTGATAATGTGGTGAAATGCCTCGAAGTGATGCTTTCGCCTTCTATTTCTAACAAAGATCGACTTGAGGGGTTTAAGCTGACGGATGACTATAAAAATAACAAATTTAAAATACAAGATTTAGCTGTCTTATGCTCAGATTTACAGAACCCGACTGTTGTCTTGTTTGGATTTCGATGTCTTGAACATCAAGTGAAGTAAGCAATTTCGTTTTGCGTTATTGTAGACATAAATGGAATTCTATTCCTGAAGTAACCCGTATAGAGCTGAAACAAAGTTTGTATTCTTTGGCGTCTAATGTAGTTTGAAATTTGCATTAACATTTTAGTTTCATATAATGAACTGTTACTCGACACAGGGAATTTTCATAGCATCTGTATTAACTCAAATATTTGTTCAACTTATTAAACGCGAGTGGCCTATGAAATGGCCAAATATGTTACCTGAATTTTATGGCCTTGCTGAAACTGGTGTATGTAATATATAACTTTATTTTGTTAAGCCTGCTCAGACTAAGTTAGTACTTGGCACATTCCTAAGATTGTGTCAAGATTTAATACAGTATCCCGATCTTCCTGGACCAAGAAGAAAAGAAATTATTACATCACTTTCCAATGAATTAGATTCTGTTTTTGCGTTTATATTAAATATACTTGTGGAATTTCTAAAGATGGTTCGTTTTGCGTCTTGTATTATTTTAAGCCTTCTAAGTCTGGAGATGCTGTCAGTGTTGTCATTGAGGCATTGAATGCACTGGAAAGCTTTTTAGAGTGGTCGCGTTTAGATGTCTTCATTTTCTGGACACCGGGGTCAGATTTAGGCGAATATTTAAGCGAAAACGCGGCTTTACGAATTATCTCTCATCTTTTATCTATTAATGCTGTACGTTTAAAAGCAGCTGATATTCTTCTTCTTATAATTTCGCGCAAGACTCAAATAAGTCATGCAAATTTGTTGCATTCTAGTAATGGAAATCAACCTATTTGTGTCTCACAGATAATACTACGAGATTTCGCTTCATCATTTGGTAGTATGCGGCTGATTCATTCGGCTGCTTGGTGAGTTATGTATTAATTGAATTTATTATTTTAGAATTCAATGATTCGTTTTCATTAATCTGTAATTTGGTCCTAATTTTTTGTTTATTTATTTTGACGAAATTCGCTGGTGGTGGTATCTGCCAGCTTCTGTCCCTCTTCATTATATGACTGCGTTCTAATTTCGATAAAATCTTGATTTAATTTTATAAAAATTATTTCTGATTTGGTAACTTTACGTTGTTATTCATTTTATTATAATTAGTGATGGTATTATATGAGAAAGTCAAGGCTGAATAAAATCAGTCTTCATATATACCAATATCTTTCTGGCTTAAATTAAGTTTCGTAATCAGAAAGTGTATATCTTATTCCATTTTCTTTATTGAAGAAACAGTTATTGCGATCTAAAATGCGAGCGTGATTTCCTGTGTAACCGTTCATGCTCTACGAACCTAGTATACCTCCTCAGTGAGTTTTTAAAATTTACTTTGTCTTTGGTTGGAAATATTTCTTAAGGTTTTTAGATGGTTACAAATCGTTTCATAATCTCACTGTTTTCTTTATTGAGTCAGCTTATAAAGGTCGACTTCGGTTGAACGGCAGAGTGGCATTCCTTTATTTTGCTGACTGTCATCAAGTCTCTCTTCTATCCTGGAGTTCGATTTCTATCTTTCTGATACCCTGTTGTTCGTAATGGAAGGCATGTTAAACTGAGTTCCAAATATTTTTTATTTATGTATATTAAATATTCGTTATCGTTGAAATACTCCTTTGAAGAACATACTATATGGAACCAATAGTAATGAACTAATGAAGGTTGGGCTTCTTTCGTGTTTTCTTAACCAGATAAAAAAGCTCTTCATTCATTCGCGTACTGCTATTTGTAGAAGGTTTAAGGTTATACTGTATTTATTCTTACTAATTAATTTATGGCTTAATTATTATTATTTCCTTTTTGATGAAGTCTCGATTCATAACCTAATACATTTATTTATTACAATATCTAAATGATTCAAGTGGATCTGTATTATTTGTATTAAGGATTCAAAATCAGCCTTAAATTTAACTTGACATATTATGCCAGCGAGTTTTATTGTCATCTTATCCTATTGACATTATTGTAACTTTAATGTTCGTTCTAAAAGTTACGAATACGACTATTCGATTTATTACATGACTTTCTAATAACGGTACAGCTGTTTCCGCTTTCATTTTGCAGACACGTTTAGTCATTGATTTTTCTTTGTTAAACTACTTCCTTCTCATCTATTTCAATTGTATTGTGGCTTTCCCACGATCATACTGTTCTGAATCACAGTAACAAGCACAGCAAACGGGCAGAGTGAGTCGCAAAATCAGAAGAAAGAGTTGCCTAAAATATTAGGCTTTATTAATCATATAATGCAGATATACATGCTAAAAGACAAAGCAAAACATGTTAGTATTCGAACGGTGTGAATATAAATGTGTGTACAAATAAACAATCATATCATTCTGCACTGAAATTGAGGGAAGTAAATTTTTGCATCACTAATTCCAGCTTCTCTGTTGATGCTAATAGAATGAATCTCAAATTTATGGAGGTCCAATTGGTGAATAATTTTTTAAATTAAATTACAGATATTGCTGTTCTTCTAAGCCATAATGGCTGAAGGTTAGTCTGAGCGAGATTTGATGAGTAGGAAAATTTAACAAATGTACATCTTAGGAGTCCTTCAAATTTTTCAAATAGTGCATTGCTTGTAGAGTTCCAAACACTGGTTATTAATCGAGAATGTCTTAAAAAGCAGAAACCTAAGCTCTGTCGTCTTTGTTTACCTTAATAATATATTGATCAGACGCTTGGCTTTGGATGCAATGACGGTAATATGTTACCTGATCTGCGTTTTGACTAACGCAGCTTTCATTGTTCCAGTAATTTTCTTTTAGCAATATATTTCGGCCCATCTTACCGTAGGCCTTCATCAGTTGCATCTCACGAAACAAATGAAGCAAGTGTTTTATTTCCTCTAGTCATAATATTTATATACCTCAGACTGACCTTTCATTAGATATTCGCGTGTCACATATGTGTGTGTGTACATTTTCATAACCGTTGTTTTCATCTAACTAATTTCGACCAGAGTGGCTGAATAATAATTTATCAATTGCATGCAATAACTATTCGTTTTTAACACACATATGTGACACGCGAATATCTAATGAAAGGTCAGTCTGAGGTATATAAATATTATGACTAGAGGAAATAAAACACTTGCTTCATTTGTTTCGTGAGATGCAACTGATGAAGGCCTACGGTAAGATGGGCCGAAATATATTGCTAAAAGAAAATTACTGGAACAATGAAAGCTGCGTTAGTCATAACGCAGATCAGGTAATTTCAATTAATCTAGGTGCGAAACACGGAAACTCCTTCAAGAAACGGTAATATGTTGTTTGGGACATAATTTATTTGTAAGAGATACTCCTAGGTGGTTAATTTTGTATCATTGAGGAAGGATTGCCCCAAAGTATACAATGTCGTCATTGATTATTAATTTATTTCCGAATTTTGAGAAGTTTAGTTTATATTCGTTTATTTGAAGTGACAGATTTTGGAGTATACAATGGATGTCGTTTAAGTCTTCTTGCATATGTATCAATAATTGAGCTTTGTTTCTTAGGTTGAGAGGATAAAATACTGTGGTATTGTCAGCGTATTGGATAGTTTACAATGTTTAATTGTTTTATTTATCAAAAGAATACAATATTAAATAAAGGTAGTCCTAATTTTAACCATGTGGAACTCCAACATTGATATGCAGTGGAAAAGATGGCATTCTGTATAAAGTAACGACCAATTTTCTTTGTGGCATTCATTTAAAGGTGACTGCCAACATGTTTGTGTATAAGTTTTGGTTCACAAGTTCCTAGACAATTGTGTGTATGGCTATTGTAGCAAAAGTCTTAGAGATGTCCAGAAATGTTGCAATAGCGTCGTTTATTTAGGATAAAATATTGTGTATTTCATCTAGCAAAGTGACCAATTTTGTGGTGCATGATCGATTTCGAGTAAAACCATGTTGACGAGGATCTTTGAATTGAAACAACAGTTCAATTAAATACTGTTTGTTGCGAAGAACTAATATATATGCAAGTATGTATTAGGTTTTGCGAACCTAGTAACAAATTAGTTCAGTTGTGACCAGAAGGATAAACCAAAGGCAGCATGAACGGAAAGTATAATCTCATGCACATTCGTTTCGTGCTTACTGGCGACTTATCAGTAGGAGCCGGTATTACGCCCTTTAACCACTATATATTTGGTAGAAGAATGTGGAATAATAGGAGGTACAATCTCCTAGACGAATGTGTAAACCTGTAATAGTGAAGTTAACATAATCTAAAGTCAACGACAATACGACTTCAATGCTAACTCACACTATATAATATATATACCGAGTCTGTAAAGGATACTAACACTATGGCCATTGTGTTAGTAACTGATACCTTTTTTGAAATCGATGAGTACCGGATACTAACACTATGGTTTCCGAGTCGGTACATGATACCAACCTGATGGATATAAATTTATGCTAAAGTTCACCCAAATTGAGAATTACAACAATTTCCGAACACCTGTTACTCCAGTTAAACCATACACTCTGGCCTTCATCGATATCAGTTATCACATTTCGCGGTTAGCATGACATCATTCAATTCAATATATTACAGTTAAATACTGTTTGTTGCGAAGAACTAATATATATGCAAGTATGTATTAGGTATTGCGAACCTAGTAACAAATTAGTTCAGTTGTGACCAGAAGGATAAACCAAAGGCAGCATGAGATTATACTTTCCGTTCATTAGCATGTTTTTATCACTATTGGCCAATGGCTTCTGTGAATTTACTGATAGAAGGAGCATGTTGACATATACGCTGAATGGGTCCATTTAGTGCTTACGTTTTTTGGATAGCATGGCTTTCAGTATTATCAGATTGCAATATTCTGGAGCTCCAGACAGTTTAGATGATTACACTGAGGTAATAATTATGGAAAGGATGAGGTCTTCGGCAGTTGGCTTGCTAGATGTGAGTTTTTCAAATCGAGAAAGTCGTAGTTTGAGACCTGCATAAACTTGCTATGCGTATATATATATATATATATATATATATATATATATATATATATATATATATATTCTTTTGAAATGCGAGCTTTAATAAAATTCATTGTACCCTTCTTGTGTGCAAAAACAAAAAGAAATTTTATCAGATATAGAAAATTTTCTTTCTCATGGTCTTCTCAAATATCTACTCATGAACATATCTTTATATATAAATTGGAAAACAAAACAAGATAGAAATATGTGAACAAAGCGAGTGTGAAAAATAGAAACCAATCAAATTGCGTGCGTCACATCCAGTTCAAGCTCAATGCTTGTACGTGCTTCTTCTGCTTACATAAATCCGGCTGCAATTTGTTTATCCATAAGGCTTCGTATGTGGCTAGCTCCCTTTTGTTTTTGCATTTAGTAATTACTTTGAATGCTACGTCTGGAGAACATACGTGCGTTTCTCCAGACGTAGCATTCAATATTACATAAATACCAAAAACAAGGGAGCTAGCCACACTACAATACTAGTATAAACAATTGCAGCCGGAAGAAGCAGCAAGCCTAGCATGTGTGAACAGATGTGACTGCACTGATGAGTTCTCTGTCACTGGTCACTATTTACTTCAACCCATATATAAAAATATGTTCATGATAGATATTGAAAAGACCATGAGAAAAAATTTTCTTATATCATTCTTTGTTTTACACAAAAGAGCACATATATATATATATATATATATATATATATATATATATATATATATATATATATATATATATATCAATCCAAATTGTATAAATTTCATTCCTGACAAAAGCAAATTCTTTTCGAGTGTTCAGTTTCTTGCAAATTTTTTTTTTCTATTCAGGTGTGATATCTAAATTCTTATTAGTTAATTTTTACGTTGTCTTAGTTATAACACATGATTAATGATGAGAGGTGTAAGTGTCGTTGATTCTACGTAAGCATGCCTTATGTGTTGAAAATAGTTTGGTAGTTATGTTTTCTCATTGGTATTGCACATATTGCAAATAGTGGCCATTCTGTACGTCTAATTTTTGTGATAGAATCTCTAAGTGCAGGTGCATTGATTGTTGATGTGATAAAAAGCTTTTCGTGATGGCACCGTGGTATTTAATTGTATTGTGTAATATTTGTTGCTACGTCCTCATCTGTAAATACGAGGTCAAGATAGCTTTCTTGTCTTGTTCGCTGGAAATATTTTTAAATGAGCCCAGATTGACTTAAAGTGATGAAAATACTTTTATTAGAGTACATGCGACTGTGTAGATAATCGACGAATTTATAATCTCCAATTATTCTGTAGGTGAAAATTTCATTTTTTATGTTCCAATGTATAAGAAAATGTGGTATTGGTTAGCACGTCTGTTGAATGTTCACGATATATACATGCCCATAATGGCAATGTTTTGTTATTTTCCCACAGGTAATGTATTAGTGAATAATGACTAATGTGCATAGTTTAATATGTAATCAATAACAGTAATACAGTTTTAATTAAGAAACTAAAATATTGCCATTATAGAAGCCTAGGATATATATATATATATATATATATATATATATATATATATATATATGTGTGTGTGTTTAAATTGTAGATACTTGATTAGAAAGTAAGAATAAAACAGTACTTGAATCTAATAATTTTTTTTATCTTTGAACATGGGAAAAGTACTATGAATTTTGTTTAATCTTGTATTGCCGATGAATATTGAATTTGAATAATCATATAATATTTGCTTGAAAGACATTTATGATGTATCGATAAATTATTCTTAGGTTAAAACAGACGTACACAGGAGGTCATGCTTAATAGCGTTTTTGTTCTTTTTGACTTAGTGTTATTTTATTCTCTGCTAAGAGCTGGACAATTTGTATGCCCATGCTCGTACAAATTTCCCTCTACCCACTGTCCTCCCGTAGACTTTTTCAAAATGAATTAAATTAATAAGTATGATCTCAGTGTTGCTTCCGCTTCTAATATTTATAATATTCTTTAGCAAATTGGTAGTATTGTTTGCAAATTACTGTAACGTGTATAAAAGGCAACTATAAATGGTAGAGATGAACGGGATATTGGCCTATCTTATATATAGCAGTTAAAATATTCTTAAATATAAAATTATAAAAACAGATATAAAAAAACCTGATAGTAGATTTAGGAATAGCAAAGGTTGGTAATGCGTAACAAAGATCAATATAACCAGTAAAATTATAAATATTTATAACTAATACACAAGCACAGCACAGCACAGCAATTTATCAGCATTTACTAACTGGCGCTTCACTGCCACATAACCCTGGAATTCAAATTTCGTTTTAAGCTTTAAAAGAAATATCGACGCACAGTAAAGCAATACGTCAGCGTAAGAATTTTTGTGCTTAACTGTCGAGTAAACATGAAATTCATAGACATGCGTAGGCTGCAAAATAGTTCATGGTAGTTTGTTCCTAATGACGAGTTAGTGCCAAACCGTAGAATTGAATAGCTATAAAAATTGAAGCATGGAAAATTGGTGATTTATGCAGATGGAGCTAAAGTAAGTCATGGCTGAAATGATAAGTTCACATTTAGCATCAATTACAATAATTTAACATGCTGCTATAAAATTTCGTAGTTTATACACTTAGGCAGAATACAAAATGTCTATAAAATCATTGTAGGAGCTATTAAAACGAATATTGCAAATTCAAGTCAGTATTTAGCCTTAAAAGGTAATAATAAAAGCATTTTGTGTTTGTTCATTGTTAAGGTTCAGTTGGCGAACTATTACAGCGAGGATCTTACTAAAACAGCAATACGTGATATAGTAAGAATAAACTTTTTTATTCCATCTGAGATCATATTTATAGCTAAGTCTCGGTGTATAATTACGAGCTAGTACGATTAATGGTGGCTATCTGGAGTTTAAATCAAAACATTATCCCAATAATCCGCAATATTTAGCTACTACAACAAAATGGCGTTGTATTCAAAGTCTACAATTAAATCTCATATTTTTTTTATTTTAGAGCACAAACAACACTCAATGTATGATAGATTAAACCAAAACAGGTTACATGTCGAATTCTGTCAAGATGTATTCCTCGTTAACTCAATAATTATTGAATCCTAAAACGAGACTAAGTTAAACATCTGGAAGAGAATGACGCGCGTTCATTAAAATTCAAACTTATCTCATAAAACCGCAAAAAATTTTCAAAAGGTGCGCTATAAGATTTTTACAAATTATCCTGTAAATTCTTTTACTATTATAAAGTTAACACCAACTATCGTGGGATATTTGTTTTGCAATACTGAACTGATTCCACAATATACTGGCCTTATTTAAGTGTATACGTTGATCTAAAATCAACAATCAAAGCAAACGTGCCTACAGTGGAAATGTCTAAATTATTTAGCTAAAGAAATGTTTTAAATAAGTGTGAATCAAGCTTAATAATACGGAACGGATATCCGTAAATTTTGGTGCGATTTGTAATACGTGGGTGGGAATACATATGTGATTGTGCTATTATAGCATGACATGGTTTGACAACTGAGACCTACATAAGTAATGCTGTCGAGAAACTTTGTTGTCCCAGCTGTAAGAAAGAAACTGATTGCATTCCCGTTGCTGCTTGTCTTTATCAAGGGGGAGAAAAATGACTGTTCGACACTGTCTTAATGGCGCAATGTGGCTACGAAATGGTATGGACACGAATTTCCTTAAAATAGGAGATGGCATCGGATAACATGTTACATTTTCTAAACAACCTACGCTAGTTTTGGCATGATATTACATTTTCACAATTACGTGGAAGGGCAACTTTCATGGAATCGTCGAGAGACAATGGGTGGTTGTTTTAATGATCAACACCTGTTGGACCACCATAAGTTGCTTCATCATCCTATAGCCGGCCCAACATTCTAGTATGACTTCTGTACTGCAGGCTGCTTTCGTTTTACTGTTGGTATAGTTAAGCAAATCAGGCCAGAACTACTGTCTCAGTTCCAACGAATAAGTCAAGACAAGCAAATAACGCGTCTGATATTAAGATGTGAAGAAAACTTAAAAATGTCGGCTTATATAGCCTCAGAAAAAAATACTCTATACACAGTATTTTCCTAAAAAAACATAATTTTGGCATGAAAGCCAAAACATTACATAACAAATATAACTAAATGGTCTTTACGCAATTCTGTCTGTATTGTTTATATATATATATATATATATATATATATATAAAGATTTAATTGAAAAAAATCACACACGATACATTCATTTGTCTATTTTCAGATAGGAAAACCGAATTAGATAAGTTGTAACATTTATAGCGTAGTAGGTTTAAAAATATAAGCATAAAAATTTACATTACCTCAGTATCTCTGCAGAAAATATGGCTAAATATTTTCTAATGCTAATGACCACAAACGATCTAAAAGCATTCAAAATTATGTACACATGGTCCATGTTTTAACAGGAAAACAACTAAACACGTAACCATGATTTAATCAGGCATTCTGCTGTTATGTATTTGAATTAATTTGCTCTGATTTGGCCGAGTAGTTAGATCTGTTTAGCTGTACTACTACACATTTTTACCTCGCAAGAGAATGCTGATACGCTGTGGTGTGCCGCTAGATTGAGACTATGACTCAGCTCCGCTAGACCATCTATTATACCGATCACTGCATGTCGTTTACCAGTTGCTGAAAATTTTGCGCCAATGACCAATGTGTTGCTGGTCTCTTCTCAACAAAGAGTAATCATTTCAATTCTTCTCTGACGTTTATTTTCTTCGACATCACATCTAAAAATACTACTACCAATATCTGGGTTGCGCCGGATCTCTTTTCTGCCAAGAGTCCTCATACCACGAAAACCAGGAGTTATTCAAAACTGAACGGGTAATTAGCTTGCTCGTGTAAACCAATTCAAAATATCACTAGTTTTTTCCATTCTCACAGAAAGTTAATCGCTTATTGATAGCGAAAGTTTATTCGCTGCACCGCCACCTACACCAATACCAATCACCAGGTTTGTTCTGCTTTTCTTCTTAGCGATGGTTCATGGAATTAATTATTGGCGGACGGATTATTGGCTTTTTCCATCGCATGCAGAAATGGCAATACGGCTTAAGAGGAACGGGTTGAATCACTTTTAGCAAAGCGTCATCAAATTAATGACAATCAAAGCGGGTTAATACCATGCCCTTATAAATAAATCTCAAGGAGCAACGTGTATTAAACTTCCAGAATTTAATTCAGAAACGATGTTTAAGGGCCACAACCTTCTTTAACATAAAGCAGAACTAACCGCAGCGACGCTATTGTACGATGACGAAGCGGCCTCATCCACGGTATCTCGGCTTGGACCACAAATTTCACTATCTAGTAAGATAATGTAGATTTTATTGCATGGGAAGATAGCAAAATATTAAAATAATCGCATGTCCACTGTATGGACGTGCTAAAATAAAGCAAAAAATATGCATTAACTCAATATTTCAACAGAAAATGTTACAAAATAATGTGCAACGCTAGTGGTTACATGAGCGAACTAAAAACAATAAACATAATATATTATATAGTTATATACATATGGTCTAAATTTAAAGTATAAAAACAAAATTACACACAAGTATAATTTAACGATGCGGTCAGCTCGCCATACATCTGTGCGCTGATTTACTTACTTACTTTACTTTACTGCGGCTGGCTCCTTTTGGAGGATAAGCCGGCTCCACATTTCATGGAGTTTTTTGGGAATTTGGTACAAGTGGTGTCTCCTCACCACTGTATAACTGCACATCTTCAGTTGCCTAACATAACAAAATTTTCATGGTAAACAATTAAGAGTTAGGAAAAATAAAAATCAAAACAAAAATTTTCTTGAAGATAGAATTTTTAAAGAAATTATAAATTTGTCTATTGATTGAATGATTATATTATGGTTAAATGTATGAACAACATTACAGTATAGAGGCATTTGTTAACAAACATAAAAATCCTACGGATAAGTTACAAGGGCATATGTTAAGACCAATACAAAGGGATACAGTTGCGCCCAGAGTCTATTGCTTAGTAAAGGCGCATAGTCCAGGAAATCCTTTAATAATTATTGTTAATGACAAACACTCCCAAACATATAAAATGTCTAACAGTTAAATACTGTTTGTTGCGGAGAGCTAATATATATGCAAGTATGTATTAGGTGTTGCGAATCTAGTAACAAATTAGTTCAGTTTTGACCAGAAGGATAAGCCAAAGGCAGCATGAACGAAAAGTATATTCTCAAACACATTCGTTTCGTGCTTACTGGCGACTCATCAGTAGGAGCCGGTATTACGCCCTTTAACCACTGTATATTTTTGTCAAGAATGTGGGATAACAGGACGGTAGAATCTCCTAGACGAATGTGTAAACCTGGAATAGTGAAGCTAACATCATATAAAGTCTACGACAATGCGACTTCAACGCTAACTCACACTATATAATATATATACAGAGTCTGTAAAGGATACTAACACTATGGCTATTTTGTTAGTAACCGATACCAACATTATTGTACCGAAAAGGTACATGGTACTAACACTATGGTTTCCGAGTCGGTACATGGTACCAACATGATGGATATCAATTTATGCTATAGTTCACAGAAATTGAGAATTACAACAATTTCTGAACACCTGTTACTCCAGTAAATCCATACACTCTGGCCTTGATCGATATCAGCTATCACATTTCGCGTTAAGCATGACATCATTCAATTCAATATATTACAGTTAAATACTGTTTGTTGCGGAGACCTAATATATATGCAAGTACGTATTAGGTGTTGCGAACCTAGTAACAAATTAGTTCAGTTGTGACCAGAAGGATAAACCAAAGGCAGCATGAACGGAAAGTATAATCTCATGCACATTCGTTTCGTGCTTTCTGGCGACTCATCAGTAGGAGCCGGTATTACACCCTTTAACCACTGTATATTTGGGTGAGGAATGAAAAGGATGATGGAAATATAAAGAATTCTACCATTATCTGTGTATTTGTAAAGCTGCACTGACTTATGCGGACAAGTTCTGGTACCCACCTCTCATAAGATTCGAAGCGGGCGAGTTTATATTAGGCCTGTATGCAAAGATCTAAAAGCGGATGAAGCAATTCAGTCAACTGCTCAAGCATTCACTAATCCTGTTCTCTTCTGTCACAATTACAGCTCCACAAGAAACGAATAAAATTAATTTCAAAACAACCAAAAAAATGATCCAATAGTAGAATCTTTTAAGAAAATGTAATGCATTGGATACAATGGAACAAATATCGTGCAGCTTGACTTGCGACGATCCGAAATGCACATGGCACTGACTTATCTTTCCGCACGACATTCACGAAAAAGTAAAGCATATCCATTTTGTGTCATATGTAGCAAATTGTATCTCTGTACTCCAAGCCAAAAAATTAAAATTACAGAAGTTATAACTTTTAATCTAGGACCATGCATAAATAATATAAACAACAGTATATGTTTTCTTGGTTCTCGCATAAATGTGACAAATGATATCGATCGAGGACAGAAAATAAGACATTTAATTTGAATAAAGTATTCAGAATTTTTTGTACTCTTATTTTTAATTTTGCTTATTCTACTAACAATATAAAGTGGTTTGCCTGCTTGAAGAACCACTATTTCACAAAATGTACAAATTTGATCAGTCTTGCAACATCTGTGCTATTCATATATATATATATATATATATATATATATATATATATATATATATATATATATATATATATATATAATTAAGGTGTGCATGACTGCATCACACTATATAACATGTAAATACTGTTTGTTGCACAGAACTAATATATATGCAAGTATGTATTAGGTGTTGCGAACCTAGTAAAAAATTAGTTCATTTGTGACCAGAAGGATAAACCATAGGCAGCATGAACATTCGTTTTGTGCTTACTGGCGACTCATCAGTAGGAGCCGGTATTACGCCCTTCAACCACTATATATTTTGGTGAAGAATGTGTGATAATAGGACTCTACAATCTCCTAGACGAATGTGTGAACCTGCAATAGTGAAGCTAACACCATATAACCTACGACATACATACTTGCATATGTATTAGTTCTCCGCAATAAACAGTATTAAACTGTTATATATTGAATTGAATGATATCATGCTTACCGCGAAATGTGATAACTGATATCGATCAAGGCCAGAGTGTATGGTTTAACTGGAGTAACAGGTGTTCGGAAATTGTTATAATTCTCATTTTGGGTGAACTTTAGCATAAATTTATATCCATCAGGTTGGTATCATGTACCGACCCGGAAACCATGGTGTTGGTATCCGGTACTCATCGATTTCAAAAAAGGTATTAGTTACTAACACAATAGCCATAGTGTTATTATCCTTTACAGACTCGGTATATATATTGTATAGTGTGAGTTAGCGTTGAAGTCGCATTGTCGTAGACTATATGATGTTAGATTCACTATTGCAGGTTTACACATTCGTCTAGGAGATTGTACCGTCCTGTTATCCCACATTCTTGACAAAAATATATAGTGGTTCAAGGGCGAAATACCGGCTCCTACTGATGAGTCGCCAGTAAGATAGAAACGAATGTGCTTGAGATTATACTAATAATTCTTATATGTGTAGAGAAGAATTGCCATTTTCAAATTAGTTTCACGTGGATGACTGATACACATGCAGTTATTTATATGTAACTGATTACTTCTCAGTCATAATGAAAATCTCAACCACACTGTAGTTTCATTTCAATGACTGTACACGTGCAGACACATGTTCATGCACATATAATACACACATTTACCTAGTGAAAATATAATTATGTTTAATAGATCTACCATTAAGTATAAATTAATGTTTGTCAAAATGTTTTTTAGATGTGCTTCTCATTCAAAAAGACTTCCGAAACCGGAAGCTGCACTATGCGGAGTAAAATTGATGGTAATGGATGCTAATGCCTTATTGTGGATAACAAGGACCAGGTATTAAATCTATTCCCTGTCGCACAACATGTTTCGTTTTAAGTGGCAATCTTGTCCATGGGCGAATTGGTAAAATATTCAGATCACTAAAATGGTCGTTGAATCTGAGCGTCTTCGAAGAAAGTCATGTTGAGTCACGAGATTACCAAAATTATGATGAGACTGATGAAAGTTGGACGTAACACTTGGAAATCCTACTGCAGCTTAAGAGAGCGTCGATCTGCCTGAAGACCTTAAATAGCGAGAATTTTCTTAGATAATTTTAGAATATAGGCGAAATCAAAGATAAGTGAAAATTAAAAATTAACTGTCAATTTTTCAGCACACGAATTATGGTTATTTGCAAGAACTTCATAGTATTCCATTCAAAACAATAAGGCAAGTACATCGATACTCAATACTGATTGAAGTGGTCCTTTGATTTAATATCGTTGATTATCAACGTTGTTCAAAGTTAAGTGACATGTATGGGAATAAATTCGCATACGCTGTCTTCAGCCTACTTTTTAATATAAATATCAGAAAAACGACGATAATCTATATAGAACTGACACGAGTAGCATTCGTTTTATATATAGACACGTATTTACGTTTTTATACCTTCTTGTAATGTGTGTTTTTTAAAAATTTTGAATTATGTTAAAATTGAAAATATTGCTTTTATTTGTACTGAAAGTGTGTCATTCTCAGAGGAACCGAAATTTTCTGAAGAACGGTGTAGTTTTCTTCGGACATTAGGCAAAATAATTACAAAATTTGGTGTCGTACTTGTCACAGATCAGACAGTTTTTGAAGAACTTCCAAACAGGAAACAGTTGGTCGCAGCCGTTCATGAAGCCATAATTCATTTGACCATGTATCCAATTCGGGTAAGTTAGTTAGTGGAAATTTGTATATTTTCTTTTTTTTAATTTTTAATTACATTTAAGTACCGAGCATTGAGTGGCCTGTAAACATATTCATCAAATAAGTTATAAATGTAATAATATTATATCTAATTGAATTCCAGCATTTTTTACTTTGCACGAAATATTTATCAATACACCTGAATTAGTTTTTATTTTAATGTGAGATCGGATTTGACGATCATATTATTTCATCAAACATATAGAATACGTCTTGCTACTTTGAACTCGACTTACTTTTTTGTATAACATTTTCAAATAGAAGACATGTGGCCGAAATAGTTTTTTTGTTTATACTCCTAAACTCAATGTTCTAATTTCAGTCTTCATGCTGCAGAAAATTCCAAACCTTATAGGGAAATCTGCGTTAACTATGTTATCCATTCACGCTAAGGAACTTCAGAATTCACTCCCGCATGTCTTTGTTTGTTGTAATTCTTTAAATGACGTTTGCTAGATTGAACTAAACACCATTTACACTTTATTTAAGCAGTCGTCGAACAAAACAGCAAAATTGCTGTCAGTCATACGTTATTCGACGACTGGTTAAATGCAGTGGAATATGTGTTTACTTGATTAAAAGATTTGTTATCATCACCCGTGCAGGCAATGATTGTTTAACTTATTTGTAATTTTTGTGAAGATCCTGTTAACTTTAAGCATGCGTTTATTTCATTCTTAATTTTATAACCTAGCTTATTTCAATTGAGTCCTGTGCTTTTTGGATCGCTGCTTTAACGGCTTCTGATGATATTGTATTAGGCCTGACAGAAATTCACGTTTCCAGCATTCTTGCCGCTCTTAATAAATTTTGTTTTAAAGTAAGTATTTTCAAATTTTCTTTTATTCTAACCATTTCTAATTTTTATTTAGCCAACAATAACTTTGAACATTCTACTGATGTCTTATATATGTTTTTAGTTTAATATGTTAAAAAGCACTTCTCCAGTGTTTTGTATCTACGTTCTTTTGGTATGTGGCCAGAGATTTCTTCAGATTATCGAAGAGACTGTACGGCCGTGGCGCTTTTTATTATTTTACTTGGCAGGAAACTTCAACCCTAGTTTCACACGAAATAGCATTGGTAGATTTTATAATATCCTTTCCCACGGTAATCGTGTGTGAGCCATGTAATAATTATTATATAATACAAAAATGTCGCGAGAAAAATCTGAAAACTAACTTCATTTAGAAATCATACTGAAGGAGTTATGTCTCAACGCCTTGCGCACTGTTGCTTAAATTTATTAATAAGTGTAAATACCATGCAAAATATTAAAACCTAGTTTATTCAATTTCGTACATCAAATAACGTGTTAAATTTTGTATGCTTAAATTATAATTTATATTTTTAATTGTTTAACAGATTACTTGAAAATTACACACGACTTAGGTTATTGCATGCATATGGTGCATTTAATTGCTTTAACTGTTGGTGACAAGCTTCCTCGTAGAGTCCGCGACTTTATCTTAGTAAAATTAGTTGCCGCCCTTTTAACAAACGTTTTCTAATTATCCTGATCCGGCGAATCGAATAAGTAAACTATGCTCGTTTATTTAGTACTCAGGACTGTTATCTTATTTCAGTTGAATAAAATAAAAATGAATGACCGTACATCGCTGCTAACTATAAAAACATTATTTTGCGTCATATAATGCATAATTCACGAATCTTGGACGATATATCTCGTCGCTACCACCTATTCAATGCATGTTAGATGGTGCTCTGAGCTATGTGAATCAACGGAGTCCTCACATAGTTAGGAATGTTATTATTGTTTTAGATAAACAGCGTAATAGCCTTCTTTTTCTATACATGTATATATATGAATGTATAAGCCGAAATGAGCTTGTGTGCCAACAATATTCCATGTGTCCACTCGTGTAGATGAGTTTTAATGGTTGCGATTTACTTTTCTGGAATACTCATTTTTCCAGCTAAACTCTGGACTGACGTTTCGACAGGTGAATCTGGTTTGCTATATTGTAGCTGACTGATTATTTCTTGACAGGTGTGATTGATACCCTTTTCATCGGAGAATATGGTCAGCGACGATAAACCAAACAGCAGAAATTCTGCTGAGCGAATCGACTGCAGCATTCTTGATAACTGTTCGATGGTGGTTCATTAATCTTATTCCTTGAGGTCTTTATTAACCAGATATACTTGTATCTTTTCATTAACTTGTAACCTCCGACACATTAATGTTTCATGAAAATCCTGACATAATGTGTAAACTTTTGTGGGGCCCATTGTACTGCTATTATTCCGTTTTTGCTAACGGTTATCTTTTGCTCCACTTTAATGAGAGTGCGATATGTATATTACTTTTGGCATTCGCCGGCTTGTAATTCTGCTTCTTTACCTAATTCTGAGGTGTCTTTTACAACTTCCATGTGTCCTACTACATACATCCTTCGCCGATAGTAAACGATATTTTAGAATTAATTGGCTTTGATGAAAGTCGTTTAGTGACCGCTGTCCTATCGAGGTATGTTTTATAGAAATTCATCATGCTATTAAACTGTCACAGCTGTTTTCTAGTTTTGGGCCCCGAGTAATCCTCGTTACTGGCTTACGTTTGAACTAATATTTCAGGAACCGCATTTATCGATCTATCTGAACCATTTCAGAGTTAAAATTTAAGCGCTCGTCTGTGGCTTTGAACAGAATTTTCTGCATCCGAACATGCAATTGTTATTTCATTATGTCACAAAAAACTTCGTGAACAACTTATGCTCCTTTACAGTGTAAATTGGTCTCGATGGTGTTTGTGTTTCTATTGAACACCTTAAATGCATTCGTCAGACCAAAAGCACTCGATTGTAGGATCAGTACAGTCAGTGCACCAGGGAACTGAAATACTGTTTTGTATTGGATTCACAGCTATTTACACTATTCTTATAGCAGACTTACGACGGGGTGATTGGTATCGATTAGACGAGAACCGTGCTCTTACGCTTGGAGTCTAATTAACATTTATTCTTGTACTCATTCAAAAACAGAAGATGAGTGTGAAAGCTTGCAATAAAAAGACAGGATCAAAAACAATTTCCTAATAATGTAGTGCATCATGCACGCGAAGCTATCGTCGCTATGCTAGAGGCTTTTATTTTTTGTTATATATGCTATTAAAAATAACATTTTCAAACGTTCGGAATGCAAGTGTCGAAGTTGTACCGAGCGGTAAATTGGTTGATTTCTGCTATACTGTCGATAACGTATTATTATTCGATGATCGGGTTTGTGTTCAGGCAACCTTGAGTAGATTAGCAGTCGTCGTTCCGTCTTTCTGTATGAAATTATCACTGTAAACATAAAATACTTATACAGTATCGCCCACTACTCACTCAAACTCTGCAACTAAAGAGTGAAGATCTGGGCATAGCTGACAGGTTTAAAGACCTATCAATAAATTTGTCGAGGTGTGTATGATAATCGCGTAAATTATGTTAGCTTTCTCAAACCTTCGCCATATATGGAGAAACGTTTTATGGTCGTGTTTACATTGCATCTGTACATGAGGTTTTATTATACGCAAGTGAGATTGGTGCCTAAGCATTGCTGCTTTTAGATGCCTACAGGCTTTGGACCATAACTGTTTGAGAAACATGCCACGTGTAGGCTAACAACAACGAATAACCAACGCCTATATCCGTAGACGTAACTTTAGATCAGCCAACAAGTATTCCTCCGTAGAAGAACAAATAAGGATCCATCAACTGCGTTGGCCAGGCCACGTTTTGCATAAGTCCTCAATTCGATTGCCCAGGACCGGATTGGCGAACGGAACGAGATTTGAAGATTTTGACGTGGTAGGATCAGTGGCGATGGTGGCGATATAATTTCAGGAGCGTTGACCAAACTTTTTCATACTATATGGAATGAGGAAACCGTACCACTTGACTGGAATGAGTCGACCATCATTCCCATCTTCAAAAAAAAGGCAATCGTAATTCGTGCGATAACCATCGTGGTATAAGTTTGACTCCGGTCGTATCAAGGTTATTTGCTTCGATTGTCCTGCGTCGTCTTTGCGCTTCACGTGAATAACAAACAAGAGAAGAACAGGCTGGATTCCGCGCAGGACGAGGTTGTATAGATAATATTTTTACGTTAAGGCAAGTTCTCGAACAGAGACATTTATATCATCGTCCCACTAAATAGCCGTTTTTCTAGACTTCAAGGGGTGCATTTGATTCGGTGGCTGGCAATGTTTTTATTCCATATCTTGCCGAAAAGCGGTGTGCCCACAAAATTTGTTAATATTATACGAGCTCTCTACACAAATACTTCTGGTCGCGTTAAGGTTCTACAACGAATTGACGCATAACTTTACAACCAGCAGTGGTGTTCGTCAAGGTTGTCCACTTTCCCCATTTTTGTTTAATTTTGTAATCGATGCTATTATAAACAACACTCTCTCACACATTCAGGACGCTGGAGTTGAAGTTCTCCCGGGAGATAAACTAGTCGATCTTGACTATGCGGACGATATCGTACTATTATTCGACAATCAGCATGCTGCCCAGACCACCGTAAATAGATTAGCAAACGTTGTTCCGTCTTTCGGTATGAAATTCGCACCCTCTAAATGGAAGATACTGTTACAAGATCACCCACCACTCACTCCAACGTTGCGACTGCAGAATGAAGATCTTGACAGAGTCGACAGATTTACATATCTTGGGATCTCTATCAATAACGTAGACGATATGTCCGACGAGGTGAGAATACGGATCGCGAAAGCTAGAGTAGCTTTCTCGAACCTTCGTCATTTATGGAGAAACGCCAATATTTCACTTTGCCTTAAAGGTCGTGTTTACAATGCATCTGTACGCGCAGTCTTACTATACGCTAGTGAAACTTGGCCTCTTAGAGTTGATGATCTGAGACGCTTACAGGCATTCGATCGTCGTTGTTTGAGAAGTATAGCACATGTTGGTTACCAACAACGAATAACTAACGTTGACATCCGTAGACGTATTTTTGGATCTGACAATAAGTGCTCGTCGTTAGAAAAACAAATAAGGCTCCATCAACTTCGTTGGCTCGGTCACGTTTTGCGTATGCCCTCATTTCGATTGCCCAGTAGAGCTCTCTTCTCTCATCCAGCACCAAATTGGCGTAAGAAACAAGGTGGGCAGATTTTGACATGGCAGAAACAATTAAAGTCACTTACATCCAAATTGGGTAGTATAGGACCCACTCGTCTGCCGGGATGGGGTCCTCGTGCGCATCACAGTTCTTGGTTAGAAACCCTTAGCGATATGGCATCGAATCGAGCTCAGTGGCGATCTTGTTGCAGATGTCTAGTAGAATCATCTTCGTAACTTTCTTTTCTTAGTAGGGCAAAGTTAGCTGCGAAGAAGCTGTATTGCTGATGTCGCCTTGCCCGAATGCTAACTTGGCCATAATTGTGTTGTGGAGAGGTTTAGTTTGCCTCATTTCTGTGAGTTATCCTGATAAATTTACTCATAGTAGCAAGGTATTCCTTCCCTCTCTACCCCTCTCTCTCGTGTAAATCTCAATAATAATTTGTCTAAATTCACTTATATACTTTTTTTCACTCCTTATGGTTATATGGCAGTGAAACATTAGTCACTTGACTTTTGTGTGGCTGGACATGATGATGAGGATCAGTTATAGTCAACTATATCTAAACTGGGCATTGTAAGACCCACTCGTCTCCCAGGATGGAGTTCACCTGCGCATCATTCTTCTCGGTTGGAAACTCTGTGTGATATGGAGTGGAGTCGCGTTCAGTGCCGATTTTCTTGCAGTAGATTCTGCTTCGTAACTTGTCTTAATTTGGGCAGAATTAGCTGCCAGGTTTGGTTGTGCTTATGGCATCATACAATGAAAACCACAAGGAAAAAGTTCTGCCTTAACCTAAGGCCGACTTGGCCATCATGGTGTTGTGTAAATGTTTAGTTTACATACTTTGTATTATCTGTGTAAATATACTCGTAGTGTTTAAATCTTTCACCTTGAATAATGTGTGTGATTAAATTATTGTCACTTTTTAAGCTTGTTTTTTTTGTTATTTTTTATGGCTATATGACATTGAAACATTTGTTGGTTATGACTTCTGTATTGCTGCGCATGATGATGACGATGGTGATGATGAAACAGTACCAAAAATGTAGCTTTAACTGAAGCCTATACATTTCATAAAGATTTCCTGGCTTTTTTTCCGTCGCGGGACATTTAATTCTGAACAGACTACGGGGTGTTATGCGGAGCCCCTTCCGTGGACCCATAATGCTGAGTACCATTAGGTCTTTTTTCCTGGACAGGACAGCGGCTGTGGTTTTTTGTTGCCTCCTCGATATTGCTGACGTATCTACCTCATAAGTGGTGTATTGCTCACTTCTGCTTCCAAGGTGGCTTGTGTAATAAACTGTTATGATTTTTTCCGAATGCGTAGCGGCTGCCACCCATCAATGTTCTGTTGTTTAGGATGCGAAGAATTAACAGAGGGAATATCGCATCTGCACGCTTGTGTTATGAGCTTCGTCCATTTTGGCCTTTATCTCGATATTGTGGCCGTCTTGGATGAAGTCTGTAATGCCTTGACAGGGCCATCTAGGCTCATGCATGTGCCAGACAAAGGGCTATATCTGTTACGGCCGGGCTTCCAAAATGGTTTCAATTCTAACAATGATTCCGTTAGCTTGCACACCGTGCGATTATTGTGCGTCATAGTATCCAATGAAACCTAACTTAGCAGTGGTTTTTGACTTCATAGTTTTCCGAACACTCCGTGAGTCCTGGCGCGAAAATGATTCATGACTCACCTTTTGAATTCTGCATGTAGGAGTTCCACCGCCAGTTCTAATTGAGCTTCAATCGAGCGATTTACTAACTCCTGGGCGGTTGCACATACAATCAACGCATCTAATCCGATGTTTTTTGTTTATATTGAAGCTTCAAATTTGGTGAACTGCAACTGTAGTCGTTCAGCATCCAAGGGGCTGAGCTAAGACTTGATTTCTGATGGAGGATAAGAAAATTGTAGAATGAGTCCGAACACTGGTAGAAGTTGACGATGTGCTGCTACTTTGGCTTTGCAACTAACTCTTCCCGAATACGAAAAGAAAACTACGAAGATGGTTCTAATAAAAATATGCGACAAGAACATCACTGAGCTCGATCGGATGCCATATGGCTCAGAGTTTCTAACCAAGAACTATGATTAGAACATGGGCACAATTCTGGCAGTAGAACGGGAAATATGCTACTAAATTTGAATGTAGTTCACTTCAGTTGTTTCTGCCATGCCAAAATCTGTCCACTTCATTTATTATGCCAATCTGGCCATCGAATGGAAAGCATACGCAAAACATGACAGAGCTAATGCAGCTAATGTAGCGCTATTTGTTTATCTAAATAGGGGCACTTGTTGATAGATCATAAAATGTCTACGAATGTCACCATTCGCTATTCGTTGACGATAACCTTCATGTGTTATACTTCTCAAACAACGGTGACAGAATGTCTGTGAGCGGCCAAGTCTTACTAGCATTTGATAAAACTGCATGTACTGATGCGTTTTGCACATTACCTTTAAGACAAGGTGAAATGTCCATAAATGGTGAGGGTTGGAGAAACCTACTCTTGCTTTGGGGATTTGTGTACTCACTTAGTCGGTCTTTTGCTTGGGTCATGGATTTGTAAATCCGTCAACTACATCCAGAGTTGCACAGTTAAAGTGACTGATGTGTGATCCTGTGTAATTATCTTACACTTAGAGGGTGTCAACTTCAGTGCACATAACCGTGAATGTGTACAAATAGTAGAGGTTTGCTCACATGAACCGTTCTAAAAAAGTTATTAAAGTAAGTGATAATTCTTTCTTCATTATTCCTTCCTGATGTTGGGCTGCCCTAAATATGGTTTTTTCCTTTTCTCGGCCTCAGAGTAGCCACTGATGCATTGGCGTAGGCGGAATTGCGTATGCGTGTAGCTCCGTAACTGTTGTCTTGATTTATTGTTTAACGTGCGAGACGTTATCTTTTGTAACTATTTATTATAAAAAAGATGTATTAAAACGTTTGTATTAAGTGAATTTAACATTCTGATATAGCTGTTTGCATAGGCACACCAGGATGTAACTATTGTGCCCTTTTCCTACTACAAATAACGAAAATTGATATTGTTCTCCATATTTCGAGCGCATAAAATGCAACTTCTATGCTCAATTTAGGTTTCCCTTTTAATTCTAGAATTTTTTCTTTTTCACTGTCTGTTTTCTAGCTTTTATTTTAGGGTTTAAAAAAATAGTGATGAGATATATTTGAATTTTTAAATAGTTTGCGTAACTATGAATTGTAAAATATATTTGTTATTTTTTGTCCAATAATAGGTTTGAGTCAATTCGTTTTTGTTCTATTTTATTTATCTACCATTGCTGCTTTATTGCAGTTAAATACTGTTTGTTGCGAAGAACTAATATATATGCAAGTATGTATTAGGTTTTGCGAACCTAGTAACAAATTAGTTCAGTTGTGACCAGAAGGATAAACCAAAGGCAGCATGAACGGAAAGTATAATCTCATGCACATTCGTTTCGTGCTTACTGGCGACTCATCAGTAGGAGCCGGTATTACGCCCTTTAACCACTATATATTTGGTAGAAGAATGTGGAATAATAGGACGGTACAATCTCCTAGACGAATGTGTAAACCTGCAATAGTGAAGCTAACATAATCTGAAGTCAACGACAATGCGACTTCAACGCAAACTCACACTATATAATATATATACCGAGTCTGTAAAGGATACTAACACTATGGCCATTGTGTTAGTAACTGATACCTTTTTGAAATCGATGAGTACCGGATACTAACACTATGGTTTCCGAGTCGGTACATGATACCAACCTGATGGATATAAATTTATGCTAAAGTTCACCCAAATTGAGAATTACAACAATTTCCGAACACCTGTTACTCCAGTTAAACCATACACTCTGGCCTTCATCGATATCAGTTATCACATTTCGCGGTAAGCATGACATCATTCAATTCAATATATTACAGTTAAATACTGTTTGTTGCGAAGAACTAATATATATGCAAGTGTGTATTAGGTTTTGCGAACCTAGTAACAAATTAGTTCAGTTGTGACCAGAAGGATAAACCAAAGGCAGCATGAACGGAAAGCATAATCTCATGCACATTCGTTTCGTGCTTACTGGCGACTCATCAGTAGGAGCCGGTATTACGCCCTTTAACCACTATATATTCGGTAGAAGAATGTGGAATAATAGGACGGTACAATCTCCTAGACGAATGTGTAAACCTGTAATAGTGAAGCTAACATAATCTGAAGTCAACGACAATACGACTTCAATGCAAACTCACACTATATAATATATATACCGAGTCTGTAAAGGATACTAACACTATGGCCATTGTGTTAGTAACTGATACCTTTTTTGAAATCGATGAGTACCGGATACTAACACTATGGTTTCCGAGTCGGTACATGATACCAACCTGATGGATATAAATTTATGCTAAAGTTCACCCAAATTGAGAATTACAACAATTTCCGAACACCTGTTACTCCAGTTAAACCATACACTCTGGCCTTCATCGATATCAGTTATCACATTTCGCGGTAAGCATGACATCATTCAATTCAATATATTACAGTTAAATACTGTTTGTTGCGAAGAACTAATATATATGCAAGTGTGTATTAGGTTTTGCGAACCTAGTAACAAATTAGTTCAGTTGTGACCAGAAGGATAAACCAAAGGCAGCATGAACGGAAAGCATAATCTCATGCACATTCGTTTCGTGCTTACTGGCGACTCATCAGTAGGAGCCGGTATTACGCCCTTTAACCACTATATATTCGGTAGAAGAATGTGGAATAATAGGACGGTACAATCTCCTAGACGAATGTGTAAACCTGTAATAGTGAAGCTAACATAATCTGAAGTCAACGACAATGCGACTTCAATGCAAACTCACACTATATAATATATATACCGAGTCTGTAAAGGATACTAACACTATGGCCATTGTGTTAGTAACTGATACCTTTTTGAAATCGATGAGTACCGGATACTAACACTATGGTTTCCGAGTCGGTACATGATACCAACCTGATGGATATAAATTTATGCTAAAGTTCACCCAAATTGAGAATTACAACAATTTCCGAACACCTGTTACTCCAGTTAAACCATACACTCTGGCCTTCATCGATATCAGTTATCACATTTCGCGGTAAGCATGACATCATTCAATTCAATATATTACAGTTAAATACTGTTTGTTGCGAAGAACTAATATATATGCAAGTGTGTATTAGGTTTTGCGAACCTAGTAACAAATTAGTTCAGTTGTGACCAGAAGGATAAACCAAAGGCAGCATGAACGGAAAGTATAATCTCAT
>JAQBSW010000542.1:0-110000 GCA_029291075.1 Eudiplozoon nipponicum
ATTAGCTTAAGGCAGTAAAAGGCGATTGTATGAATTGGAAAAGGAAGCTAGCTCCAGTAAAAGATTAAGAACATCAGATTAAGATTGACTAATTAGTGGGCTTATTTTTCTACTAATGAATGGTCAATTATTATGTATATAGTCTTCGAAATTTCCTCTCTAACTATTCGTTTGATTTTAAATTTCTTAGTTATTTTAACCCTAATTTTGTGTTTTGCACCTGCACCCTACCTATTGAGATTATTCTAATAATACAATACTTAGAAGTAATTATTTGTCTGACTCGGCAAATGGTAAATTAATGTCTATTGACTGCAGTTTCATTTAGATGTACGTAAATATGTATCAAAAATATTTTAACGAAGTTTTTTAGTTATGCATAAACATACACATGCCCAAGCGTGGCGTGCGCCTATTTAATGGTATGCCAAAAACTGTTATTAACTTGCAACCCTAGTGGTTTGAATTGAAATTTAACATGTGCATTGGTCTTTCGGACTGC
This sequence comes from Eudiplozoon nipponicum, assembly GCA_029291075.1. NCBI lineage: Eukaryota > Metazoa > Platyhelminthes > Monogenea > Mazocraeidea > Diplozoidae > Eudiplozoon > Eudiplozoon nipponicum. Next base: position 503 of record JAQBSW010000542.1, read on the forward strand.
TAGTTTTATCACTCAAGGCATGTTTTTATGACGAGTGTTTCTGAATTATTTGTCTCCCCCACATGAAAGTGAGGGCCATCTCAGTTACGTCATTGTACGGAGTGTGTAAAACCAATAGTTAACGGACGCAATTGATAAATTAATATTCAACCACTCTGATCTTAATTAGTTAGATGAAAACAACAATTATTAAAAAGCACACACACATGTGACACGTGAATATCCAATGAAAGGTCAGTCTGAAGTATAAATATTATGGCTAGAGGAAATAACGCGATTGCTTCACAAACTTTGTTTGTTAAACATGTGAGGCATATTGCAACTGATGAAGACTAACGCTAAGTTCAGCCGAAATATCTCGCCGAAAGAAAACTACTGGAACAATAAAAGCTGCATTAGTCAAAACGCAGATCAGGTAATTTCAATTAATCCAGTTTCGCAAAAGCAATCTTCATTCACGAAACATTAAACTGTTATATCTCGAATTGAATGATGTCATGCTTACCGCGTAATGTGATAAATGATATCGATCAAGGCCAGAGTGTATGGAATTACTGGAATAACAGGTGTTCAGAAATAGCTATAATTCTCAATTTCGGTGAACTATAGCATACATTGATATCCATCATGTTAGTACCATGTACCATTTTAGTACTATAATGTTGGTATCGGTTACTAACACAATCGACACTGTTACTATTCTCTACAGACTCGGTATATATATTGTATAGAGTGAGTTAGCGTGGAAGTCGCATTTTCGAGACTTTATATAATGTTAGCTTCACTATTGCAGGTTTACACATTCGTCTAGGAGATTGTACCGTCCTATAATTCCACATTCTTCTACCGAATATATAGTGGTTAAAGGGCGTAATACCGGCTCCTACTGATGAGTCGCGAGTAAGCACGAAACGAATGTGCATGAGATTATACTTTCCGTTCATGCTGCCTTTGGTTTATACTTCTGGTCACAACTGAACTAATTTGTTACTAGGTTCGCAACACCTAATACATACTTGCATATATATATTAGTTCTCCGCAACAAACAGTATTTAACTATTATATATTGAATTGAATGATGTCATGCTTACCGCGAAATGTGATAACTGATATCGATCAAGGCCAAAGTGTATGGATTTACTGGAGTAACAGGTGTTCAGAAATTGTTGTAATTCTCAATTTCGGTGAACTATGGCATAAATTTATATCAATCATATTGATACCATGTTCCGACTCAGAAACCATAGTATTAGTACCAAGTACCTTTTCGGTACAATAATGTTGGTATCGGTTACTAACACAATAGCCTTAGTGTTAGTATCCTTTAGAGACTCGGTATATATATTATATAGTGTGAGTTAGCGTTGAAGTCGCATTGTCGTAGACTTTATATGACGTTAGCTTCACTATTGCAGGTTTACACATTCGTCTAGGAGATTGTACCGTCCTATTATTCCACATTCTTCGACCAAATATATAGTGATTAAAGGGCGTAATACCGGCTCCTACTGATGAGTCGCCAGTAAGCACGAAACGAATGCGCATGAGATTATACTTTCCGTTCATGTTGCCTTTGGTTTATCCTTCTGGTCACAACTGAACTAATCTGTTTCTAGGTTCGCAACACCTAATACATACATGCATATATATTAGTTCTTCGCAACAAACAATATTTATTTGTAATATATTGAATCGAATGATGTGATGCTTACTTCGAAATGTGATAAATGATATCGATCAAGACCAGAGTGTTTGGATTTATTGGAGTAACTGGTGTTCGGAAATTCTTGGAAATCTCAATTTCGGTGAACTTTAGTACAAATTGATATCCATGGGGTTGGTATCATGTGCCGACTCGGAAACCATAGTTCTACTACCAAGTACATTTCGGTACAGTGCTGGTGGTATCGGTTACCAACACAAAAGCCATAGTGTTAGTATCTTTTACAGACTCGGTATATAGGTTGTATAGTGTTAGTTAGCGTTAACGTTGCATTGTCGTAGACTTTATATGATGCTAGCTTCGCTAATGCAAGTTTACACATTCGTCTAGGAGATTGTACCGTCCTATTATTCCACATTCTTCTACCGAATATATAGTGGTTAAAGGGCGTAATACCGGCTCCTACTGATGAGTCGCCAGTAAGCACGAAACGAATGTGCATGAGATTATACATTCTGTTCATGCTGCCTTTGGTTTATCCTTCTGGTCACAACTGAAATAATTTGTTACTAGGTTTGCAAAACCTAATACATACTTACATATATATTAGTTCTTCGCAACAAACAGTATTTAACTGTAATATATTGAATTGAATGATTTCATGCTTACCGCGAAATGTGATAACTGATATCGATGAAGGCCAGAGTGTATGGTTTAACTGGAGTAACAGGTGTTCGAAAATTGTTGTAATTCTCAATTTGGGTGAACTTTAGCATAAATTTATATCCATCAGGTTGGTATCATGTAGCGACTCGGAAACCATAGTGTTAGTATCCGGTACTCATCGATTTCAAAAAAGGTATCAGTTACTAACACAATAGCCATAGTGTTAGTATCCTTTACAGACTCGTTATATATATATTATATAGTGTGAGTTAGCGTTGAAGTCGCATTGTCGTAGACTTTATATGATGTTAGCTTCACTATTGCATGTTTACACATTCGTCTAGGAGATTGTACCGTCCTATTATTCCACATTCTTCTACCAAATATATAGTGGTTAAAGGGCGTAATACCGGCTCCTACTGATGAGTCGACAGTAAGCACGAAGCGAATGTGCATGAGATTATACTTTCCGTTCATGCTGCCTTTGGTTTATCCTGCTGGTCACAACTGATCTAATTTGTTACTAGGTTCGCAAAACCTAATACATACTTGCATATATATTAGTTCTTCGCAATAAACAGTATTTAACTGTAATATATTGAATTGAATGATGTCATGCTTACCGCGAAATGTGATAACTGATACCGATCAAGGCCAGAGTGTATGGTTTAACTGGAGTAACAGGTGTTCGGAAATTGTTGTAATTCTTAATTTCGGTGAAATTTAGCATAAATTTATATCCATCAGGTAGGTATCATGTACCGACTCGGAAACCATAGTGTTAGTATCCGGTACTCATCGATTTCAAAAAAGGTATCAGTTACTAACACAATGGCCATAGTGTTGGTATCCTTTACAGACTCGGTATATATATTATATAGTGTGAGTTAGCATTGAAGTCGTATTGTCGTTGACTTTAGATTATGTTAACTTCACTATTACAGGTTTACACATTCGTCTAGGAGATTGTACCGTCCTATTATTGCACATTCTTCTACCAAATATATAGTGGTTAAAGGGCGTAATACCGGCTCCTACTGATGAGTCTCCAGTAAGCACGAAACGAATGTGCATGAGATTATACTTTCCGTTCATGCTGCCTTTGGTTTATCCTTCTGGTCACAACTGAACTAATTGTTACTAGGTTCGCAAAACCTAATACATACTTGCATATATATTAGTTCTTCGCAACAAACAGTATTTAACTGTAATATATTGAATCGAATGATGTCATGCTTACTTCGAAATGTGATAACTGATATCGATCAAGAGCAGAGTGTTTGGATTTATTGGAGTAACAGGTGTTGAGAAATTGTTGAAAATCTCAATTTCGGTGAACTTTAGTATAAATTGATATCCATCGGTTTGGTATCCTGTACCCACTCGGAAACCATAATGTACCAAGTATCTTTTCGATGCAATTCTGTTGGTATCGATTACTAAAACAAAAGCTATAGTGTTAGTATCCTTTACAGACTCGGTATATATATTGTGTAGTGTTAGTTAGCGCTGGAGTCGCATTGTCGTAGTCGTTATATGATGTTAGCTTCACTATTGCAGGTTTACACATTCGTCTAGGAGATTGTACCGTCCTATTATTTCACATTCTTCGGACAAATATATAGTGGTTAAAGGGCGTAAAACCGGCTCCAACTGATGAGTCGCCAGTAAGCACAAAACGAATATGCATGAGATTATACTTTCTGTTGATGCTGCCTTTGGTTTATTCTTCTGATCACAACTGAACTAATTTGTTACTAGGTTCGCAACACCTTATACATCCTTGCATATATATTAGTTCTTCGCAACAAACAATATTTAACCATAGATACTGATTGTTGCTGGGATCTAATATATATGTAAGCATGTATTAGATGTTGCACACCTAGTAACAAATTAGTTCAGTTTTGACCAGACGAATAAACCAAGCACAGCATAAACGGAAAATCTAATCTCATGCACATTGGTTTCGTGCTTACTGGCGACTCATCAGTAGAAGCCGGTATGACGCTCATTTACCACTATATATCTGAGTCAGGAATGTGGGATAATAGGACATACAATCCACTACACGAATGTGTAAACCTGCGGTAGATTAGCTAACATCGTATAGTCTCGACAATGCGACTTCAACGCTAAATCACTCTATATAATATATATATATATATATATATATATATATATATATATATAACACTTGTAAAGTATACTAACACTATGGCTGTTGTGTTAGTAACCGTTACCAACATTGCAGTACCGAAAAGGTACATGGTACTACCACTCCAGTTGCCGAGTCGGTACATTATACCAACATGATGGATATCAATTTATGCTATAGTTCACCGAAATTGAGAATTACATCTATTTCTGAACACCTGTTACTCCAGTAAATCCATACACCCTGGCCTTGATCGATATCAGTTATCACATTTCGCGATAAGCATGACATCTTTAAATTCAATATATAGCAGTTAAATACCTTTTTCTGTGGAGAATCCATATATATATATATATATATGTATATATATATATGCAAGTATGTATTATGTGTTGCGTACCTAATAACAAATTAGTTCATTTGTGACCAGAAGGATAAACCAACGACAGCATGAACGGAAAGTATAATCTTTTGCACATTCGTTTCGTGCTTACTGGCGGCTCATCAATAGGAGCCGGTATTACGCCCTTTGACCACCATATATATGGGTAAGGAATATGGGATAATAGGACTATATAATCTCCTAGACGAATGCGTAAACCTGCAGTAGAGTAGCTAACACCGTATATACTTGAAAACGCGATTTGAGACAGGCGTTGAAATGCTAATAATAATTTTCTTTGGTTATTAATTGTCTGTTTGATCGTCCTACGTAAGTTGATCGATATCTTGCGCATTTATTGCTATCAATATATTTAGCTTAACACTAACAGATTTTGCGCTTTAAAAATTGGTAAAGGAAAGTATGATGCCTGAAATTTCACACGTGCAAGACATGCATAACAGACGATCTACTTAAACATATTATTTGAGGAGGGCGCTCTTTTCCGCAAAATACGAAGTTCGAAAATTATGGAGTTTTGGTAAGTTAATTTATTGTAGCCAAACTTCGAGTTTCATTCGTACATAAACACTAAATTTATATTCCGCCTCAGTGAAATTTTTACTAAAAAGTGATGCTGCTGTATATATATGATACTTAAGCCGAAACGTCATCATGTTTATTGCTGGCAATAAACGTGGGTGAGCCTAATGCCATTCGTGAATTTCACAATCTTAATCTTAATTTAGTTTAATGATGCCAATAACCAAATCACATAATCGTAATTATATTCTCGTTTAAGGTTTTAGGCCTATATTTTGTTTTTAATTGTAGGCTAAGTGTGGATCCGGCGTATTAGTATTTAGTCACATTCACGACTGACCTTGAACAAAGAATTTAGACTGAAAAATGTTAAAATTTGGAATTCAGTAATATTAATTCTATTCCAATATCTCCTTTAACCGATATCTCCACATTATACCTATGAAACATCAGTCTTTCTCCCGTCAAGAGAAAGTACGAGCTCTAGATATAATTGAGAGCCTGTGGTCGATGCAAAATTGCAATCGTATCGCCGTATTATGACTAACGTGGTCGGCATCAACTTTTACTTCGACAGCTGAAATTTTTCATTTTGTTGCAAAATGCGACGCATACATGATTTTGAACAGATTAGTTGGAAACAATTATCACAGTAAAATACATCGTTTTCAACAAACTTACGATACCTTAACCGTTCGATCGTACCCGATTCGGAACCTGATTTATTAACATGTACCTAATTCACATTATTTCACTATTAATTAAATATATAACGATTTTCTATTTCATACAATCAATTGACTCGTAGAGATCCATATGCTTTATCCCTCACATGCTCTGCATGTTTATAGATAGACACTGTTAAGCGATTTTAAGATTTTCAATTTTAGCAAAAAGGCTCGAGTAGAACATTAATCAAAATGGAAATTCTATTGAATGCTTGGTACTGATATAATTATTGTCTAAATTAAATTATTTTTATATCTACCTATGTATACGTCGTACTGTCACATTATATTGCGCACACTTGGAACCAAATTTTCTTTGTTTTATATGACCATTTTCTTATAATTAACGAGTTAAACATTGCATATGAATAGTCGTCATCATCTTAACAAAATAATAATAATAATAAAATAATAATAAAATAATAATAATAATAATAATAATAATAATAATAATAATAATAAAAATATTAATAATAATAATAATAATAATAATAATAATAATAATAATAATAATAATAATAATAATAATAATAATAATAATAATAATAACTAAAAATACTGTGAACATACCCGAGTTTCTTGACGCGTCCGTCCCAACCCATAAAGTAAACATACAAACATATACTCGTTTAACGAACATTGGTTGCGCGGGCGGTGATAAAAATTACTATAATCAAGGTTGCAATATCGCTACGTTAGTCTTTCTAAATTTCCTCTCGTTAAAAATGAACTAGTATGCTCAAGCAACTGAAATGTCCTAATATTAACTAATGCAACTCATCTTCGATTCAAATTGTTTCCGCACAGCTCTCCATTGCTAATATCGGTATTGCCGTTAACTACGAGTTACGTTTTGCAAATTATTTATTTGTGGTTATCCTATATTATATTATAAAGAAAGCAGTAATCAAGTGTGTTCCAGCTCGTCATCACCTCCTTATCTATTTTTTTTCCAATCGTCACGATAATCATCAATCAAAGAATAAATTATTGGTGTTTACTTCAAGCTCGCAAACTTGATTTAAAGAATTGTTACCACCACCCACGCAATCAATTATTGTTTAATTGTATTGTCCATATATATATATATATATATATATATATATATATATATATATATATATATATATATATATATGTGTGTGTGTGTGTGTGTATTGTGTATGTGTGGGAAAGCTACAAACTGCTAATGTTCGTGACTGCTTAGAAATTGTGCAGCCGACATTTCCAGTTAAGTACAATGTATGCGAGACTACCAGAGGTAAGAGCTGCATATCTAAATTTGCTTTCCATGTATATGCAGTGCGGTTTGATCCTCGATAGTCCAGTTTGCCGTCGTACTCCGATGATGCCGCATTTATATCCCGTCAGCTTTACACAGAGTTCAAATAAATTGTATATTCTGATTGAATAAATGTATCGACAACACCTGCGATGCATTTTTCTATATATAAACTCTGATTCATTGCATGAAAAGCACATGTTTGCAATTAAACCGTGTAATTCACTTTCACAATACATCCTATTTCCGCACATAACGCATCGTCAGACTTGGTGATCCGAAATTTATGAGTACAACATTTATATACTGACAAACAAAAGATTGTAGCGAATTTGTACAACAGCGATTATTGGTTAGTGATCAATTAACGTTACAAAGATTGCGAGATAAATGATTTCGGCCGCTGGCCTTATCGTGAACAATGTACTTACGACAATGACAGTAAGAGCTTTAAAACAGGTTGTCAATTTCAGGATCTCTAAACATAACTGCGATCTGCATCTTGTTGCGTCTCTTTATTTACAAGTTAATTATGCAGTTTTAACTCAATAAGTAAGGCTTAAAATAATAATAGATCCTGTTAGCATTGTTTATCTTTGTTGTTTAGCGGTGGTTGATTTCTGAAAATAATTGCATAACATCTATATGTCTACTATTTAAAAATAGTAGAACGATCATTCCTCGAAAATAAAAACATTTTTGACTCCTCTATAATGGTAATAAGCTTCAACAGAATGTTTTATCAATGTATTTGTGTACTAGTTATTGTGTACCTAATAAGAAATTAATTGAAAGAAGTTGTACAAAAGTTGAAACGAATAAAAGATTTAATCTCGAGTACACATGTGATAAAGCATTTACTGCAAAATCATTGCTTCAACTTTTTAACGATTATATTTTATTATGGATATTATTTATTATGTTATTTATAAGTAGTTAACATCGCAACAATTTATTTAATTCTGTCCTGTAATGGAAACGAAAATATGGACATTTCTACAATTGTTTCAGCAACTACCTTTGATTTTCCAAATGTACCAACTAGTGCTTCAAATAACTAGTTCTAGACAGCATAATTGCAGACTAACGTCGTTTGGATGTGGTAGATATTATACCTCAGCTGCATCAATCCACACAACTTATTATATTTACCATTTGAAAATTACCTGATAGTACTGTGATGGATTTTTTAGTTGTATCCTCATATAAACTTTTGTTAATTTTTCGACTAATACGTTCGCAATAAAGCTATTATATATATATATATATATATATATATATATATATATATATATATATATATATCTATATATATATATATATATATATATATATATATATATATACATATATATATATATATATATATATATATAGCTGATAACGTTTCTGAAGTTGAACTACCAGACAGGTTGAGATAATATTAGTGCAAAATTACTACGTTCTATAGACATACATATAATATGTATTTAAAGAATGTGCCTTGACTACATGAATATATTAATATAATAACTTGAAAATATAAATTAAACAATCATCGCCTGTGTGGATTATGGTAATAATTTGTAATAGTAAGTCTGCAGACTTGGGATAAACACAAACCCTAATGTATCTAACTCATCGCATAGCAGAGCAAATCAATCGTTAGTCACAGGTATTAGTGTGTTTCGATCTCCCATGACCTTCATCATCAGGGCACATCGGCAAAGTGACTAACGAGGATTGAATATTAATGCATAAACGAGGTACTGAAAATCAAATATGCCGTTCTCATCCCAAGCAGCCTCATGTAAACTGTACTTGACGGGAAATTTCGGCTGCACTATTTCTACACAGTCGCGAGCTTGACTTTTTCGCAGTATTCACCACAAATATATACATTATTGACTAAACCAAGTTTTGGTTGCACAGTTGGTGGCAAAAGTTTTTAAAGTCAAGTTTGCGTATTTGTGACGAACAACACGGTTGCATGGCTAATTTTTAAGAATGGTTATATACAATTCTAAGAGTGTTTATCTCAAGTTTGCAAACGTGATTTAAAGTTTTGAAAATTTAACTTTGTTAAATATAATTAGTATTATATGCAAAACTGTATAGACAGGATTATATTTCCTATCTAGATCGATCATATATGTCACTTATCTTCAGATGTATCCTCCAATAGTTATCATAATACGCGAGATAAAATGTTATAATTTAAAACACAATTTATGTAGAAAAATATTGTTACATGTTATTTTTAACCAATTTTAAACTCCGCCAAAATGCCTTACTTGGAATTGCGTTTCGTTTCCCGGATGGTCATTCGAGATATTTCATATGTTCCCTCAGTTGTCTGGGTTTTTGGTATTTCAGACAACGGCTCTGATTATTTATTTGATCACTTCATAATAAATCCTCTTTTAAATGATAAAAAATTCGTTTAAGCTAAATTGGACGAAATTCTAGATGAATGTTTTTATAAAGCTACTTGAATTTGTCATTATTAAGCACATGTACAGAAAATTATTAAAACATTTCGAGATGATCCTCAAATAAAAACCCCATCTGATAAATTGATTAAAGCTAACACGAGACCTGAATGGCTCGCTTAACGAGGTACAGTGGAAAATAAGTTTCGCTGAACCTACATTGCGTGTATTAAGTGTAATTACAGTAAACGCTAAATGAATATATAAAATTACGAAAAAATACTTTCACAATATCAATGGAAGTATCATGTTTAACACTCAGTGTGTCATTTATTTTACGCACAATTTTATTTTTCTTTTGAAAATTAAAGCGGTAGCAAGTACATCAGACGAACTAAGAAGCAGCGGTGCAATAATATACACATTTTTTCCAAAATTTGACCCAGAATCAAGTGGTCTTATTTACGAAACCAGGTAATGCTGACCACATAAACTAAACAGAGCACATCTTGAAAACAATTAAATTTTAAATTGTGCACAGATTGAGGTCGGATAAAATTGCAATCACTTATTTATTACTGTCTTTTAAACAGCGATAACTACCGTTAAACGTTTAAAAATTCTATAGACACAAACGTCGAGGTTCGATTAAGAAGAAACTACACAGACACGCAGAGAAAATTCAGACTAAACAAATATATTTAACATGCAAGACTAAAATCAAGAACCAGACGCGTTGCGAAGCAATACATGACTACCCGTATCGCTTGAATGGTAGCAGTATGACTTTTATCAAAAACCCGCGCTCGTTCAATGGAAAACAAAAGAAAATATCTAGAAAAAGCAATATATCAGAAACCGACGTGTTTATTTACTTGAAATCTACGTTATGCTGTTAAATAAACATCGACTGTGCGAATGGTGATTAACATATTTAAAATCATTGAAAATTTTGTTTAATTGATTTTAAGATTCTTGAAGATGATTATTGCGCAGAAATCAAGTGATTTATCTCGTTGATTTCAAACAAAGCATATGCAATTCTTCAAGTTCAAAAGTTATCACATTTATATTGATATTGCAAGTGAGATCAAATCTGATTTTGAGTTTTATTTTGAATAACATGAATTATTATCTCTTTTACACTGATATACTGCCAGTAGGAGTCGGTACTACGTTCTATACATACTATTTATTTGGCAATTAAATATGAGACAATTGGATGGTACACTCTCCCATGACAATGTTATTTCAAGCAGTAATGTAGTTAACATCAAATGTATTATTCGGCAATGTGACTTTAATCCAACTGTTTATATATAAAAGTATACAAAATTTTAAAGAAATACAATAAATTTTTATTGCAAGAAAAGGAACCTGTACAGGGTAACAACACAATGGGTTTCTTAAAGTCGGGACTGTACCGGGTACCAAATGAGTAGCGTTCAAAGTGGGCTAAATGTCAACAATATTATGAATACCAGATAATTCTTATTACAAGTTGCTTCATCGAATACATGATTTATGTAACTATCGACATCAGCTTGCACATTTCGTGATAATCAGGACAGAATTCAATTAAATATATAATAGTTATATACTGATTTTTTGCCGAAAACTAAAACAAATGCAATTGTGTATTTGGTATTCCATATCAAATAAAAAATTTGTTAATGCTAAATCTGGTATAACAATATGATTCTATTTTAAGTAATTTCGATATCCATTGTGTCGGTACCTTTGACAGGCCTGTTATAAATAATTATAAATTTGCATTGCCCAATATTTTATACGAGTTATCTCAATTACAGCTTAATAAAGCATTCTTATATTAAATTGTGTCATACAACGGCCTCACATTCTTCGACAAAATTTATAATTTTTTATGGCGTAGTACCGGCATCTACTTATGTGACGCCAGTAAGCGCAAAACGCATTTGTACACGAGATTATACCTTTCGTTAAGGCTGACATTGTTTTATCTTTCTGGTCTAACTTGAGCTTATTTCTATTAGGTTCACAAGACTTAGTACAAGAGAACTATTATTGTTGTACCCAGCAAAAATTGACTCGCAATAAAAAAACAGTGTTCAGGAGCTCTGCCAAAAAATTGAATTAGAAATAGCTGCAGATATGAACTCATCAAAGCCATCAGTAACCACGATTGAACGTGTACTAGTAAACGTGTGATTAACAAGATAACTTGCATTTTTACTAAGTTGACAGAACACACTTTTTGGACAATTTCGCATGAAAGACAATATGCAATGTTCATGCTATTGTTGAAAAGGTGGAAGCCGGATGAAGCTCAATTTTTCGAAATAAATCAACAAAATTGCAATTAATGGTTGGTTTTGCTGAAACAAAACAACAATATATATATATATATATATATATATATACCAAGACACAATCACATGAACACATAAACCAACGCATAATTGATCACAAAAACGTTGTTTGACGGCGGAAAAGTAACACCGATAAGACTTTTATATAATTAAATGAAAATTGTTTGTGCGAGCGGTGATAACTATAATTTAAATATAGGTAGCAATTTTATATACACCTGCCTCGTTCTATGCGTACGTTTATCAGTATAAACTAAGTATTTTGTGGTGTTGAAACTGGAAATCATTCAGTAGACCGGTTTCTTTCTTATTAGGAACTTATCACATACTGTTCAGAATTAGCTCAGTAAAAACGAAACCGGTCGACTAGATTAATTGTTTTTTCTACACTATTCAATGCTTAGTTTATACTGACAAAACGATGTGCATAATGTGGCAGGTGTTTTTAGCAGATCACAACCTTGATTTCAGTAATTTATTCAGGCTCTTTATCACACATTTATATAATTAAGCGAACATTGATTGCGCGGGCTGTGATAAAAATTATTATAATGAGGTTTGCTTTCTTGATATAAGCACAATATCCATTAATTTCTTACATATGTCAGTATAAACTAAGAATTGTATAGTGTAGAAAAGGCAATTCATCCAGTAGACCGGTTTCGTCCTTATTGGGAAATCATCATGAACTGGCCAGAATTTGCCATGGACAGTCATTGAGGATAAATTCAGTAAAATTAATAATTGAATAAATAAAATTTATGTAGTATATTATTTGTGAAATCAGATGTTAAATAATAAAATTATAGTTTACTTAATTTGCGTTTTTTATAAAACTACAGGTATCATAAATATTTTTTATCATTTAGTCTTTTTTAATAAAGTAAATCAAGTGCAGTTATAGCATCAAAATTTATTGGAATCAACGATAAGTATTTTTCTTCAAATTAAACTGGTTTATCATTGATATTAGCAAAATAGAATTTTTATAATTGCTTATAATTGAATGAGTGTGATTCTGGTTGATCTTGGACTTCCATATTAATAGTAATATTCATAAAATTAAAAAAGATAATTATAGAATTAATAATAATAATGATAATATTAGTAACAAAATCAGTAATAGTTTTATTAATACCAGTAGTGACAGTAGTATTAGTAGTGGAAATAGTATGATCATTAGAAGTGGTATTATTAGTCATAGTGTGAGATTTGGACGTAATAACAGCAGTAGGAATTGTACTGGTAGTTGTCATAGTATAAGTAGGTGGATTAATTGTTGCTGTATTAGTATTATTAGTGGTTGTTATATTAATAGTTGTTTTAGTAGTCGTAATAGTGGAAGTATTAGTATTACCAGTAATAGTAATAGTAGTAGTAGTAGTAGTAATAATAATAATAGTAATAGTAATAGTAGTAGTAGTAGTAGTAGTAGTAGTAGTAGTAGTAGTAGTAGTAGAAGTAGTAGTAGTAGTAAAAGTAACAGTAATAGCAGCATTTATATAAGTAGAATTGGTAGGAATAGTAGTAGTATTGGAAGTGAAAGTAGTAGTATTATTAGTATCAATAGTAGGAGTAGTAGCGGTATAAGTACTAATATTAATCAAATTATTAGTAGTAAAAGTTTTGGTAAGGTTAGTAGTAGTAGAATTAGAATTAGAAGCAGTTGTAAAAGTAGTTGTATTATTTATAGTATTTGAAATTTTAATAATAATAATATATAATATAATAATAATAATAATAATAATAATAATAATAATTCTTTTGAAATGCGAGCTTTTATAAAATTCATTGTTTTTGTACACAGGAAGGGTACAATGAATAATAATTATTATTATTATTATTATTATTATTATTATATTATAATATTATTATTATTATTATATAGACTGAGTATGAGTTTTTGTTGCTTTATAGGTAATATTCGAGGTATTATTAGTAGTAATAGTAGTAGTGGCATTAGTAATAATAGTAGAATAAATAGTATTAGTAGTAGTAATCCTACTGATGAGTCGCCAGTAAGCACGAAACGAATGTGCATGAGATTATACTTTCCGTTCATGCTGCTTTGGTTTATCCTTCTGGTCACAACTGAATTAATTTGTTACTAGGTTCGCAATACCTAATACATACTTGCATATATATTAGTTCTTCGCAACAAACAGTATTTAACTGTAATATATTGAATTGAATGATGTCATGCTTACCGCGAAATGTGATAACTGATATCGATCAAGGCCAGAGTGTATGGATTTACTGGAGTAACAGGTGTTCAGAAATTGTTGTAATTCTCAATTTCGGTGAACTATAGCATAAATTGATATCCATCAGATTGGTATCATGTACCGACTCGGTAACCATAGTGTTGGTACCATGTACCTTTTCGGTACAATAATGTTGGTATCGGTTACTAACACAATAGCCATAGTGTTAGTATCCTTTACAGACTCGCTATATATATTATATAGTGTGAGTTAGCGTTGAAGTCGCATTGTCGTTGACTTTAGATGATGTTAGCTTCACTATTGCAGGTTTACACATTCGTCTAGGAGATTGTACCGTCTTATTATCCCACATTCTTGACCAAATATATAGTGGTTAAAGGGCGTAATACCGGCTCCTACTGATGAGTCGCCAGTAAGCACGAAACGAATGTGCATGAAATTATACTTTCCGTTCATGCTGCCTTTGGTTTATCCTTCTGGTCACATCTGAACTAATTTTTTACTAGGTTCGCAACATATATATATTAGCTCTTCGCAACAAACAGTATTCAACTGGTAACGAATATATTGGAATTAATGCTACAGATTCTTTATGTAAAATATGTACGAGTTCAACAAATGTAAAAGCTCGTTAAGCCTTTGCACCAGAACGGTTGTAAACAAAGGTTAAAGGATAACTAGGATCAAAGATATTTTGAATTTTACCACACAAAAATTTAAAAACAGGCATATCTCGAAAAATTGTTGGCGATTGGTTGCGAAATTCATATATATTCGAAAAATGGCAGAGTTTTCTAACGGGCTATTCCAGCATAAAGTAATACTCACAGATTATTCCGACTTTGTCCCTGCTCCATTCTTATTTTTTTTATCGGTTTCTCATAAACACCCGACCACTAATTTGAGTGAAATATTTTTATACATTAGCACAGTATTCTGAATGATATAAATTGCAAAAGTTCAAATTGTATCCTGCAAGGATATATGGATATATTACACATGACAAAAATATTTTAAAACTTTTCGTTGTATACCTTCTGACATGTTTGACAGCCTATTTATTTTTGAATTCCAATTTTCAACTGTGTATTCGACGTTCAGCCTAATTTAATTAATATAAAAATTTAGCTGTTTATCTTTTGAAAAAAAAGTCACTCTTTTTTTTAACGCAAATTCTATTCTTACTGCAGCCAACTAAACTTTTAATATGTCTCTCACCAGACGAATATTTCATTGTTCTTTTGCTAAGTGTCATCTCAAAAGATTGTTGATTACAGATACTTGAAGTTATATATTCAGTTTCTATCCAACAACTAATGTTTAACACAGGGTTTTCGTCGGATTTAACCTATAACCTTGTGAATATCCGGATGTAAATTTTAGCCTTCCATATTGCGTATTATTAAACAGAATAATCATAATACTATTAGAGAAATAAATTAATGTTAGGCTGAAAATATCCGTAACAACCTTTAAGAAACGAACCGCCTTCATTATTGCTTAATAATTATAGAGATAGACGATGAAAAATCGTTTCAAATCCATTTATTTTGTACTCAGAGCACGTGTACCTTCAGGACCGAAAGATGCGTTGACACTAATTTATAATAATGCGCATTTTTTGTCTCCTAACTTTAATCATCGACCATATCTTATTTGGTAAGATACTAGATGGCACTATGCTATCGTCAAATATTGTTTTGCAAAATGAGAATAGTGCTTGCGAAAAACTATACGAAAAAGAATTATTTTATAAATCGATAGCTTACGATTAAACTTTTATCATTTATTTTACAAATAACTCGCATTCGATAATAGGTTGTTGTTTTTGTTTAAATAGAGGTTCAGATATCGTGATAATATAGTCTAATTTCTGAGAATTACACATTAAGTTACACAAGCAAATCCAAATCCTTTCAAAATTCACTTGTGGCCTTATCCAACTGCAAAATCAGTTTACCTTTTCCTGAGTATATGTAATTATCATTCGGGAGTTCTTAGCCTAGTTTGAATTATTTTTGTCTCGTCAGTATGACGTTTTCTGATCTTCTAGGAATTGGCATTATTAAAGCATTTATTTCAATTTCCACAGTATATATTCTAATTTTATAATGTTTTAAATTGAAATTCGTTTCAATATATTGATTAAATTCATTCTTAATTTACATAATATTCGACCCATCACCCTTGGTATCCTATAAAGTAAAGTGTAGATTTGAAATCGATTATATAGTAAAGTAGACAAAGATGGACATATTAATATACAGTCATGTTCACCAAGTTATCGTTTCGTTCCAGACATTACCCAGCTAATTCTGGATCACTGAATATATGCATTTGCAGGTTTTCTTTTCTGAGCATTGAAAATTAGATATTTCCTTCTAAGTTACTTAAATTAATAAACGGCCGCAAAGCAGTGACGAAAGACTCCGTCTTCAAATTAACATAATCGAAACAATGCGAGCCCATATTTAGTTTCATTTAGGACTTGCGATATGTCACGTTTAGTGAAGAAATTGATCATTTCACAGTTACGAAGTCTACTAAAATCACCTTCTATCAAAACATACCATTGGCAATTCGAAATAAAATTAAAAACAATCAAAATTACTTTCATTACGAATAAATGCATGCAGTGATCTACGGGCCTCAGTTAAAATCAACACATCGATTTGTGCAGACAGAAATCACTGACACTATTATGTTATATATTCTATAACAATTTTGTATTGAAAGCCGGTCTTCAATAGATACGGGCGCCTCCAACACGTTTTTTGAAACATCTGTCACTACGACGCATTCAGTAATGATCGTCAATTTACTATTGTAGCCATGTTTCTACCAAACTTATACAATGAAACATATTGTGAATTACAAAAATACTCAATAAGATGTTTATGGTGCTTATTCTTTCAAAGTTCGCATAAAATGATGATCCCAATTCTATAGAATTTCCAACAAAAGAAAATGCAAATTTGACACAAAAGATTTTATTATAATTGTTTATTTTCATCGTGAAAGAGTTGTCCGTGGCATTTAGCACTATTTAGTTAGCGTTTTTATTTACGTTAATTTGTTTTCATTTGCAAGAACATTCTGGGGTTGTTTCTATTGCTTATCCAAACAAAGCAGTTATAAGACTTTTCGTTCCCACTGGCAACTCATCAATAGGAGCGGGTATTGCGCGCTTTAACCACTATATATGTGTGAGCTATATTGGATAATTGAACATTACAATCTCCCATAAGATCGCGTAAACCCGCAGTAGTGGAGCTAACTACATATAAATTATTCGACAAATTCAAAATATATACCAAAAATATGATTGATGTGTCAGAACCTGATACCAAAACTATGGTTGCCGAATAGGTACATGGTACCAACACTATAGTTGCCGAGTCGGTACATGGCACCAACACAATGGATTTCAATGTATAATAAAATTTGCAAAAGTTGCGAATTACAACTACATCAAAACACATATCATTCCAACAAATACATACACTCTGGCCTTGATCGATATCAGTTATCACATTTTGCGGTAATCATGGTATCATTCAATTAAATATATAACAATTAGATACAGTTTTTTTTTCGTATATATATATATATATATATATATATAATGGCTGAAACAAATCTGGTCATGAGGTTATACTCTCCGTCCATGCTGTCTTTGGTTTATCCTTGTGGCAATATTTGAATTAATTTGTTACTTGGTTCGCAACACCTAATACATACTTGCATATATATTAGTTTTCTGCAACAAGCAGTATCTAAATATTACATATTTAATTAAACGATGTCATGATTATCGCGTAATATGATAACAAATATCGATCAAAGCCAGAGTTTATGGATTAACTGCAGTAACAGGTGTACTAAAATATTTGTAATTGTCAATTTTTTTAAACTATAGCATACATTATAATCCGTCGTTTTGGTATTATGTACCGACTCGGCATCCATAATGTTAGAATCATGTAAATTTTTGTTACTATATTTTTAGTATCGGGTACTTACACACTGTATTATGATTTTGTTTTTTAACTTTTGCTATTGGAAAGTTAAAACAAGCAAAAATTTAATAATGTTCTCTACATTTTTTGTTAACACATTATTTGTATCGAAGGCAATGATTTGATTATAGTATGAGAGCAGAGTTTATAAATATAACATTTATAATTATGGTTAACAATAATGATCATCAATAAATACTTAGAAATTGTTTTAATCTTCCAAATATATGATAGCTCTAGGTTTCATTTTAAATGAGTCATATCAAGAATCAAACAACAATCAGCACTTTCTGCCATGAAACGGACCATCAGATTAGTTTGCATACTCACTTTCACCTAATCGTGGTATATAACATGATGATGCCATGAAAAATCATATATAACAATTAAATAGTGTTTGTTGCAGAGAACTAATATATATTTAAGTAGTAACAAATTAGTTCAGTTGTGACCAGAACGATAAATCAAAGTCAGCATGAACGGAAAGTATAATCTCATGCACATTCGTTTCGTGCTTACTGGCGACTCATCAGTAAGAGCCGGTATTACGCCCTTTAACCACTATATATTTGGGTGAATTATGTGGGATAATAGGATGATACAATCTCCAAGACGAATATGTAAACCTGCAATAGTGAAGTTGACATCATAAAAAGTCTCAAAAATGCGACTTCCACGCTAGCTCACTCTATATATTATGTATACCTACTGCTGAGGCACCAAGAAGCATGAAACGAATGTGCACGAGATTATACTTTCCGTTCATGTTGTCTTTGGTTTATCCTCCTGGTCACAACTGAACTAATTTGTTACTAGGTTCGCTGCACCTAATACCTACATGAAAAACCATAGTCTGATAAGCAATGCGGCTTTATTGGAAATGCAAAGGGAACAGCAAGCTTTAGAGTCAATAACTAAAAGTCATTTAACTTTTTTTCTGTATAAATCTCCAACACACGAGAATCTATAATTACCATAAAATTTATTAAACTGATACATACCTTTTTACTTTATGTTGAAGCGTAAATGACTGAAATTGAATAGAAAAAAGTGCTTCAATTTTCAAATAATACTGTGATCCAAATCTTGGAAGAATAAATATAATATTTGCAATTTGCATCAATTTTTACCGGTTTAAGCAGTATTCGCTGTATTGGATAATTTGAATAATGATCTTTTTTGCAAATTGATTTTTATGTCAAGACGATTCCCAGGTAAGCGATCGAAATTCCTTATACGCAAATCAAGCATTATACAGGTAAGAGGTTTTGCCTCGTGAGACCCATTTAAAAAGACGGTTGATGTACACAGAATTAAAACTTCTGAAAATAGATTTCAATGAATAGGAATTTAAGGATTATTGTGGCAACGAAGACCTCAAATTATGTTAAGGAAATATTATTTCATTATTTTATATTAACCTAATCTTTTTAAATCACCCGAATAAAATGCTAAATTATTTTCTCGTTATGTTGTGTGGACTGCATGCTGAAAAAAACGTGCTTAGTGTATGAACAATTGTGCTTAATTATTTTCTGCTTATAAAATTTTGTATCTAAAATTGAAAGTCATTTATGTAAAATTGCTTTATAATCATGCTTTACACTTTGATTAATAATAATGCATTAGTTTTACTTGTTTTTAATCGTTTAGCATCATAATGATAGTACTTCAACTATTCGATTAATGTAAACTTAGTTGATCATATTATTTCATTGTTAAACATAGCAGTGCACATTAAATTGAATTTAAAGAACAGTGCATAAAAACTCATCAGAGTCAATGAAATTTACATGGTAATTTTATTTCTCTAATTAAGTTAAGTGTATAAACAAAGAATTCTGTTAAGTGCTTGGATTGACGTTTAAATCATTTCAATAAATTGTGTTAATGGGTCTTCTGAAAATAATGCGAAAACAATGGCTTCAATATGTGTATACATTCCCATATATCGATTTGATAACTGTATTTTCAGTTAAAATTACACAGCTAATTGCTTGTGTTGATAATCATTTCGATGCTTACGTTCTTTCTGTCGGAATAGAATGCAATTAACGGAATATTCGCAAAAGTGCTCCTGACAGTTTTATTCGCTTAAACCTTACAGGATTTTTGTCAATTTACCATGTACTTATCGTTTCAATAAAAGAGATTTTTAACGGGCCACGAAGTTATTTCTCAGCTTGACGGCATTGTAGATACAAATGTTTATATTTTGACCCAAAGCGAGGTACCGCCTTATTTCGATTAGCTATGCATGTTTTGTTAAGACAAACAGCGGCCAATCTCGTTCGTATTCACAAACCTACCTGAAATTTATGTCACGTCATTACTTTTTAAAATCCAATTTATTATTTGTTAAAAAGCTTAACTTACCGGTGCTTGAGATTAACACTTTCCTTACTCCAAATTTGGCCAGTTAAGTGTTTTAAGTGATGTCAAACAATTTGTAACATAAGTGGATCATAAATTCAAAATATAAAATGCGCAGGCTAATTTTTCTCGAATGTGAAAGCACCGTTATTAATCAGGAGAATGAAAAAAATCAACTATTACCACGTATTTTATATTTGTTCTATTTTGGCCTGTGTCTCATCAAATGTCTTAAGGCTTGAGGAAGAAAGTAAGTGGTGTCAGATATTTGCCTGAAACGTTATATTATTTTAGATTTAAATTCTCTTTGGTTTTTATTGAAATGCGTATTCTCCACCAAAAATGTAAAATTCTTCTACGACATTGATTACAATATTTATATTAGAAAGAAACTTATCATATTAATAGCTATTCTACATCAGATTGAATTTAACAAACATTAATGTTTTATTATATTCTAAAGTGCGCATTTGCAAATAATGTAAAGGATTATCAGTTGCCTTGCACATTAAAAATAAACGACAAAAGTTTGGTTATGCTCCTTAACTATAAATAATATTACAAACCACTATAACATCAGCATTATAGATTGATGATTAACTGCAACATAAACATTAAAATCGTACAAATTTGAAAAGTGGAAATGAAATTGAGAATCATCATTGCTAACGAATTTCTGCAATAATTTTATTCTGACCTGAGTTTATTATCCTGTCTAGCATGAGGACCTCAAATAGCGTTGAAGCACCAAAAAAGTAGTTTAATATGGCATAATTATGAATGAACCATTTTAAACCAGAAGGTCAATATTTATCAATTGTAAATTTACTCAACATTTTGAGTACATATTTGGGTGAGGAATGTGGGATAATAGGACGGTACAATCTCCTAGACGAATGTGTATACATAGAGTAGTGAAGCTAACATCATATAAAGTCTCGATAATATGACATGATAGCTTCACTACTGCTCGTATACACATTTTTTCATAGATTGTACCGTCCTATTATCTCACACTCCTCACCCAAATATAGAGTGGTAAAAGGGCGTAATATCGGCTCTTACTGATGAGTCGCCAGTAAGCACTAAATGAATGTGCATGAGAATACACTTTCTGTTCATGTTGTGTTTGGTTTATCATTCTGGATACAACTGAACTAATTTGTTTCTAGATTCGCAACACTTAATACATACTTGGATATATAATAGTTCTACGCAACCAACAGTATCTAAATGTTGTATATTAAAATGAATGATGTCATGCTAACCACGAAATGTGATAACTGATATCGATCAAGACCAGAGTGTATGGATTTACTGGAGTAAAAAGTGTTCAGAAATGGTTTTAATTCTCAATTTCGGTGAACTATTGCATACATTGATATGCATCATGTTAGTACCATGTACTGATTCTGCAACCATAGTGTTAGTACCATGTACCTTTTCGGTACTATAATGTTGGTATCGGTTACTGACACAAGAGCCATGGTGTTAGTATCCTTAACAGATAGTGAGTTAGCGTTGAAGTCACATTTTCGAGACTTCATATGATGTTAGCTGCATTACTGCTTGTATACACATCCGTCTAGGAGATTTTACCGTTCCATTATCACACATTCCTCACCCAAATATATATTGGTAAAAGGGCTTAATACCGGCTTCTGCTGATGAGTCGCCAGTAAATACGAAACGAATGTGCATGAGATTACACTTTCCGTTCATGCTGTCTTTGGTTTATCCGTCTGGTCACAACTGAACTAATTTGTTACTGGGTTCGCAACACCTAATACATAGTGTGTCAATCTGTAGTTTTATACCTGAGGTCAGTGTGCTTTCCAGGTAACATTATATGACGTTAGTGAAAATTGTTAAAGAAAGGGATTGCAATCATGAGTGTCACATATAATATCACGGAAAGCGAGCAACATGCAATCTTAATTTACTGAAACAGAAATCACAATAAAATACGCAGGGCAGTCCTCTAACTGCCTACGCTGATAAGTGTGCACCAGCAGTACAGAAACATGATTTATTTATTGACTCTTCGAAATTGATGGTTCTAGACTTGCTAACAAATTCTCTTTTTACGGCGGCCGACCTGCACCAACCCAGTATCTACATTGCTT
Source organism: Eudiplozoon nipponicum (assembly GCA_029291075.1). Classification (NCBI taxonomy): domain Eukaryota; kingdom Metazoa; phylum Platyhelminthes; class Monogenea; order Mazocraeidea; family Diplozoidae; genus Eudiplozoon; species Eudiplozoon nipponicum. The sequence goes on from JAQBSW010000542.1 coordinate 23,431, forward strand.
ACATCCCGGAAACAAGAATTAATCAGAGTACTCCAAAATGTGTCTCATTCGGGCTTAATACGTGGAAAAAATGCCAAATATGGTTTATTCGTGTGGTTATCCTTTATTGGTGTTAATGCCTATTCTCAATAAAGAGCAACAGAATTTCGTTTTACTCTTGCTAGGTTCTGTGTAAGCCTATTAATTATCGACGTTTCAAGCGCTTACGTTCGAACATTAACGTTTGTGCCCATAAAAATGGTTATTTCACAAAACGCAATCGAATAAAATAACCGAACGATTCTATTTACGCATTCTGGTAATTATACTTTCCGTTCATGCTGTCTTTGGTTTATCCCTCTGGTCATAACTGAACTATTTTATTACTAGGTTCGCAACACCAAATACTTACTTTCATATACACAGATCTCCGCAACAAACAGTATTTAACTGTAATATATTGAATTTAATGATGTCATGCTTACCGCGAAATGTGATGACTGATATCGTGAATACTAATCATCGCTTTACAATCATACATATATATATATATATATATATATATATATATATATATATATATATATATATATATGCATAAGCGTTTATTCGGTTTACTTAATGAGACCAATCCTTCGTTTAAAACCATTAGTAAGCCAACAAATTTAATAGAAATATATGTTACTTAACGAGGTTACAACATTTGCTTAAATCTGTATCTGTGAGCATTTTGATTGTGTGTGAATAGAGGCATGACGATGGAACGGGAAATAACGTACCGAGGCTTCGCCTGTCAACGAAGATTTGATCGTATCTCATTTCCATTGGGTGGTGTGAACGATGCTAAATACTTTGGATTAACGGGACGAATCAGCACCCAGCCAACACGAAGACAAACTCGATGCATACTTAGAAATGGGAACGAATCGACTTTTTGCGAATCTGATGGAGCAAAGCGACTATCTTCGTATTTATATCGTAGAGAATTAAAATTAGGCGTTCTTCTCATTTTCTTTATTTATCCTCTATTGCAGCAACTATTGAATTTTTAGTACTTCTCAATGGAGTGAAAGTTTGCAACGGTGAGTTGCACTATCCTCATGATACTGACGGTGCTTTAATGCTAGCGGAAAATTGATGACTAGCTCTTGAAAAACAAGCTTCTGTAAAAATAGTTTTCTTTCATCGATTTCTGGTGACACGAAACCAATTGATTTCTATCGATTTTTTTGGATGTTCCGAAATTAAGGAAAATCTATTCGACGAGCAAAGCAAACCTTTCTGACACTGCTCTCTTATTCACAAGCAATTCATTACAACGTCGTTAAAAATTCTTATTTTTTGTTCCTGGAAAGAATTAAGAATCGAATTATGACTCGTATTGTTTAAAATGGATTCAAGCTTAGCCACAGAAGGAAACTTCTAATTATGATTATTTATATATTTAACAATAGATGTTCCCTGACGTTAAGCGTTATTGACCAAATCAGCTTCGAGATTCTAAATAAGCTGTAAATGCAAATCTTGTATGAATAATGTGCAAGTCTGATTTTATTCTATCCAAATGGAGAGGAGATTCATTGCAATAACTTTTCTACCGTCATAATAAAAATATAAATAGAATTTATTTGTTTTTGTAGAATAAAATTGTGCGAAAATCACATTTACATACTACGTATACAATCTGGTTGTGGCTGTATGATGCACAGTTTCCACATTACATTCTCTTGTGATTTATTTTAAATTTCCGCTTTCATATTTTTTCTACAGCTGTGCTAAATAGCTACAGTTGAATCACTTTGTTCAACTTGAAACACAATAAACAAATGAACGTATGGCTATGCCACTTCAACAAATTTCACTTAAATAGTAATTGGTTCCTATAGTGAATTAAAATATATTCCACATTTTGTGTCAAATCTAAACAAAATTTACACATTTTTCTATAACATATTTCATCAATGCTCCTATAGTTAAAATCAGTTTGTTCATATGTTTTCTTTTATTTTTACAACAAGTGCCCACTTACAGTCGTTTTGCAATAAACGGTTCAAATTTGTTATTTCATTGGTAGTAATAATTCCGTGAATATTTGTAAATAAATGTATGATTTAATAGTCAAATGCATAATTTGTTCAGGAAAATAATTTAAAATAGTATGAACATCTGAAATGCAGTGTTGTAGTTGTTGCCTCAATTTCATCAAATCAGACAATATTAATTATTAACTTCTGAGTTTCAATTGTTTATAAAGCACTTAATTATATCGGTCTTAGAAATGATTCTATTTATTTTTACTTTATAGACATGAAATTCCTTCTCCAACAACACCCTAGCTTAATTAACTGATCTGCGTTTTGACTAACGCAGTTGTTTCTTCCAGTAGTTACCTTTCTTTAACAAAATATTTCGGCTGACTTTATCGGCAGCCTTCTACACTTGGTCCATCCTTACCAGTTTTAAAAAACCAAACTAATGAAGCAAGCGCGGTATTTCCTTTGGCCATATTTATTTTACTTTAGACTGGTCTTTCACTAGATAATTGCGTGTCACATGTGTGAATGTGCATTTCCGTAACTGCCTTGTTCATCTAAGTAAGACTAGAGTGGCTGAATAAAAAATTTCTATTTTCATTTTTTAGAATATTTGTTTTATGCCCTCAAAGTAAAACGCAGATAAGGTAATCTCGATTAATCCAGTTTCGCAAAAAATTATTTCATTTTTATTCTAGCTTGTTGGCGTAAGCATTCTGGCGTTTGTGTTAGCACAAAGCATTCGTGTCCTACAAATTTGGTCGAAGACCCTAATTTGGCACTTTGTGATTATCCTGCTGAATCGCGATGCTGTAAGCCGGCACAAAAAGCTGCATCTGAGCCGTTTCTATCAGGTCAGTAAATATAACTTTTAATTTAGTGTGGAAGTAGCAATAGCAGGTCCTTACAATCATTTTTTACTCTGGAAACCGCTTATTGACATTTCATAGTCTTTAGTTTTCCAATGCCGCGTTTTGCGTACGCGGGTAGTAACTGCACGGACAGTTTCACAAGATCAATTGATCACAATTTCCAATTTCGTTTTGTCTTCGATCGGGCTGAGTTTGTATTCGTCCATATGGAAATGCGGTTCTAAGATGTGATAGAACCGCATTTCCATTGGGACGAATACAAACTCAGCCCGATCAAAGACAAAACAAAATTTGAAATTGTGATCAATCGGATCTTTGTGAAACTGTCCGTGCAAAGCTACTAACCGCGTACGCAAAACGCGGCATTGGAAATTATGAAGCTGGCACTCCGCAATCAAATTTCAAAAAATACTTGAGTTTTTAGTTTACCTGTCTCAGTTTAGGACAAAATTTATATTCTACAGTACGATTTTAAAACAAAACGGTTAATTTGTTGCTGATGTCATGAATTCTACAACACAAATAACATGAACTTGTAAAACAATCATTATCAAATAGTGCGAATTGACGTACATTGTGATAAAGCTCTTTATACGCAAACATTCTCTTCATCTGCACTTCATTGCCAAAAAATATTTTCAATTATTTTTGGCAAGTACCACTTTTGGTTGTAAAACATGCCAGTCCGTATTTTAGTAAAAATTCAATAGATTGAACGCTAAATTACACTATTCGGTTAAGAAATTAGCATCATTTTCCAGGTTCTTCTATCTAGCAGCAATTTATTCTAGATAAAATAGAAAATTCTGTCCTTTTTTAGATCCAGGGCATTCAACCTTTAAGACAGACGTTGGTTTTGAACAGACATATCAGAATATGTGCTTAATTTAGTAAAAATTATTCTCAATATGCTGTTAATGATTGCAAATTTCATTTTTTACGTAAGATCTAATATGAATGTTTATATTACACTTGAAAAGATCAGCGGCTTCGAAAATCTTTTTTTCATAATTCGATTCTAATTTTTTTCAATGTGGACAATGACAACGTACTCCTAAAAGTATTTATTTGCGTGAATGAAATTATAAAAATGTTATTCTTTATTATTTTTTAATTATTTTATACATTCAATAAATAATGCAATAGAAATACGTTTAAATATGGAATATATTATGATCTGTAAGATTTGACGTTGCGGTAGCTAATCTTTAGGCCTATAACATTGAGTGGATCACCTGAGATTAACTCAGATTGTATCAGAAACTGAAGCCTGGATTGCTCAGAGTTAAACATGGAACAACGGCTAAAAATCATGAGACAACGATATTAAAAAAATATATTGTTTTAAATTTTTACAAAAATTTTTTATGTAGGTGAGATCCAATTTACTATACATTATTGTTAAAAATTGCCAAAATTTGTAAAATGTGTTCTGAGTTTTCATTAGAGGGTATTAGTTTGGTGTTAGCTGCAAAAATTAAGATTTCTGGATATACCATTTAAAATTAGGGCTTGACTAGATGATATTGTTTTATTAAATAAAGAGTGAACAAGTAATAATTAATTTATTAAAAGAGCATGTATATTATTTACAACTAAACTCAGTTTGCATTACAAGTTGAACCATTCAAATTATTTGCACCACATTCTACAAGTCAACTCTGGCCACATGTTATAGCTTAACTCTCTGTATTCACCTCGTGATGTTGTTTTCAATTATGTAAGTCTCAGTAAAGGAATAAATTGCGTTTAAGGCAAAACTCGTACGTGTGGTGACAGAAAAGCTTTAGGATCTGTAAGCAGCAGCCTATAAAGTATGGTTTTTGAAACCTCTTTATACAGCAATCAGGAAGAGATTCTTCTACCTAATTCATACCAACAACCAATACCGAATGAAATTCTAATGTACAATATGACTTGAAGAAAACTATAATTTTCAAAACTGATAAACACTACCAAATTTGCAATTTTATGAGGCATTCATGATTGTGCTGCTTCAACAATCAAATTATGGCCATTTGCCTTACAAGACCGTCAGTCTAGACGAATCTGTCCAAGCAACGCAGAGTTCAGTTAGGTTAAATGCTAACGCTTTGTCAAGAAAATGTGGCTTCTTGCGTAAGCTCGAGATTGTATATAGACGATTGCAGATCCTTAGTCACCACGGTCATTACAGCGGGCTTTTATTGTACGGCGACAGCCGCTGTAGCTTGGTTAAAAAATCAATCATATATACGAATTTGATTAATATGTCGTCTAGTGAATAGCAAACTTTGCATGTTTTACAAAAGGACATAATTAACGAGGTCACAAAATATGTAGACGAAAAAATAACCAATGATGACGGATTTTTTTATTATAAGGAATTCAGCGTAAATAGTCTACAGCAGAGGTCCCGCATGACACTGCGCATTTCGCATAATAGTAGATTTGTAATAATTTCCAACAGGCATTGCGTGAATATGAAGTTTTATCCTGGAGTTATTTCTGTACTGCTCAAATACGGACAGTTGAAAATCATGAGACATGCGAAACCAAAGTTATGTCGGGTGTCTTGGAAAGCCATCATGGCTAATGGAAAATGACATCCTTAATTATTAATTGATGATTAAATTTATTCTATATCTATTATCATGAGGCGAATTTTAAGTCAATGAAATTAACAAACATTGACACAATTTTTATGTATGCATTGCTAAATAAAACGACTGTCCATAACAAGAGATTCCAAAAGTGTAAGCCGGTGTGTTTCGCTCTTTACCTAATCAAATTCAAAAGATGGTGCAGTAAGTTAAAATTTCCTACAAAATCTAATAATTGTTACAAAATAAGTTCTCAAAAAGGAGAATTGTTTTTTTGATAAGCTGGTTATATAAGGAAACATTATATCATCAGATGAAAGTCTAAGATAATAAAATATGATGCCCAGATAGACTTGATAAGGTGATTTCAGACTCTACTTTGAAATAATTTTAATTTTGATAAAGTTGTTCATTATCGATCTTCAATAACTCCATACCTGTATTGCAGATTATAATCTAATAATGATTCGGAACAAAACCATTTCGAGGCAACTTTCTTGCACTTCATCAAAAAGAAATATGACTTGAAATTTACCATCATCTGTAGTTTTATACTTTCCTCATATTGCCAATAAGTTATAATCAGTAAAATATCATATTTCAAAGTATATAACCTACAAACAAAGCATCGATTACATAATTGCAGATAACAAAAACCCCACGCAATATTTTCAAACAAATCTTTGATAAAAGTAAAATAATACGTCAACGCAAATAATAATAATAATAATAATAATAATAATACTACTACTACTACTACTAATAACAGTAATAATAATAATAATATATATTAATAATAATAATAATAATAATAATAATATTAATAATAATAATAATAATAATAATAATAATAATAATAATAGTAGTAATATTACTAGTACTACTACTAATAATGGCAATAATAATAATATTTATTATTATTATTATTATTATTATTATTATTATTATTATTATTATTATAAATAATAATATTTTTAAAATGCGATAACAAAACTCCCAATAATATTATTAATTGCATTATTAATACTAGGAATATTATTAGCAACATCAACACTAATATTGATAAATATGCTTATATGAAAAATTATTTTTATTTCTATCTACTTTTAAATGGATAAGACGTTATTCGTAATTATTTATTTTAATTCTAGACAGTTGTGGACAGGCGCCATTATACTTTGATGAACATCAGAACAAATATGGAATTATAAACGGTGTCACGGCAAGACCTCACGAATATCCATGGCTTGTAAGCCTTAAACGGAAAGCTGCTGATAACAATTACTATCATTACTGTGGCGGTTCAATTATTCACAATAAATGGATTCTAACTGCAGCACATTGTATATTTAACCAGTAAGTGAAACAACAGTGACCATTTTCTGAAGGGACTTGCAATTTTAGTTGGAATTGAGATTGATTGCTCGTTTGTTTGTTCATGAAGCTCTCCTAAAAATGACATCCTATTAATTATTCAGCTATTCTGGCGTCACATGGACATTTTGGAAACAGGTAAACATCGTGAAAAAATGTAAAAATACCATAATTTATTTTATAAATGCTTAAAAATTGGCAAATATAAGCTTATCTCATTTTTATGTATTCCAGCCCAAATTTACTATTAGATGACATGGATTGGTATACTTTCGAGTGTTGTAAGGGGCTTACTGTATAAAAGAAATAATTTTTATTCCGATTATTAGAAAACATTATTTAACTATTTCTTCGATAATTTTTGGCGAAAACCTCAGTATCTCTTCTTTATGCCATTAATAATCATCCACATTAAAACGCAGAATAAATCAATTTGAACAAAATAGAAACATACAATCTTATGCAAAATACTCAATTTTTAACGCTTGCTAGAGTTCTGTTAATTGGGCAAAATTGAATTTATAAATATTTGGCAATGATTTCAATGAAATTGGCATAAATATTATTATTAATATAAAAAAATAAAATTTAGAATTTAAATGCAATCTGAGGTTTTTATATTTTTTATATACATTCTGGGTTTTCATTTGATTATGCTAGTGGTAACAAATCTGACTCGGTTTTACTTCCATTTCTTGCTTTCCCTGATTGGCATGTGTGTATGCGTTTGTGTTTGTGTGTGTGCCTGTATGCATGTAAAGGTCATTCTTATATATATATATATATATATATATATATATATGCAAATACATATTGAAAAAATGTATATTGGTTGGATTTCATTTTACTTTCAGTCATTACAGATTAAGCGCACACAGAAACGTAAATTCTGTTCATCCAGTTCAAGAGGTTTTTCCATAATCAGTTATTTTGCAAAAATTATCAGGATTGTTACCTCCATGATTTAAACCTCCAACCATTATATTCAGAATCAAGCAATATATACTCATCTTGATGAAGCAGGCGGATTAATTGACTTTTATTAATGTTATGCTATTTGTGTTCTAATCTAATCTTTTCTCCAAGAAATCGTCTATATTATATATTTTAAGCTAAATTTGCAACTACCCAGCCACGATCAGTCACAATAAGATAGACACAACGCTTCCTCTACAAATGAAATATTTTATTTCATATATTCTTGTTATAAATGTACGTTTACAATCCTTCTGAGACGATCAACGTGAAAAATAGAGCAAAACATTATTTATTTATGTATTTATTATATGTTTATGCACATCTGAAGAAGACAAAATACTTGTAACTTGGTAAATGAATAAAACAGAAGTTTATACGCGGCTGAAACAGTATAGTGTGATGAATAGCAATTCGATCAACAAAACTATCGAAAGATCAATAAATAATCACAGATATACTTGCAGACATTAAGAAATTAGAGATAAATCTGTTACTCTACATGAATTGTATACGTTCAATTTAGTTAATAACACAAAAATATGCTCAAGCAAATAGATTCGTATCAATTTATATATATATATATATATATATATATATATATATATATATATATATATATATATATATCAGTGAGATATTCATTGTGGCGGAGATCTACTATAAATGCAATTGTGTATTAGGTCTTGCGGGCCAAGTGAAAATTTAATTCTAATATGACCATAGGGATAAAGCGAAGTCTGCCGGAACGGAACTTATAATCTTATGTGCACATTCGTTTCGTGCTTACTGGCGACTCATCAGTAGGAGTCGATATTACACCCTATACCCACTATATAACAGGGTCAGGAATGTGGGACAATTGGACGGTACAATTTCCTATATGAAAGTGTATGCCAGCAGTAGTAGAGGAAACGTCAAATTAAGCCTTCGACAATGTGATTTCAACGCAAACTCTCTAGATGTTATATTTATCAAGTCTTAAGGCGTACCAACGCTATGGTTGCCGAAAAGATAAATGGTACCAAAACAATGGATTTCAATGCACGCTAAATTTTATCCTTCTGATAATATTTTAACCAATTTTTTATTAGATGCTAAACACCTAATACACAATTCATATATGATAATGTTTAATTATTCAATATGGCTAGTCAGTCTAAAGATACTGGTGATGAGAATGTTTGAGACGGCTATACACATCTTTGGTATTTATATTGACAAATAGTAATTGAATTTATGTAAAGAATAATTTTGGAATGATACCAAAAAAGACAACAGTAGAATAGTACAGCAGCAGCAAAATCTTTTGGCGAGGGACTAAATTAAGGACTATTTTGTGCGTCATGTAAAATAAAGTGTGCATATAAATTTAACTAACACGAATAAAATATATATTATAAAAACTGATGATTATCATTATATTATCGTCTGATCATTTAATATTAACTGCATAATGCGACGCTTAAATTCAAATTAAATATTTGTAGTAAAGCCATGGCTGGATATGCAAAGCTGTTACTATAAAATAAAAATTTAATAAATAATGAAATAATTGAAATTTTGCTCAGATTTAAACTAACTTTTATATATTTGTATTTTTTTCACATGCCATAACTGACCAATCAATTATTTTTTCCTGTTCAAATTAAATTATGCTGCACATGATTTTTATTCTGAAAACAAATCAAATGTATCAGTTTATTTCACGATTATTTGTCGATTCATCATTTGCACACTTCAATCATGCGTAAAGGAATATCTTTAAAAAATAAAGTAGTACTCTGTGCGTACGCCGAATTTAAATATAGTAACTTCTCATTTGTAAGGTGTTATTATTAAATTAGAAGTTCTACCTACTAAAATAAAATTATCAAATAAATTAGGCAGAACTTAGCAGTTTAAACGAAGCTCAGTGTTTATTTATTGTGGCATGATTTGTCAATGGTTTATAAAGATTTATTCTTAAAGTTAGTTAGAAATAAAAGAACACACCATTTTGAGAGATCAAATACAAGAAGCTATTTTTAAATCCTAACATCATTGTTATAAATAATTTTCCTTCAGAGAATAAAAGTAAATTTCTTGCAACATTCATGCTATGGAACGTATATTTGATTTTTTTAAACGCGGTTAACATTACAGAATAATTTGAACCGGTTATTAATACAAATATTCATAAAATAATTTAAAATTCATGCCGTCTACATTAGGATGTTTAGCTTAAACTATGAAGAAATTACACTTACTGAAACTACTTGAATTTTATCTATAATTTTATACAACTATCCAAAGATTCTGAATGGGCCTTTTATTTTTTGGATTAACGTTCACAATCTAGTTTTATGTGTAACCCTCTTTAAATCTTAAACTAATCCATTGTTTATTTTAACAGTTCATTTTATTGATTTTCTGTAAATATATTGTTTATCTTAAGGTCTATGCAGATAGAAAAAATTATTGCGGTATACTAATTGCTGAACTGTTTCTCCAACTTCGGTTTTGTAGACCTTCTAGTGCACCGACATTACTCCATTTAATTACTTCTGTCGTACACCATTCCACAATTGTGAAGTCTAAACATGGTATTTGCATTAAGAGAAGCACATTTCCTATTTACATCGAGTGCATTCCTGGCTTGTTCAAAAAATGCTACCTATTTCTTATGAAATGTGTGATTTTATTTTGATTTTAGCTTGTAGTATATCTTTGTACCCGATGTCCTTTACGATGCACTTCAAAGTGATTTTCTATATATCCAGAAGGAAAAACCAGGCAGGAAGCCTTGTAGGTTACTTTCCAAATGCTCAAAATTGATGTCTTTGTAATAAACTGCAACTATGAGAAATTGTAGTTTCATATTCTATTACCAAAAACCGAGTTTGCGATTACATGTCTTTATTATGAAAATTGTCAGAACTACTTTAGAACGATCACAATACCAGTATTTATTTAAATCATGGGTGCGATCTTAACATAAAGTCCAAACCCATTATATACATACATTTATCAAGAAAAATTAAGCCATTTATAATGTTGTATGTGGAGTTCATTCATTAGACCGGTTTCGTCTTAATTGAAAACTAATCACGTACACCCATGAATTTGACACGGGCAGGGTTCGAACAAGGGCATTTTTCCGTCGGACACTTTTGATCTAAACACAGAGTTACCCTGCTGCATTCTACATACAATTTTCATTTGTAAATTAGCTAATGTTACTTGGTTAGCCTTACCTTAATGTGGACTATATCTGGCATTTCATTAGACCTCACTTTCCAACTAACCGTCTCCAATCTGTCATTACAGAACAGACAACAGACTAACTGGAGAATTAGTAATAAATTGAGCTTATATATAAATAAGCGAACATGGGTTGCGCGGTCATTGATAACATATATTTAACAATAAGAGTAATTGAAAATTTTAGACAACGCTGTACTTTTAAAGGAAGTTTTATATTTCCCTGTCATACAAATTTAGGCACACAGTTACATTCATTTTACATTGCATTAATATATTTGTATAGAACTTACTGTGGCCTTTTTAAATCTATAATTCATTTAGTTTTAGACCGATCCATAAACTTGAACTCCTTGCTCTGAGATATATAGTCACGTATAAATTTTGCTTACTGCAATTTTATGCGAAAAATTTTATTCTTCAATTATCATCAATAAATTATTGATTATAAATTATTGTTTATATATATATATATATAAACAATTTAAAATTTTTCATTAATTTCTTCCATTATCATTATTTTTTTATTGTTGATAATTTATTTTTATTATTATTATTAATTCACCTATTATTATAATTATTATTATTATTATTATTATTATTATTATTATTATTATTATTATTATTTTTCTTATTACTAGTAGTGGTAGTTGTAGTATTTATAGTAATGGTTGTAGTGAAAACTGTAGTTGAACTAGTAGTAGCAGAAAGAGTTGTATAAGTAACAACAGTAAGAGTATTGAAAATAATGGTCGAATTAATAATAGTCGTGCTAGGGTAATTCTTCAACACGTATTGAAATTTATTATTTATAATATAATTAAAGAAATGCAAAATTTTCAAGCTGCTTAATGTGAGAATTAGTGATATAGGATACACAATTTGTGCCGAGCACGCAGTACCCATTTATATATTTATAATGTCAATACCATTTTGCAGAAGTCTGAATTGGCACACTGAATATGCTCATATTGGAATCTTTTATATGCAAAGTAAAACTAATATTGTATCTTTAATTAAACACAAACCAAAATATATTCAAATAATTCTTAGACAATTATTTAAATCTATGTTAAATATTATCACTTTTGTTTAACAAAACCATGCTGATTCCTTATAAAACAAAATGTAAAATAGCGGTTGATTAATATTTAAGTTAATAAGACCAATTTTTTAAATTGTAACGTGAAGTCTTTTATAGAACTTTTGCAATCGATAATTAGCCATTTATGAATCAAAATGCAGAAACATGAGCATTGTTGTCTGTCTCAACTATACGTTGTTAATTTCAACTAAATTATGTGTTTAGTTCGTGTTCTTGGATTGGAATTCTAAAAGCAATTTTGCCGTTTATGATGACAAAAGTTTTATTTGATTCAAATTAACTAATTTATTTATCGATTAGCCAGCACACTTTCAAAATCATTCTTTTAATTTTTTTAGGAAAGTTAATGAAACTTATGCATTTGCGGGTCTTTTCGACAGAGTGCCATCCGAATTTGACATTGGCCTCTCAGTGCAAATGACCCAAGTAAAAGCGTTCTTTGTTCATCCGCTCTTCAACTCGTTAACGTTTGAAAACGATATTGCACTCGTGGAATTAAGAACTCCCTTCAGATTCACCTATGCTGTACAACCGATTTGCCTTCCAAACAAGGACAAGCTGAACGAAGCTGACATCTACACCGTTCTAGGATTTGGACGCACTCAAGATTTTGTATATGCTGATAGGCTTAATTCTATTCACCTACCTAATATTGCGTTGACGACATGCGCTAATCTTAATGACGAGCCTGTTTTCGAATCTAATTTATGTGCAGGTTTTCTTGAAGGCGGTCGGGACAGTTGTAAAGGAGACAGTGGCGGGACAATGCAAAGAAGAGTGCCTGACTCCGACAACATTATGCGAGTAAGTCGGTTTTCTGTAGGCTTTAGTTTGCTTATCAGTAAAGTTGGTGTCTATAGTGTATGCCTATAATTCCACATTAAAATAAGATTTTGTAATGTGTAACATTCAAAAATATATATTTTACAAGCGCAAAACCATAATGAAAATTCATCAAGAATGGCGAATAAATAAACCAAGAAATTAATTTCCTTAAATCAAGCTCGCAATCTTGGTATAAGGAAATGTTACCACCACCCGCGCAATCAATTATTGTTAAAAAGTATATAATATATAGGAAGTTTGTTAGAAATAATGAAATTTACATGCATTAATAGCAATTTAGTATTCCTACAAGATGGGATAGAAAATAAATTGTGACGATATAGCTGAATTTAGCCCAATTGCCTATTGGAATATTTTCCCGCTAGATTTCCTTATATTTTTGCCCTCTTATGAGCGCTGTAGTTAATGAGGGTTCATTGTGGTGCAGACTGGTCAATGCTATCGTAAAATATAGTATTTCTCTAATATTTGTAATTTCTATTAACTCTGATAATTTTAAACGAAATTTTTGACAATAAATTCACGAATTCTGAATGTAGAACTGCTAAACTTATGTTTAATATATAGTAGTTTAATATTTTAGGGTTTTTCAGAATAGGAATATTAACAGCCATTATTTGCCAAAATGATAATAGCTATTGGAATTTCGATAGCCTCTAGTTAGGTATATTGACAGATACACACATAAATAGTTTTAAAAAATTTTTTTTAAACCTGCGTTTTTTATGAAGAATTTCCATTTATTTTGGAAAATATATTTATATTGAAAAATTATTTCGTCTGGATTTAATAATTTGATCACTGTCTATGCAAACATGAATTCGCACACGGTAGCAAACGCAACTAGATTATTGGACCGGCTTCATCTCACTGAGGCATTACAAAATGGAGGTCAAAATTGCTGTGTTCGGTATTCGAAAACAAAGTGATTTTTTGGAACAGACCTGCAACAAATTCATTATTTTCCCAATGTCAAATTTTACCCTTACTATGAGCTATTTTGGTGGATTCGCGTGAATAAAGCAATTGACATCGAATAAAAACTTGAATAGGTAACTAATGCACAATATCTACTGGACAGGATTTTTCTCACGGGACAACACTAAAAAATAATTAGACCTGCTTCTTCAGGAAATCGTACAAGGAAGCCCACGATTCTGAAATATTATTGTGTATCCCTCCATACATTTATATCAAATCTTCTTTGGCGTGAGTATTTTGGCATTGTTTCTGCCTTCTATTTATCAGGTATCTCAGCATATATTCATGATTTCAATTTATTTGAAAATTGACCAAAATATGTTAACTAGCAGGAAGAACTATATCCTCCTTAAATGTGCCATAAAAAAGTATATTTATTCTTAATATAAACGAAGTCATGACATCGGGCAGTAAAGGCGACCCATTCCGTATAACACGTTTGTCCATATTGGGCAGTCGTCAAGTATTGACAGGGCTCGAATAAGCACACATTTTTTTCGGAGTCAGGGACTATGTTTACGCCACATTTGATGTACACCACATCCCCTTTTATGCCATATATTACCTCATGGTGACCAGTTATAAATTCAGGTCTTTAGAAATTCCAAGCAATTTCCGGCTGAATTCGGCATAAAAATTATAATTGCGTGTAAAGTGCTGAAGGAGTGACGCAGAGGGAACTGTCTCAAACTTCGAGCCTCGTTCGTGGTAAATTCAGGACACTATTTGACAAGTTACCGATAAAAAAATCGAACATTCAATCTGCCGAATTTCCTGTCAAATAATGTAATGTTTGGCTTATAATCCAGGAACATATTACCGTAATCCTGTCATTAGACTTCAATTTATATATATATATATATATATATATATATATATATATATACATATATATATATATATATAAATTGAAATCTAATGCCTGGATTACTATAATATCTTCCAGCATTATATACATAAGACAACAGGCAGAAAATTGAAAAAAAAATTGTCAAACATTGTTAGCCACAATTTATGAAATGCAAAATTGAAATACACCTTTTGCTATTTGAAATCCATTCTGTAGCGCAATGATTAATTTTCTGACCTGTATTACAAATATTTTTCAGACACTGATTCCAAATTTTTGTTGATATTTCTGGGAGAATTCTGAAAATTTTTTAGGATATCATTGTGTTTTGTTATCGTGATTTTAAATTTCGAATAAATTACCTTGTCCTTACATTGTAAAGGAGAAAATTATTGGGCCCATGGATATTTTCCATTTGTTTTAAAGATTAAAACCAGCAGAAATGCATGATTTCCAGATTTCTTAATAGTGAAAACTTGAAATATTATAACAACTACTTTAAACATGTAATTAATTTTTTTAAATTGGTTTTACTAGGAATTTCATGCATAGTGTTTATTCATCAATAACCGAAATATGTTCTGAATTTATAAATTTATTTTTCAATGTAGGCCGTCTTAAGTGGAGTTGTGTCTTGGGGTGATGGATGCGCGATTCGCATGAAGCCGGGCGTCTACACCAATGTCCTATATTATCTGGATTTTATTGATTTCATAACAGGATTGCCACTATCCTATCCCGATGGCAGATACGCTTACGCCAAATCAATCACCGTACACCACTTTAAACGAATAGAACGCGTTAAGGACCAATTGTAGTGGCGGCTTGAACTCGGAAAGTGTTAAAAACTAAATTTGTTACTATTCCACCATTTTACGTAAATTAAATTGTTTACGATTTTTTCAATTTTCTTTTAATTATTAAATTAACCCGAAATAAATTTTGCATTGTTGCATATACAGGGTAAAACATCCTATGACAAACGCAAATGGGATAATTTTGTGCGAAAGCCGGTAAACCTTTTGCACCGTCAGTCATACGTACTGACGCGTGTCGACATTCCATGATCATCATGAGAGTACGATGGCAAACTGACTTGCGAGGATCAAAAAGCAATGCATATATATATATATATATATATATATATATATATATATATATATATATATATATATATATATAAATCAAAATTAGATTTGCGGCTCTAGGCTCTAGTATTCTAGTATGCATTGTTCTTGTCTCGCAAAGTCCTTTTACAATATATTTCGACAGCTCGCTAAATAAAATAGGATTGGTGTTTAATTCAAGTTCGCAAACTTGATTTAAAGATTTGTTACCACACCCGCGAAATTAATGGTTGTTTAATTGTAATTAATATATGGCGAAATCTGCAAACAGTTAATGATCGTGGCTGAATAGAAATTGTGCAGCCAACATTTCCAATCAAGTTCAATGTATGTGAGACTACTAGAGGTGAGAGCCGCATATCTAATTTTGCTTCCCATATATATGCAATACGGTTTGATTCCCGCTAGGCAGTTTTCCTTTGCACACTGATGATGATTATGGAAGGACGAAAGGAGTCAGTTCGTGCGACTGAAGATAGTTTTGTTCGACGACTATTTAAATACAATGGGATAGGTGTTTACTTCAAGCTCGCAAACTTGACGTAAAGAACTGTTACCACCACCCGCGCAATCAGTTATTGTTAAGCGGTAATTTATATATATATATATATATATATGGTTGCGTGGGTGGTGGTAACAATTATTATAAATCAAGGTTGCAATTCTTGATATAAACACCTGACCCATTAATTACTTACATATGTCAGTATAAACTAAGAATTGTATAGTGTAGAAAAGGCAATTCATCCAGTGAACCGGTTTCGTCCTTATTGAATTCATTCAATTTGGCCGGGTGCGCGGACGGGATACGAACCTGGGCACGTCTGCTGAATCTGGTGCTCTAACCACTGAGCTGTCCTGCACGCACTGCCACTGGTACAGTTATATACTAACTAATGCCAACTTGGTTAGTCAATTTTTCCTTCAGGTGGAGCTCATATGGCATCCATTTAGACCCCAAAGTTCAACTAGCAATTCCCAATCTGTCATTACTGAACAGACACCACATTACATGGAAATGGTATTGAAATGAACATTTATATAATTAAACAAACATTGGTTGCGCGGGTGGTGATAACAAAGTTATTATAATCAGAGTTGCGGTCTTGATATAAACACCTGACCCATTAATTACTTACATATGTCAGTATAAACTAAGAATTGTATAGTGTAAGAAAGGCAATTCATCCAGTAGACCGGTTTCGTCCTTATTGGGAACTCATCTGTACTGGCCAGAATTTGCCGTAAGTGTGTCCGTAAGTGTGACTGACGGTAGGTTTCTTATGTTGATCGACAACTGGTTAAATACAATAGACTGGGTGTTTACCTCAAGCTCGCAAGCTTGATAAAACTATTGGTACTAGCACCCGTGCAATCCTTTATTATTTTATCCCTAGTTACCGCGTATTATTTATATCAACTTCGTCGACTTGTTCCAGTCCTTGGTATTCTGACGTGTCAATATGCTGTAACAATTGCAAATTTTAAAAGTCCCCATCATGCAATTGTTGCGGAGAACACTTTTAAATCGTCTATTTTGTCCAAAGTTGAAAACATATTAAATAGACATTACCTGATCTGCGTTTTGACTAACGCAGCTTTCATTGTTCCAGTAAATTTCTTTTTTTTTTTTTTTTCATAATATTTCGATCTTCATTACCGTAGGCCTTCATCAGTTGCATTCACGAAACAAATGAAGCAAATGTTTGTTTCATGAAATGCATCTGATGAATCTACAATGAATCGAAAAATAAAAAAAAATTTACTGGAACAATGGCTCTACGTAAAGCTACAAATCAAATAATTCAATAATTCAGTACCCACAAAAAACATTCCTTCAAGAAACATTAAATAGACAGATTGAACCATTAGAATATTCTCCTTAAAAACCAAATTATAGAATCATAATATATTCCTCTTTTAAATGGTCGCAGAAAACTTAGAACTTTAAAAATCTTATTAATTTTGCCCAAATCTAGTGGATAGTACTTATTGAATGAATTCAACAGAAGATTCCGAGCTGTAAGGAAACGTCAACAAAAATATTTCGACTAAAATCCATTTTCTTTTGCACACATGTATAAAATGGCGAAATTTACCATCGATAAATTAATACGTAATTGGCACAAAAATATAGTAATTGTAAAATGACACCGAATAAGGTTATTTTGTGAAATAAGAATGTGTTCATACTAAACCACTGGTCTGCAAGCCGGTCTTTATATTCTCAAAACATTGCTCAATCTTAATCATACATTATTCATTACAAGAATGCCAAAATTGCTAAAAACTTCTTAAAATATTGTTTACACAGAGACTATTTCTATGGTGGGAAGTAATCATTGTCTATTTTGCAGTGCCGTATAAGTGTAAAACTTTTATAAGAGAGCTATATATATATATATATATATATATATATATATATATATATATATATATATATATATATATATATATAAATCAAACCACGCCAGATTCGTACTAGAGAGCATAAAGACAAGCAGGTTCTCCTTATCTTTCAATTTAGAGGTGACCTACTCGCCTCAGTATATGGTTCGTGGTAAAATAATTTTACTAAGTAGAATTTTCGCAGTGTAAAAATTCAGCACACAGAGAATCGGGAAGTTGGATTTGAAAGGTTAATTGCCGATTCTTACCAAATCACTCATTGTCTACAAATACTCATGTTTGTGCGTCAACAAATATAATGGGCGTACGAAGAAGTAGTTGATCAACAGAATTCGGAAACATTTAACACCGAAATTTATTCAAAATCTAGGCTCCGACAGCAATATCTGCTATTTCCGATCATATATTGGAAAGGGGGCACAAAGCAAATTTGGCTAATTTAACAATTCTAAACAAAGCATAATCAGGAATATTGTTATATATATATATATATATATATATATATATATATATATATATATATATATATATATATCAGTATAATATAAACATTATAAAGAAGCATAGAGCAATTCATCCATATATAATCATGTGTGTCATGTATGTATGTATGTATATATATATATATATATATATATATATATATATATATATATATATATATATGCTTCATCATTGTAGTTCATTCTTTCGTAGTATTTCCCCGTATATAACATTTACTGTGAAAATTTTGAGAATATGTCAGCCTAACATTCAATCACGCTGAGCCAGAATATCTGATGGTTCACCGTAGGATTACAGCAATTCCGAACATCAATCTATACGAATCTTTGCTTCTAATAATAAAATATACGCCGTTGCAATATACGTTTGCATTCTATGAATTAAACTTCCAAAAGCACAAAATAGGTCCACTAAAATTCTTGCAATAATTCTTGAAATTTACAATTTATCTGTCATCATCTGGAAAATAAGTGTATGAAAATCACAACATAAAAAAGCAATTGGAGATAACCAAGTGTTAGTTACAGTTTACATAATAAGCCAACATTAATTCACTGATTAACTTGAAGACAAGTAACCGTAGCTTCTAAGGCAGTCTAATTAAAAAAAATAAAGGGATAATTTTTGTTAGCGCAACCCATCACGCCAGGCTGCAGAGTGGACCAGAGCTTCATATTTAAACTGATTTCACGAAATTTGTAACGTCAGTAAAAGTAAGACGCTGCCACACACAATTAGCTAGGATCTGCTTAACTCAAGCCTGTAAATTTATGTATAAAGCTGATAAAAAAGCACACAAAGTGCAGAAAGGCGAAAAGTTTCCAACAAAGAGAAAATAATTCTTAAAAATGAAGTGGAATTTTAATATTTAGAATGAATACATCTTGATTCAATCTCAAATGTATAAGATAAAAATTATAATTCAATTGGACATTGTCCATTCAGCCATAGGTTTAATTATACCATCCAAATAATTAAACACAAAGCACTCATAAAAGTGTCAATTTAGGTATCATAAGATTTTACTTATGAAATATTCGCACTTAAGTAGAATTTATTTTTAAAACGAGAATAAATATGATTGGAATATATGTAATGATTTTTTTCCGTTATCATCACAAATGTGAATGACAACGATCTCGATTCGACACGCATCCTCAGGCTGAAATTTTATTTTTGAAGGAATTACGCAATATGCACTCTAAGGAATGCCAGTTTAGATATTTAGAAGTTGTGGACGTGTGAAATATTTACACAAAAGGAGAATATATTGCTAAATCGACAATAAATACGATTGCAATGATTGCAATCGATTTTTCCCGTTATTACCGCAAATGAAAATGACAAAGAACTCGATTCGACCGGCTAGTGTCTTAGTATCCTCAGACTGGAATCAATTTTGAATAAAAAAAATTATAATTAGTGTCAATAAAGATATTAAGAATGTAATGACGTGTGAAATATTTACACTAAAATAGAATTTATCCTTAAGTTGACATTAAATATGATATTTTGAAAATTTGGAAAGAATATTTTGAGTTTTTAAAGCAAAGGTAAATTCTGTCTTTATTGGATACACTGAATCCTCTGCATCCCCAGGCTGGAAATTCACCTGACGAATATGTTCAATAAAGTATAATTTGGTCTTAAATGAAAAATAATTATGATATGAATCTTCTGAGAAAATGTTTCCAGTTATTACCACAAACGTGAATATTAACGATCTCGATTCGACACACTGGTGCTTCTATATCCTCAGGCTGGAAATTTATCCCTGAAGCAATTTGAAGAACTACATTCCAAAGAGTGTTGCTTTAGATATTAAAAATAATTCACATGGCGAACATGTTCAATAAAGTATAATTTGATCTTAAATGAATAATAATTATGATATGAATCTTTCGAGTAAATGTTTATAGTTATTACCACAAACGTGAATGATAACAATCTCGATTCGACACGCTGGTGCTTCTCTATCATCAGGTTGGAAATTTATCCCTGAAGCAATTGGAAGAAATACATCCCAAAGAGTGTTCCTTTAGATATTAAATATAATCCACGTGGCGAATATTTTCAATAAATTATAATTTGGTCTTAAATGACAAATAATTATGATGTGAATCTTTTGAGAAAATGTCTCCAGTTATTACCACAAACGTAAATGATAAGGATCTCAATTCGACACGCTGGTGCTTCTTTATTCGCAGGCTGGAAATTTATCCCTAAAGCAATTGGAAGAAATACATTTCAAAGAGTGTCACTTTAGATATTAAATATAATTCACGTGGCGAATACGTTCAATAAAGTATAATTTGGTCTTAAATGACAAATAATTATGATAGGAATCTTTTCAGTAAATATTTCCAATTATTACCACAAACGTGAATGATAATGATCTCGATTCCACACGCTGGTGCTTCTATATTCCCAGGCTGGAAATTTATCCCTGAAGCAATTGAGAGAAATGCATTCCAAAGAGTGTTGGTTTAGATATTATTTACAATTCACGTGGCGAATATGTTAAATAAAGTATAATTTGTTCTTAAAAGACAAATAATTATGACATTTTTTTTTTGAGTAAATGTTTCCAGATATTACAACAAACTTGAATGTTAATGATCTCGATTCGACACGCTGGTGCCTCCATATCCTCAGGCTGGATATTTATCCCTGAAGCCTTTTGGCAAGAACTCACTTAAATTTGTCAGTTTTAATATTAAGCCGCTACTGGAATGTTAAATATGTACTCAATAGGAGAATTTATTCGTATATCCACAGTAAATGGGCTTAAAATGTTTAGAATGAATATTTCGCGTTATCACGGCAAATGTAAATGTTAACTATCTTGATTCGACTGGCCATTGTCTCCGCCTCCTCAGGTTTGAAATCTTTCCCTTAACCTATTAAGCAAAAACAGACCTAAGTGTATTGTTTTGATATTTGATCATTTTTCACATGTGAGATGAGTCCAATCATATGTAAATTATTCTTAAATAACAAATAAATATGTTTGGAATCTTTAAAGTAAATGTTTTCTTTTATTATCTCCTTTTTATATGATATCGATCTCGATTCAAAAGTCTATTTATTCTCCACCCTTAGGCTGAACATTTTCCACTCCTAAACGTATCATTTTGATATTTTGTTGCTATCGACATGTGACATATGTACACTTAACAAGATTTTTTTCTTAAATCGACAATAAATATGAATGAAATGTTTGGAATTAATGTTTCCCTTATTACCGCAAATGTAAATGTTAACTTTCTTGATTCGGACTGGCCATTGTCTCCGCCTCCTCAGGTTTGAAATCTTTCCCTTAACCTATTAAGCAAAAACAGACCTAAGTGTATTGTTTTGATATTTGAACATTTTTCACATGTGAAATGAGTCCAATCATTTTTAAATTATTCTTAAATAACAAATAAATATGTTTGGAATCTTTAAAGTAAATGTTTCCTTTTATTATCTCCTTTTTTTACGATATCGATCTCGATTCAAAAGTCTATTTATTCTCCACCCTTAGGCTGAACATTTTCCACTCCTAAACGTATCATTTTGATATTTTGTTGCTATCGACATGTGACATATGTACACTTAACAAGATTTTTTCTTAAATCGACAATAAATATGAATGAAATGTTTGGAATTAATGTTTCCCTTATTACCGCAAATGTAAATGTTAACTTTCTTGATTCGGACTGGCCATTGTCTCCGCCTCCTCAGGTTTGAAATCTTTCCCTTAACCTATTAAGCAAAAACAGACCTAAGTGTATTGTTTTGATATTTGAACATTTTTCACATGTGAGATGAGTCCAATCATTTGTAAATTATTCTTAAATAACAAATAAATATGTTTGGAATCTTTAAAGTAAATGTTTCCTTTTATTATCACCTTTTTTTATGATATCGATCTCGATTCAAAAGTCTATTTATTCTCCACCCTTAGGCTGAACATTTTCCACTCCTAAACGTATCATTTTGATATTTTGTTGCTATCGACATGTGACATATGTACACTTAACAAGATTTTTTTCATAAATCGACAATAAATATGAATGAAATGTTTGGAATTAATGTTTCCCTTATTACCGCAAATGTAAATGATGACTGTCGTGATTCGGCAGTCCTGTGTCTCCGCATTCGAAGGCTGTAAATTTATCCCTGAAGCAATTGGGCAAAAAATATCCTAAAAGTGGCAATTTATATATTTAGAAGCTAATAACATGTGAAATATGTACAAATATTTTGAATTTTTTCTTAGCTCGACAATGATTGAAATGTTTGAAAGGAATGCTTTCTTTTATTGGCGAAACTGCAGATGATAATGAGCCTTGCGTCTGAAAATTTATCCATGAATCAATTCGGTAAAAACACTCCTACATTTGCCACTTTAGATATATGAAAGGTATCGGTGTGTGAAATAATTATATTAAAAGAGAATTCATTTATAAGTTTACAATAAATTTGATTAGAATTTTTGGAATAAATGTTTCGTGATATTACGGCAAATGAAAATTTTAACGATTCCTGATAGTGTTCGCATCCTCAGCCTGGTCGTTTTCCCTGAAGCATATAAGCCAAAATCACTTCTAAGAGTATCACTTTATATGTTTAAAAGGTATTTACGTGTGAAATATGTTCATTAATGTGGCCATTATTCATAAATTAAAAATAAATATGATTGAAACATTTGGAATTATTTTATTCTTTATTATTACAAATATAAATAACAACGTTCCTGACTAGACAGGCTAATGTGTCTGCATCCTCAGACTGGAAATATTACTAAGAAGCAATTAACCAAAAAAACAATCCTTAGAGTGTTACATTAGATATTTGAAAGTTATTCACGTATGATTTATCTACAATAAATTAGATTTTAGGCTGAAATCTAAAATAAATATGAATAAAATGTGTGCAATGAATATTTACCTTCATTACCGCAAATGTAAACGACAGATTAGTGTCTACGCATCCTCAAGCTGGAAATTTTCCTATGAAAGAATTAATCAAAAGCACTCGTATTAAATGTTACGACTATTAATAACTTCCGAAATATTTGCAGCAAAATAAAAAAAATTACTTTAATCAATAATGGAACCTCATTTTCATAAAGAAAGCAAATATTTTACACCGCAACTATAAAAGATAGATTTCCCGTTTCCACTGTCAGGATCTATTTATATTTATGTCTAAAATTTTACTATTAAGTAATTTAACATAAAACCTATGCAGATTATTTGATTTGGATATTACAAGTGTAATCGATTAAAAATATTGCATTAAAACACACTTATTATGTAAACAAAAGTAATTTTTATTTGTAAACACTAAGAGTGTAAAAGATAAATTTTCACTGTTGGCTGACAAAGTTCTAAGCATCCTGAAGCCTCTAATTCATCTATGAAGCAATTTGGATCAAAGCACCCATGAAAGTTTAAATGTAGGTGTTCAAGAGTTACCGCATTTTGATAGATGTGCACTATAACAGATTTTAGATTTTAAAGGGATATGTATCTTTACTTTGGTTGGAATGTATCTTCTTCACATTGAAATATAACAGACAAATTCCACTTATCGAATAGGATCTCCACTTTTCTGGCCGTATATTCACTTATGCACTATTAAAACAGAAAATATGTTCCAAACATGCGCCTTTGGTATTATACGCGTAATGGACAAATTTGCAGTAAATTAAAATTTAGCTGAAGGCGAAAATATATTTTCAATTTTGGTAAGAATTAATCTCGATTGCATCACAAAAGTAAAGGTAAATTTTCCTTTTACTGGATGGCATTTCTGCACCCTTAGGTCGTAAATCGATTCAGCATTTAACCACAAAACACTCATAATTGTGTAAAATTAGATATTATGCGAGTAGTCAACTAATGAAAAATTGGCACTAAGACTGATTTTAATATTAACTTGAAAATATGTTCAATTTTGAACGAAAGAATCCCATTTACACAGAAAATTTAAATGATAAATTTCCCAATTTACAACGCAGGCTTGTCACTTCCTCAGAACACAAATTTACATATGAATCAATTAGCTCAAAATACACATAAATGTGTTGATTGAGATATCACGATTGGTATCGACGTGCAAAACGTTTGAACAAGGATAAAACTTATTCTGAAAATGAAAATAGATCTTCCCAATTTGAATATATGTCACTTCTTTACTCCAGAAATGTAGACGAAAATATTCACTATTTGACCATCTAGGGTCACAAAATGCTCAGGCTATAAATTTTCCCATGAAGAATTTATGCACAAAACAATGAAACAATATTGCTTAATTGACTTGTGTATAATATGCACTAAAATATAAATGTATTCTGCAAACGAAAATATTTTTTTTAATTTTGTAATGAATGCAACCGCTTACATCGAAAGATTAAAATTGTGTATTTGAAGATTTTACTGGCTGGGATCTGCGCATCCTCAGATGGTTAATTGAACTTTGAAGCAATTAGGCACAAACACTTTCAAAGCATTCAATATATATATATATATATATATATATATATATATATATATATATATATATTACTGAAACCATTGACTTAAGAAAAATATGCATTTAATTATTATTTATTATGTATAGTATTACATTCATTATTTGCGTTAATATTCGTATTTATGTTTGTGAGTAAAAATATTGTCATCAAAGATAACATTTCTGGTAATGAAAACCCAAATTGTTTTATAATGCTAATAATAGTTTATATACGATCAATAATACGAAACTGAACGGATTAATATTTTTTCTTTTGTGTATGGCGGAGATTGTCCTATTGGGACAAATATAATTTTTTTTAAATATTTTGTAGATAAATAATTATGGTAAAAGTATTGTCATTCAACACAATATTAACATAATCTCAATTACACTAGATAATAGCTAAATTTATTCAAATCCAAATAGACAGACTAAAAATATTTTTTTGTTACTCAAATAAATTAATATCCTTTACATCACCGTTTTAAAGAAATTAAGCGTAATACCCTTAAAAAGTGTTTATTTAGAATTTATTAATAATTTCGAATTGTAGTAAAATTTTAACTAAACTATAATTTATTATTAAAACGGATATGTCTTTATTCTTCGATTGAATGTATCATGTTTTATTGGTAAACGTAAAAACCGTTTAATCTCCCTACTGGACTGGTTAGAGTCTCTGTACCCTCAGGTTGTGAATTTATGTATGAGACAATTAGCCACAAAATACGCAAAACACAGTCGATTTGTTTTTTTCATTGATTTTTGGACTTACACTGAATTTATTGATAAACTGAAAATAAATTTCTTTTTATGGAACAGAACCTATTTACACTACAAATGTAAATGATAAGTTCCCGATACGCAAGCTATTGTCTCCGTATTGTAAGGCCGTAAAATTTATCTACGAAGAAATTATTCAAAATTAGCTTATGAAAGTGTCGACGTAGGTATCCTTATTGTTAACCACTTGCAATCAGTTTGTACTAAAACGTAAGTTAATTAATCAAAGAAAGAACATCTTTATCTTAGGAAAGATTTTATCTGCTTTGCACCAAACATTTAACAGATACTGCTTCATTTTCCACTGTCCAGTATGTCCAGATTTCGAAATTGTGAATTTAGTCATGAATCAAGGAAAGCAAAACCAATAAAATAGTCAAAACTGTTATGTTAATGTAGTGAACTCGCAAAAAATGCGCTATTTTAGAAAAATCTCAAATATAAATTGGATTTTAAATTTTGAATAAAGGTTTCTCGTTTACACTGCCAACGACAGACATGGGTTTGCGTTCCTAATAGACGCGAATTTACCTATGAATTGTTTAACCCCAAAATATGCATAATGGAGTTGATTTACATATCCCTATGGTAGTCGACATGAAATAAATTCCCACTAATATTGAATTTATTTCTAAATTGCAATAAATCTTCACTTTTGTTAAGAGCGTTTTAAAGCAGTCTCTGCTGTTGGTAATTTGTTTATATTATATTCTTTGCGGCAGAATGGCTCAGTGTTTAGTGTAACAGATTCGAAAGCAGATGTGCCCAGTTTTGAGCCCTTTTGGCGGCAAACTTTGGGCAGTACGTGAAGAGTTCCCAATAAGAACGAAAACAGTCATTTATACACCATACTATTTTACTTTATTTACGCTGTCCAAAGTATTGCGAACACCATTGCTTGACATTTCAATTTGTACTTTTAATTTTGGCATGCCGGCATTCTGGTCGCCTATTTTCCCACTTATTTATTGTTTGAGAGGATGTGTGCTGTTATGAATTTCTTTACAATTCGTATCGCAGCTTTTCACCCATTTATAATCGCGCGCTATATTAATTACTAGGTAGTTTATGGTCAGTTTAGATTTACTTGGCGTGGTTAGAATTTATTTTCTTCATCAAAATTGCTTTTTCATAAGAACAATACCTGGGCCTTCGGTTTGAATCATTATAATAATTTTGTTGTTGTGTTGCAAAACTTTGAGCCATTCTATGTAAATGAGAAATTTCTCTATTTAACCAGCTAAGATAAAACTTCAATTTGGAACAAATATTTTCCGATTACTTCAAAAATGTAAATGATGAAGTTTCCCATACGAAACGCTAGTTTCGCAATATCTTCAGGCAGTAAACAATCGGTAGTTTTAGAGTAAATTGTTTGAGGAAAATAAACACTAAATTAAATTTATGATAAATATCTTCAGTCTCGTTATTAACATATCGATTTTGGATCACATATGTTAACGATGGTCTCTCCAGTTCACTGGATATGATCACCGCATTCACAGACTGTAAATTTACGTCTAAATCAAATAAATAATGTACGCACATGAGTGTCGATATAGATATTGTTGGAGTTATGAATATGCGAAAAAATCAGTTAAATTATAATTGCTTCTGCAAACGAATATGTATCAACATTTCTTATGAACTTATCCCGTGTGCACGTTAAATTTGAAAGATAAATTTCCCGATTTGACTGGCTTGGCTCTATACGTCCTCGGGCTGTTAATTGTACTAAGAAGTGACTAAACGCGAAATACTCCGAGAAGGGCAGATCTGCATATTAGGAGAGTGATCGGTTTGTGTAGAATTTGATCCAAATTAGAATTAAATCTGAAAATAAAATAAATTGCCAATTTTGAAATTATCCGCATCCTAAAGCCATATCTGTCGATTTAAACATCGCGGGAGACAGCGACTAGCAAAAATATTGAAAAAAAGTAGAATTTCCTCTCAAACCGAAAACAAATTTTCAACTGTGGAATGAATGCATCTTTCCAACCATAAATGTAAATGATAACGTACCCCAACACGATAGGTTATTGTCTCCAATGTTTTAGACCGGAAATTAACCAATAAATGTATTAGGCACGAAACACTCTCTAAACAGTCGACTTCAATATCAGAAGATTTATCAACTTGCGCACAATTTCCACTTTAATAGAAATTATTCCGAAAAGGAAAATAAAATTTCGCCTTGTGGAAGGATTCTTCCCGTGTACACCGCATTCATTACAGATAAATTTGCGGACTTGACTGGCTTGATTCTTTGCATTCGAAAGCTCTTAATTTGCCCACGTTGCATTTAAGCGTAAAACACCGCCGTAAGTCTCGATTTAGATATTACTAGAATCATCGAATTGCAATTAAAATAACTCAAAGTCAGCATGAACGGAAGGTATAATCTCAGGTAAACATTTATTTCGTCCTTACTGTCGATTCATTAGTCGGAGCCAGTATTACGCCTTATACCCACTATTTATTTGGTCACTAAATGTGGGATACTTAGGCAGTATAATTTCTTATATGAATTTGAATACCAGCAGCAGTGGAGCTAACTTCATATATGGTCATCGACAATGCGACTTCAAAGCCAACATAAAAAATAAAATATATCCTCGAGCATGTAAATAGTACCAACGCCATGGTTGTTGAATCAGTACCTGATATCAAAACACTTTGGTGTGAATAAAAGCTAATTTTTTTCAAATTGAAAATAACAACGACTTCTGAACATCTGATATTCCAGCATATACTTACACGTTTACCTTGATCGATTTCAGTTACCGCATTTCACGGTATCATTACATCATTCAAAAAAATATTTAATAGTGCACATGAGATTACATCTTCCGCTCATTCTGATTTTTTTTATCCTACTGGTCCTATTTGAACTAATATGTTATTAAGTAAGAAAAACCTAAAGCACAATTGCATATGTATTAGCTCTCCGCAACAAATTTTATCTAACTGATAATGATGTTCATTTGTTGAATATATATCTCGTTTCCTACGCAGATGGAATAATAAATTTCCCCATTTTACTATCGAGTTTGTCCGCATATTCACATTGAAATTTTATCTACGGATCGATAAAACACAGGAAGCCTTCACGAGTATGGATTTAGATAGAAAGAGAGTTTTCGACTTGCGGAAACTTTGCACTTAAATTGGATTCATTATTCAAACGAAATTTATGTTAATTTGTGTAACTAATTTATCTTATTTTCTTTGCAAATTTAAATGTAAAAGTTACCCACTTGGTTGTCTAGTTTTTCCGCATACTCACAGTCGAATTTTATTTATAGAGAATTTAAGTATATAACAGAATCTTATTTGGCGTAATAAGAAACAGGTAGGTTATCTTCTTGCACAATAGTTGCACTTAAGTTGAATTCATTATTAAAACGAAAATTGTATCCATTTTCGGAATAAATCTAACCCCGTTTCTTCTGCAAATGCAAACGATAGTTTCCATTCGAATGTATAAGTTTTCCGCATAATAACAATAAAATTTTAATTATATATAATATGAGCACAAATTACCTTTGTAAGTGTCAATTTAAATGGCAGGAGTTTTATCGACATTCATAAAAATTTCACTATAATTGAATGTATTATCTAAATAAAAGTGTTGTTCATTTTGTAATTATTCTTTCTACATTAGTTCAAGGTCAACGCGCGTTATTTCATATTTGTCCTTCCACAACTTCTGATGATAGTGATAATTTTTTGATGAGCTTAGGTTATCATTAATCAAAACATCGGAAGAAAATTCGGAAATTAGAACAAAATTGGAATAGTCCAAAAAAATGGAACGTACACCATATTTTTATAGACAAGAAATGTAATTAAGTTATATTTTAACAAGTTAATGTGAAATGTGAAGTCATGGATGGAGCTAGTACCATTAACAAGGGATGAGAGTTCTCCGATCTAAACATACAAATAAGGGAAAGGAATTTTGAATATCTTGATTATCGAAAAAACAGCAGGGATGGGTAAGCAAGATCAGATAATTTTGTTTAACTTAGATGAAAATGCTGCACCAGGTTATGCTACAAATTTAAATAAAATTTTGCACAAGACAAATGAACATGAAAAAAATAAAGTTCTATCGAGTTTGACAAACGACAGATCGATCAAGAC
Source organism: Eudiplozoon nipponicum (assembly GCA_029291075.1). Lineage (NCBI taxonomy): Eukaryota > Metazoa > Platyhelminthes > Monogenea > Mazocraeidea > Diplozoidae > Eudiplozoon > Eudiplozoon nipponicum. Next base: position 53,750 of record JAQBSW010000542.1, read on the forward strand.
CTGCTGTTTTCAAACTAGCCATAAGGCAAGTAAATAATCCAATTGAGACAAACAACAAAAGGAAGACATACATACTTTTAATAAGTATTCATAAGTAGGAATAACACGTTCCTTTAGAGGAAATTGGCTAAAGCAAGAACGGTAGTATCCACCAAGGAGGCTTGCCAAATAATACGATGATTATTATTAAAATCGGAGTACCAGAGACCTCAGCACTATTATATATATATATATATTTATATATATATATATATAGTATATATATATATATATATATATATATATATATATATATATATATATATACCAATAATAGCGAACAGATGTTTGGTAAAAAGACATTGTACATATAGATAAGTCTTGCTCTACAAAAACTGTATTTCATGCAAAGTGTGAATGTATTTAGATTTATATATGTGCTAAAATGAATTATAACAAACAATGATTGTGATTTCATAACATTGGTTGAAACTTGGCTCAGTAGGGAAATTGTAAATCATGAATTTGAAACGCCTTAATATTCTCTATTTTAAAAAGGTACATCGATGAATAAACGAGGTGGTGGAGACTTTATTTATTGTATTTATTTTCTTAAATGCGAAAATGCTACATACTGGTGAACAAGATGCTATTATTGATTTTATAGCTATACAAATGGGCAATTTGCTCTGAACAACGGTTTATAGACCTACGTATGCTAGACAAAATGAAAAGATTTATCTTACTAATTCCTGTCAAACTATTTTTGACTGCCAGTGTTATAATTTTGATAGAATATTTTAATAAAATTCGTTATTGTAAATTATCAATATGTACTCTAACCGTCATTTACACGCAATATAAACAAACCAACTAGAGTGTTTGAATGCGTAGACCATGATATTTAGTGCTGGATTTGGTTAACTGCACAGAATTGAGATAGATAATTATTTCACGGAATTGAATTAGAAATAAATGGTAACTCCATGAATTAATCTTTGTGTTGAAATACAAAAACTGTCATCTGAGTATGCATATTTTCAATTTCAGAATTAAGTGGAAGCTTTTCGGAAAGTTAAACGGAGCAATAGATTAATATTACTTTTAATCAAGATTGCGATCTTGATATAAACACCTGACCCACTATGTAAATATATTTGTCAGTATAAAGTAAGCACTGTATATTGTGGAAAAGGCAATTCCTCCAGTAAACCGAGTTTGTCCTTATTGGGAACTCATCACGTACTGTCCAGAATTTTCCGCGGACAGGGCTCAAATCTGGGCACGTCTGCTTTAGAAACTGGTACTCTGACCACTTGTTCATACTATACAATAATTAATTTATACTGAAAAATGTATGTATGTAATGAGCCAGATGTTTATAGCAAGTTCGCAACCTTGACAAAAAGTAATTGTTACTACAACCCGCGCAACCAATGTTAGTTTAATTATATAATAGATCACTATTTATTCAGTAACATGGGCACAACTGTTTATGTTTAATCTGCATCAAAATCATTATATAAAATATTTCACAGATTTATATTTAATGGTACATTTTCGAAAAAATTGGCTGGAAATTTATTCAGATTATGACCTAAACAATATAATATATTGAAATTTAACTTAATTAACTGTTCAAAAAAAGCAGAATAGATTTGTGTAAAACACATACTTCTGAATGACTACAGAAAATACGAGAAGAATATATAACTGCTACCACCGTTTGATAAAACGCATATAAAATTTATTTTTGAAATGGTTAGGTTGTTCGATAATTTAATTTTTCACTTTTACGCAAATTACAACTTAAACTAGATTATATGGTAAAAAGTTATTTAACTAACAATATTAAAAAAGGAGATTTAATCTGTTTCATAATAAATTTACTTCATTACTTCTGGTGATGTGTCATAAATTAGAAAGTATTATGTTGGCTAAGTTTATGTGGAATCCTAGTTTAGGATATAAACTCCTAAATGATTAAAGTAAATATAAGGGGAAAGGTTAACTTTTATTAACAATTGATACAACGAATGTGAATTGGAAGACTTAACAATAATTGTTTGCGCGGGTGGGGGCAACAATTCTTTAAATCAAGTTTGCGAGCTTGAAGTAAACACCAAACCCATTGTATTTAACCAGTCGTCGAACAACATAACAAAACCACCGCCAGCCGCAACACACTGACGCGTTTCGACCTTCCTTAATCATCATCAGAGTACGACGGCAAACTGATTATCGAGGATCAAAACGCATTGAATATATATGGAAATCAAATTTAGTCAGATTGCCGTCGTACTCTGATGATGATCAAGAAAGGTCGAAACGCGTCAGTGCGTTGCGGCTGGCGGTAGTTTTGTTATGTTGTTCGACGACTGGCTAAATACAATGGGATTGGTGTTTACTTCAAGCTCGCAAACTGATTTAAAGTATTGGAAGACTTGTCAGGTAGTCTAATTTAAAATGTTCAAAACAAGTGTCCTACGAGTGTGCTACATGTTTATTCGGATTACAAGAATTCAGAACCTATTACAGAACGTGACACATTAGCAAAACTAATGTTAAGAGTAGGAACTGCCGTTAACCTTATTAAATTCGCTGTGCTTTATTAAACAGAATTTTGAAGGACGGTACAATACTAAGCAGTATTGTAGCGATAGTGAGCAAGCCACTCTCGAAATTTACGAGCTGACCGAGTGCCAAATAATATGTACCAACATCTACAATCCCTCTCCTCTTAAAGATTATTGAACGATTAGTGGTAAATAATGTGAAAAATACTTTATCGTTAGACTGATTCATTCGCACATTTGTTTATGAAAATAAATCAATAATTACAGACAATCTACTCATGTGGGAGTATGTTATAACGCAGGACGATAATGAAATGTATTGATATCCTAAAAGCCTTTAACTTTATATGGTCTGACGTTACTATCAAAAGCGATTAACTTGTTGTACATTGCTCCAATTATCTTTAGATTAATTAGCCAATATTTGTATAAAAAAACATGATTATTTATGCAAATATTATGCGATCCAATTTACAAAAAAATTTACAATTGGATTATTACTCGAATCATGCTTTTGGTCACGTCTATTTAAAAAATTCTTTGTAAACTTGTGGAATAAGATCATGAAATGTCAAATTAATAATCGTCATGTCGGACTCGCGGGCGCACATGTGAAATATAGTTCATATTTTGTTGTATATTATTGCGGAGGATCTGTAAAATTCAATGAAAAGCATGATGGAAAATGTATATGCTTATCAAGAACAAAATAAGCAAATTGGAATTTCAAGTTTGATTATATACATTAAAATTCGCATTATCTGACAAACTCATTATTTATTTTTATTATTTGAGAAAACAGTAATGAATGTGAAAATGAACCAAGTAGAGTTTGGCGTTCATCCATGACTAAAGATGGGCAAAATGACAGCAGATTAAAATAAGTCAAATGGGACTAACAAATACGGAGAAGAATTATTAAAGATAACCTTAAAGACGAGTTGGCATTGAAGTCCAATTTTCGAAGACAGTATAAAAAGTTAGCTTCAATACTGCAGGTTTACTCGTTCGTATAGTAGATTTTACCGTCCAGTTTTCCCTAAAAACACCTTCCGTCCATGCTGCATTTTCTTTAGCCTTCTGGTCCCATTTGAACTAATTTGTTACTGGGTGCGCAACATCTAATACACAATTGCATATATATATTCTTAATAATGTCCATTCCTTTTTAATTTAACACAGTATTCTTATAATTAGGAAAACACAAATAACAAAATGGATAAAGGCCATTTATTTCGTGAATACTAATCATCTCTTATACAATCATACATATTTATAAGTTTTGGGTTTTCAATTGATTATGCTAGTGGTAACAAATCTGACTCGTTTTTACTGCTGTTTCTTGTTTTGACTAGTTGGTGAGTGTGTATGCGTTTGTGTTTGTGTGTATGCGTGTTTGCATGTAAATGTCATTCTCGAAGTATTGCAAAGTGATGTCTGAGATCTGGTCATTATTGTTTTGATAGCTTGAGAATTAACCATTTGTGCGCAGTGTTCACTGAAACATATACAAGTGCTATTTTTCCCAGTATAGTTGATCGTTTCACCTCGTTGCGCAAAGTTGTCGTTTTCACATGGTAACAACGCCAGTGTGGATTGCAGTGTTAAACGCTCACATTGTTTGGAGACTTCTGTCATCGTATGCGCCTCTGTTATTTCCACTTCAGTTTGTTGCCAATCCGATTGTACTAGCATAATCCACTAGCATAATCAATTGAAAACCCAAAATGTATAAATATGTATGATTGTATAAGAGATGATTAGTATTCACGAAATAAATGGCCTTTATCCACTTTGTTATTTGTGTTTTCCTTATTATAAGAATATATATATATATATATATATATATATATATATTTGTGATACGAAATATGCAAATTGATATCGTTGAAGGACAGAGTGTATGGATTTTCTGGGGTAATATATGTTTCGAAGGTGTTGCATTTCTCAATGTTGGTGAACTTAAACATACATTGAAATCCACTAAGTTGGTAATATGTACAAAATTGGCAACCATAGTGTTGGTATCCTGGCTCTTTTCGGCAACTGTAGTGTTGGTATCAGGTACTGGCACAACAGCCATAGTGTTGGTACCCATTGCACGCTTGGTAAACATATTATATATAATGTGTTACCTTTGAAGTCGTATTATCGATGACTTTATATGTAGTTAGCTTCACTACTACAGGTTTACATATTCGAAAGGGAGATTGTTCCATCCAATTTTACCCTATTCGAATCCTATAAATATTGTGGGTAATAACGTCTTCTACTGATGTGTCGCCAGTAAGCACGGAACGTATGTGCACATGAGGTTATACTTCCCGTTCATGCTGGCTTTACTTTACACCTCTGGCCTATTTTGAACTTATTTGTTACTAGGTGCCAACACTTAATACAAAATAACATGTTATCTTGTTGGGAAGTACAAGGACAAGGGCTATGAAAATATCTAAGCAAACTTTAAACGGGCAGATAGACATAATTAACGAATAATGGTAAGCTTACTGACTTACACAATGTGTTTATAAGAGGGGACAAAACATTCCTACTATGCAAATTAGCAGCAGATACAAGATTAAAACGAAATGGTAAATTGACGACACAAACAGCGCCAGAAGAATCAAATTAAAACAAATTAACAGAAACAATGATTTTTGCTTAAAAACGGGGATATCCGAGACCAAGTAACTATTAAATCTAGTAGTGAGTGGAACTCCATGAGGCTTGGTCACAAAGCACATAAAAGAATTGTAAAAACCCAAAAAACTTTTATACCATGGTTTAAACTGTGAGTACGCATATATATAAGTTCACTTATTACTTTTAATTGTTTTATGCGAAATGTAGAAATGCAAGATTCATAAAATCTATGCTGTAGTTTATTCTTATTGAAGAATAATTTTGGTTTTATAATTTAGGCGAAAACGGATCAACGCGAACATTAAAAATCATGAAATCGAAATGCTTAAATATTCCTTATTTCATAATGACAGGTACTTTAACAAAAGCGTCGGCGGTATTCGTAAATATTGTATATCTGTATTTCGTGTCAAACCATCCCACATTATTGGTGTAAAGGATCTTATTGATTTTTCATTCATACAAATTGACACTGATTCTCACGGCAGCTTTTAGACCAACGTATTCCAGCATAAATTGTGATACTCTTTTTGTTAATGACTTCCCACCTGTGTTGAACTGTCAAGAATATAATATTTTCACAAGAACAGTTAGCAAGCTTCGTTATTCTACAATAATTAATTTATTCTCTAAGCATGATCCAATGCAAAGTATAAATAAACCAATTAGATTTTTACAATGCTTAGACTATCTCTTCCTGGGGATTGAATTGGGGCATTGGTACTTAATTACTTTATGAGCCTGAAGCATAAATATATCGTTTTTAAATTCAAAATAAGTGTCGGAAGGTTCTGAAGATCACAACTATAAACGTACATAATATGTGATACGGAATTAATCGGAAGCTCTTTGAAAATGTGAGTAATGCGTTTGATAATGATTTTGTTTCTTTCGTATCTACATTACTACATTATCTATTTGTTACCTGTACCTTTATGAATAAAATATCGAAATACTGGATAGATGATCATGTAAATTAAAAGTTACACAAAATAAAATTGTGAAATTTAGACTAACTAATACTATTAAAAAGTGATTAAATTATATTGATAATTAAATTAATTTATTCAAACTTGTGATACGCAAACTTTAGAATAGAATAAATTGCCTAGGTTTAAGTGCAAATATGGCTTAGAATAAAAATCGGAGAGTATCTACAGTAAACACAAGTAGAAAATAAAAATGATACTACGGTTTTTTTGAACGGGTGATGGATTTATTTTCGAATTTGATCAATTTTTTAGTAATGCAATTTGTAAAACACAGCACAAAAGCCATTTGCCTGAGCTTCTAATCTGCTGGTTACCCGAAATCACAAATTTTGATTGACTGTGACACAGTAATATGTATTTATTAAAAGTCAAATCAAATAAGACAATGCTAAATTTGGTGTATCGATTGATAGCTTATTTCAATTGCCATTAAACATTTTTTTGGAAATCACTCAGTGTTGTCTTTAAATAAAATTGTAAGTGGTGATACAATATCCTTTAGTATTGTAACAAAATATAGTTAAGTCATTGCTCAATGTTAGCAGGATAATGAATACCGATTTGTATAGTCCAATTACAATTGCGCGTTCATATTGGAAAATAGTTGATCGATTAATAAGAAAATCTTCAGATTCTATTTTTCCGGAAGTCGTTGGTTCAAGCCAGCATAGTCTTACGAAAAATAGGCCACCAACTAAGAAAATTCTACCCACGTGGAAGTAATGTATTAAGTTGTATGAGTAGAATAGTATAGTAGAATAGTCTATATTGATATCTCAAAAGCATTTGACTCCATATCAGTTGATGTTATTTCGAAGTCAATTAGCTCTTTGAACATTGCTCTAATTATTTTAAGATTACTTGGCTAATAGAAGTATGATTATTCAAGCAATTAATATGCTATTCTTATTACTAAATTTTACAACTAGATTATCTCAAGAAAAAAGCCCAATGTCAATAAAATTTAAAATTATATTTACGAATTTGCAGGCTACTGTCCTTAATGATTGAATATGCAAATTTCCTGATGACCTAAACATCATACTCCCAATCAGTTAAAAAAAGGAGTACTCTAAAAATTACATTACACTAGCTATGTATTAAATGAAGAGGAATTTAATAGCACTAGAATTCTGGAATAAATTTGTTACAATTAGAATTCCTTTATTTAGATTTAAACCAAAATAGATCAATTAAATTAAATTGTCAGATTAAATAAATATTAGAAAATTCTTTAACTCAAGCAAATATATACGCTCGAAAATGATAAATTTCTTCCTTCTTATGCAAAATTAATGCAGCATAAATTTAAATCTACATAATCAATTACTATACAGTATGCAATAATGAATCATTCCACCAATTCATACGTTAATAAGTTTTGCAATGAGATATACTTTTACCGATTATTAAAAAAACGCATAGTTCAGTTACAACCAGGTTTATAAATAAGTAAGTGATACGAGTGACTAACAATTGCTTATTAAAAAGATAACTGTAGTGCTAATACAAGATATAGCGCTTCCTTAAAAATAAACAGTTAATAGTGCGGTAGCTGCATAAGAACTGCTTTTTTATTTGCCACGAAAATATATTATCATAATTCAAATACATTTTATCATAAGTATCACTTTTTTTACGAATTTCAGTACGTGACAATTTACAAAATATCTTTGTATGAGGTCTTTCTCTAAGCCTTGTAGGCAGTTGATTGCACATTGTATAAATTTACGATAAAAAACAAATGTTTATCAAACATCCAAACAAAAGGTGGAATGATCGCAGATTGTCTAAACCTAGTTCATGCTCCACGTATTTATTTTATTGGTGTCAAATTAACACACACAAAGATTCAAGAGAACCAATCTTATACAGTAGAACAATCTGCTAATCCATAAAGTTTGGAGTTAAAGAAACTCTAGTCTACTAGCATACAAAGTGTAGGCGGTAGGACCAATTTGTTTCACAAATTTTTCTTGGGCAGCTTTGATTCTGTTGGACAACCCCATTTTAATTTATTATTCGATAAATGGTTTTTCTTTGTTAACCACAAACTTTTCTTAGCGCAACCAACTAGTCTTTACCAGAAGCTGTACACTGAATGATTTTGCCTAAATTCTTCATTTCTTTCGGATGATTTACCTGAAAATCACCACTAATAACATCATTTTGAAAAGCAGCATAGTTTAACTCCGTCCTATGACCGATTATTGACGCTTGTGGTTTTTACCATAAATCCTCAACCCTTGTTTTATTGAGCAACTAATTAGGTCATACATATACAGTGTTATGTTATACTTAAAGAAATCAAAATTTTCTGGAGAAATTAGGAAGATGATTTGTAGGTAATCAGTACATTATTCCACGAATTCGCAAATATTATTTTGCATGTACTTGGTCCCAAGCTCGATCCATGCGTAAGTTATAGATTTTGGCAATCTTGATAGAATATCAATAACTTGAATAATCATGCTTCTATCATACAAATAATAGCTAAGTAATCTACAGATTGTCGAATCAATATTCAATTAGTTAATCTATATTATAGTAGCATCAAACGATATAGAAACAAAGGCTTTGAGATATCAGCAATTTTCTTCTCATCCAGCATTTTAATCTACATACACATGGATAGAATTTTCGAAATCGTTGATCTATCTATCGTAAAACCAAGCTATCATGAACTAAAGGGTGCAGCAATGTATATTCAACATGATCTAGTATTAAACGTTCAATTATCTTCAAACATGAAAAATGTTAAAAAGCACAATTGTGCAAAATCTGACACAGGATGTATTATTATTGTTTATTTTCATTATTCTGACATTAATGATGTTTTTGAGATGAGATTTCAGCAATATGTCAAGGATTTAGACGCTATCAAACAATGTACAGATTCTGCGTAGAAAAATATTAAAAGAAGCGTTGTCTTTTCTAAAACAATGTGAGCGCTAATATAAGAGAAGCATATTATCGAATGATACAAAACTAAAAATTAATATTATACGTTTCGGCCGATACACAGCTGATACATAGAATCCGATGAAAAATGGTTTTGCAGTGCAATTATCATATTTAAAGTACTAATATTTACGTTCATAGTTCGTCGATTTGCATTCATAATTCCAAAATGATCCCTCATTTCCAGTGGTTAGTAGGAACGGTGTTGAAGCATTCAGAATGGCCTGACGAATCGAAATCCATCAATCATGAAGGCGAACATGGCGTGTTCTTGCAAATGAGGAAAAATTGGATCATTGCAAAACTGTGAGTGCAAATCAAACAACCACAATAGGATAACTGGGATACATTAAAAAAAAGGTTTATCAAGCAGAATATATGATGTACCAAAAAGTTGTGAAACCTATTAGCCCTGCCTTCTGCACAATATTAGCTAGCAGAATACGATTTGTACCACTGCAAACCCTATAGTTGAGGAGAAAATGCTTATGTGTTAAAAGTAGTCCACTTGAATTTTTGAACAGATGTTTATATGAGCCTAGTAAATAAGATTAATGGGGGAGGACGTAGGCCTGTATATTCGACGATAACTCCTACTTTGGTGCGAAAGTGTTTAGGAAAACCTTTTTTCAATCATTCAGATAATTTAATTAAACACCTGACACACTATGTACATAAATTTGCCAGTACCAACTACGAATTTTTTAATGTAGATAAAGCGATTCACCAATGGACCGGTTTTTTCATTATTTGAACTCACTAATTATTGTCCAGAATTTGCCGCGGACAGGGCTCGAAACCGGGTATGACTACGTCTGAATTCGTTGCTCTACCTACATAGCCAACCTGCCGCACAATCAAACTTTAAGCTCTATACTTACAAATGTTTCTTGCTTAGCCTTTCCATTATATGAAGTCTATATAGCATTCATTTAGATCTAAAGTTCCAGCTAGCCAACCCCTTTCTGTTATTATAGAAAAGATACCTCGCTACCTGTGGGAGTAGTATTGAATTGAACATGCATATAATTAAATTAACAACCAATTGCCAAAGGATTTTCGAAAAAATCTAGCATTTATGATGTTTTTAAATGTTATTTACTATTCTATGAAGGACATATGATCATATAGTTCCTCTTAATTTTGATTATGATACTACGCTTTGTGTTTAAACAGAGGAGCGTGGAAACTGTGGCTTACAATATATCTTATAGATAAACTGTTATATAAGTTGTTTTATACTATAAATACGCATATTATATCATTATTTTAACTATTTGTACATAAATAAACAAACGCTTACTACTGATTTAATTTATACATACACAATCCTGCTACCGATTTGAACTTTGACATTTCCAATTATATGGCCAGACGACATTCGTTGCAAAATGTGTAGTATTCCTATTTAATTAAAGGAACAAATGTTTCGATAATCTATATTGTGATCTTCATATGAACACCTCACCCATTATGTACATACATTTGTCAGTATATCCTAAGAATTGTAAATTGTATAAAAGGCAATTCATCAGGTAAACCGGTTCCGCCCTTATTGAGAGCTAACCGCATAAGTTACAGAATTTGCCGTGGACCACGCTCAAACCTGGGCACCTCTGCTTTGGAATCTAGTGCTTTAACCACCGAGCCACCCTACCTAACACTCCACACAATTTTCGAATATATAATGACTAATATAACTCGATAAGTCTTTTTTTAGGTGGAGCTCATATGGCATCCATTTAGACCCAAAGTTCAAACTGTTGGTTTTATTACTTTAATAATCAATAAATAGTAAATATTAATGCATGTTTATATTGCCTGAATGATTCATTAAGTCATTCTCTATTTTAAATGATTGTTTGAACTTAATTTCCTATATTATTGAATTATTATAAGAATGAATATTAATCCATGTTAAATTTGATGTAAAAGTCTTTGCTTGTGTATATAATTCAATTTGTATATTACATTGAATTTTTCTTATGAGGTTTGAATTCAAATAAATAATTCTTATTCTAAATCTTGAAAATTTTCTTGCTTAATTAAAAAATTTCATTAATTGACACTGCACAAATAAGAAAGCATGCAATTTCGAAATCACGTGCTACCTGCAATTATCTAAACATAATGCATTTCCTTCGCAACACACTCCTTTGTGTTTGCTCGTCGAATCGATGTTGCCTTGCTGTCTATTTCTCCGTCTGCGCTTGTTGTCTTCATAAGTTGTTTTACATACTCTGATCCACTAAAGCAGCTTTTGGTCAGTCACGCCAATCTCTTGCTTCTGCGCATCGAGGCAATCGTGATCGCTTAATTTATTAATTGGATTCAAACGGATGACAGCGACTTGATGTTATCACAGTTCATTCGTAAGATTCACCAAATTCTCAACAAAATATATTCCACATCATACTTCTTTTAATATCTCGGTTTGCACGCATCTACCCAAAATATTAATTGTCATACTACAGAACAAACAAAGTAGGGTTATGGAAGGACTTCTGGACATCCTTCACGGCTCTGGTTGTATTTCAATTTACGGCATTCGTCGATGTTCGATTCTGACGACCTTCTTTTGGGACAACAAATGTAAAATTTTACTTGGCTTCTTTATTTAAAAATGCGCCATAATTTGTTTTGCACCGCAAATGTAAATCATAAATGTTTTAATTTGATTGACAGGTTTCCACATTATCTCATAACAATTTTAACATCGGATAATTTAATCCCAGAAAATCCATATAAATTTCTATTTTATAACACGAGGATCATGGTCTTGCTAAAAAACCCCATAAATCTGAAGATATTATTGAAAACGACGTTATTCGTCCTGGAAATTACTTTATTTTGCGTACACTGCAATCATAGATGATAACGACTACGATTCAACTAACCAGGGGCTCTTCAGTTTCGGAACAGAAATTCATCTATCTAATATTAAAACGCATATCACTGTCAATAGTGTCTAATAAATCATTATGAGTGCTCTCCACTTACAAACCTTTTTCTGCAGAATATAATTTACTTTGAAACCGATAAGGTATTCGTTTTTTGATTAAATTCATCCAGTTTGACCAGCATTAGCGTAAAAATTAAATAAGTCTAGCCATCCTCAGATCACGAAATAATTTTGGAGACAATAAAGAGTTAGAGAATCATAAAACTGTCGATTAAAATATGTGGTAAGTTAGAGGATTTCGGGAAAATACATAGGATATATTTTTTTCTAAAAATAAAAATACAACCTGCAATATTTTAATAAATTTTACTGTTATCGCCGCAAGTACAAGAGATAAATAAGTTTCCTTGAATACCCAGGTTTTTGCATCCCCAGGTTTTAAATAACAAAACAAGTATCTCTTAATTTATTTTGTAAGTTATAGATTACGTAAATATCCTTACCAAAATTGACTTTTATTATCGAAAGGGCAATAGTATTGATTTTTCAAATGACTGTATCCTGCTTACATTGTAAAATTAAAAAAGAGTTTAGCAATTCGAATTGCTGCAATCTCTGCATTCTCCAGTTACAAATTCACCAATGAAATTATTATAAGCGTCGATTTAAATATTACAAGTAAACCAATACTGAACATATTATGCAAACTAAATTATTCTTCATTTATAAATGAATTTAACCTGTTTTCATCGCAAATGTACAAGAAAGTATCCCAACGCAACTAATTAGGTTCTATCCATATTCAGGCCGCAAATTAACCTAGGATTCAACTAATTACAAAATAACTTTGACACAAACGATACAAATAATGTGATTGTAATCGAATAGCTAAAAATTTGGAATAATAGAGAATTTATTTTAAAACGAAAATATACCTTTATTATTTTTAATGAATCTAGCTCTTTTACATCGCCAATGGAAATCATAAATATCCCAAATTGGCAGGCTCATGCTTCTGCATCTTTTTGCCGATAGTTTACCTATCATTCACAAGGAAATCTCAAAAGTGTCGATTTATTCATTAAAAGAGTGATCGAGTTCTGAAAAGTTGCCCTAAAATACAATCTTTTGTTTGAAGTAAACAAATCTTTATTTTTGAAATGATTGTATTTAATGACGACCGCAAATGCGAAAACAAGAAATTTGATTCCACTGAAAAGTGCTCCCCATTCCTGAGCCGTTTATTAACCTTTGAAACTATTAGCTACAAAACGCTCTCAAAGGCGTCAATTTGTTATGGTGATTGCTATCAACTTTCGCTCATATTTTGCTAATATAGAAATTATAATTTACACAAAAATTATTCTTCTTTTTGAGAATGAATCCATTTCGTGTACACAAAAATCAAAGAATTCAATTATCTCGGTGATATTAGGCTGTTAATTTAACTTACAATCAATTAGATATGAAACATACGAAAGTGTGCGATTTAATCATGTCTAGTGTTATTGATTTGCGTAAAAATGTCTTACGAATACTATTTCATTTGAAAATGAAAATAACTCCTCATTTTTAAAATGAATTTATCCGTTTGCAATGCAAAATAACAGACTAGTTTTCTGATTCTCCTGGCTTGGATCTCTACATTCTCGGGAATATAATTAATGTATTATGCCATTTGTTATAAAATAAAAGAATTACCGTTTTGCAAAATATTTGTCTTAAAATTGATGTTAATATTAAAATGTTAAAAATAGTCACATAAAAATTAATTTATCCCGGAAATCTAAAATATAATATCAAAAGACGTGTTACCTTTTGTTAGCACATCTTCTTTTGAAACTGTGATGATATTTATTATCTAGAAACTATATTTTGTTGGGCTGACGATTCGGCTTAAAGTTCGCGCAGTTATTCTTAGAACTCGCTCCATATTCACACAACTGTTAACACAAAAAGCTTAATTTAAAAATTTTTTTTGTTATATTGTTCCTTCTGTGTCATCAATGGTGTGAATGCGGAATACGCTCGGGAATTCAAAGTTTATACCTCAGCCCAAGGCAATATAGCTTCCAGATAAGAACTCTAAGTAACACTTAAATTTTCCGATTCCACTAGCTAGGGTCATTGCATCTTCATAAAGAAAATAAGAACATATTCGCAAATGCGCCGATTATGATATTTCGACAATTTTCGATTTGCAGAAACTGGCCCTAAAATAGGATATATATATATATATATATATATATATATATATATATATATATATATATATATGATGAATGGTACACGAATTTATAAGTAAATGGTTTTATCTACAATGTCTTTTGTTGCAGCGAAAACTAAGGCACCATTATTGGGTTTAAACATTATTACAAAATAGGTCAAGGCAGTTGATTTTAAGAAAAATTGTATATTTCTCTCGTGGCTGAATAGTCTGTGTTACATAAAGAGGTTATGCAGCACTCCGTTTCATGATAAAACTTCTATTTCCGGAATTGTAGAAAGTGTTTAGAATCCTGTAAAGTGCTTTATTTTAGCTCCTCGATTGTACCGTATATTCCAGGCTTACGGTGGCTTGCTTTAAACTGCGTTATAAGGTAGATCATGTTTACAAACCACAAAGAATATATAATGCTCCTCGAATTAAACTAAGGGAAGCTAATCAACCGACGCAAGAAATAAGAGAAGGCGGTATTCTATAGCTATATTTATCTATGCTTCTAGTTTCTATGGTTTACGTTAAGGAAAATTATGTTACGCTCCTATCGAAGGCTGATTTCGAGTAATTACACATGTGGTGTCAAAATCTGACCATTATTCCATCCTGGCTGTGCGTGATCTGTTTCTACACCTAACAAGATGCAAGTGATTTGACGCGCATGACTTATAGCAAAGATTTTGGAAAGTTGGCTTTCGACCGTATAACCAATATATATATTAGCGGTACAGGTAACTGAAGGCCTTTTCCAATACACATGGTTATGTTAATGTCTTAAGAACGCTTCGAAGATTCTCCATGATATGATGGGTCCCTACGTATACTATTTATCATATGCTACTGCATAAGTTGACCGTGTCATTATTTGGGCGACTGCCAAACAACAACTATCTACTTTGTTACAGAAGATGTTGCCCATAGCCGCAGAATGATGATTACATTTTAATTCTAAAAACATGCTAATGAATCGGCATGTACAATTCCTGGGTTATTCAGTTTCGGCAGATCGATATATGCATTAGATTCGAACGTAGAGCCCACCAAAGATTATTTGAAGACTATCATTTTTTTTTAAATTTATCCGATGTATCAACATAATGAATTTTTTTACATAAAACCTCGTGAGAATGGTTGTTGAGGTAAATCTGTTGTTCAAGTTAACCAGTTAAAAAATAACGTTTCTTTGGACGGAGAATTCCCAATCAGCTATAATCACATTTAAGCAGTAATTGATAAACGCCAATATTTTAATTTTTACTTTTGGCCTCATAAATTGTCATAGAAGCTCTATTATAAACCAGTTGATTTTCTGACACAATATACAAGTCGCATGCTTTCTGCACTGCCATATGTCACGTATTAATAAACCAGATAAAAAAGGCGGCACGCCGGTGTCCGCATCATATAAAGAATCGAGATCGTTAAGTGGGCCATTGGTGTGAAAAGAAAGTAAACCAGTGCATTGCTTGGTGCTCAATTTCATAAGAACAAATCTAAGCCACAGGGAGGAGAAAATTTTGAGTCAATGACTATATTGGTGCGTTGGCTGTGGCGCGCGCCGCAGCCACTAATATGCTTCATATGATCAAAATGTTTACCCCTAATTACGAGCTTGTATAGTTGTAGCGAATCACAAAATAGAATATATAAGGTGTTTAGAAGAGCGTTGGCTTCGTAGAATTTGAGCACCACAAGTTATTGTGACGAATCGGTGTACATAGTTTCGGTCGGCGTATTTAATTAGCGGTGTAAGAATCTTGACATATGCATTAACAGGCTGCAACGTTTAAAACACCTAATAACGTGACGGCTGAGCGAAAGTCCCAGAGCCCTGGCGAATTAAGGTAATTATGGTCAAGCGATCCATGTCATTTTCAGTATAAACAGCTATTGTTTTCAAGTACGTATTATATGTTGCAAACCTAGTTAAAAATTAGTTCAGTTGTGACCAGAAGGATAAACTAAATGCAGCATGAGCGGAAAGTATAATCTCATGCACATTCGTTTCGTGCTTACTGATGACTCATCAGTAGGAGCCGGTATTACGCCCTTCAAACACTATATATTTGGGTGAAGAATGTGGGATAATTGGACGGTACATCCCACATTCATCACCCAAATAAATAGTGGTTAAGGGGCGTAATACCGGCTCCTACTGATGAGTCGCCAGTAAGCACGAAACGAATGTGCATGAGATTATACTTTCCGTTCATGCTGCCTTTGGTTTATCCTTCTGGTCACAACTGAACCAATTTGTTACTAAGTTCGCAACACCTAATACTTACTTGCATATATATTAGTTCTCCGCAACAAACATTATTTAGCTATTGTTTTCGTTCCGGCAACCATGGCTCTTGGACGGCAGATATAGTTGACAGGCGATGTCTTTACACGAGGGCCCTATGATTACTGTAACATAGAAGAAGTTTCGGAGCGCCTTCAAAAGCTAACTTCAGCTATGCGCGCCACCAAATTACAAACCGCATTTCGACGATTTACACACCCGTGTACGAACAAGGGGTTACAACATAGTGTTGAAGGTGTCACTAATGGAGTTACACGCTCTTTGTTCTAGGTTCGCATCGAAAGTAAAAGTCAGACTCGCTGCAATGAACCATTTTTTGAACATGCTCAAGTGTACTTTTCCGTGGCATTTGATCGCTTAAGCAGAGTGACAAGGCCGTCGTCTGTAAAATCGGATGGACACTGGAGGCTGCAGTAACGTTTAAGAAGTGGCTTATAAATAGAAGATTATAATTCAAATTTTTAAAGCTAATGGAGAGCATTTCGTACGGTTAAACTCCCTGGAATAATTTAAATAAATATCGAGAGTGTGCCTGGTCGTTATTGCTTCTTGTGATAATTTGCAAAATTTTGTTCTGGTATTGTCAAGAGAGATAAGCACTCTAACTTCAATGTTTGGGTCATTTAAGTCAGACATGTTTAAAAGGAATTATGAACTCTGAAGGAATCAGCATTAACGACAATACTAACATAGGTATGCATAGTAATTCTATCACAATTAGATATTAGTAGATTTGAAGACGCGAAAAGTTTGAACTAAAATATAATCTCATATTGAAACCGAAGGTAAATCGTCAGTTTTCGAATAATTGTATCCTGCTTACACTGCAAATATAAAAAATTAATTTAACAATTCGATTGGCTAGGTTCTCCGCACCCTCTCACGGTAATTATTTTATCAATGTAAAGAAACACAACGCACTTACAAAGCTGGCCATTTAGACGCTACGTGAGCTATATTATCGCGAATAATTTGCTCTATAGCATAAATTTATTCTCTAATTGCTTTACAAGCCTGGAATATTTCTATTTCAAGCGTGAAAACTGACTCGTTCTGGTGGAACCATTTCAGTACGAAATAAAAGTTCAAATAATTTTCTACAATTAGAATATACAAAATACATTGATCTATTTATCCGCAATAAAAATTACATCCGCTATTACATTTTATTTTTTTCCAATAGATAAATGATTCACACACAAATTTATTTAGGTTAATAATTACGTTTTATTATTTATATATTTATTGATTTTTTTACTACTGATGATATTCAAAAATATGCTTTCATAGGTGGCTCGCATCTCCTTATTTTCGCATATTTAATTTTGTTCAGTTCAAATGGATACAAATATTCTGAATGATCATTTAAAAGGTTGCGTCATTACGACAATTTGATGCATCTAATTTTAAACATAGCCTACGTGAGCTAATAAAATATGTAGACATTTCAATAATTTCGGTAATATCTCATTTAAAACCTTTATAAATTGCCGTTTAATTTTAAATTCCAAGTAATTGTTTGAATGCAATGAACGCATCAGGTATTATCTGCTACCTTTAATTATTATCCAGCCCCAACTTCAACGAATAGAAATTTAGTTTTGCTGTCATCCTTACACTTTTATTCGTCCTATCCTGAAAATTCTTTGATACTTATTTGCATATTTCATACGGCTATTATTCGCTTCTACTACCAGCAAGCATCCAATCCCGTGGTACATGCAAATAGGCAAGACTGACTTTTGGAAATATCCCTGCTTTAATGTATGTATGCCATTTGATAGGAAAAGTTGCCAATAGATTTTGTTCCTTCGTCACATGTGTTCACACACGTGCGCAAACGCAAACGCAAACGCATTGTATACGCGCGAATACACAACTAACAGACAAAACAATTACTGGCTTTATCTTAAGTGTGTCTACAAATCTGTCCTCATGGTTGCTTGCTCTTGGCGTCTGAATAATTACACAACCAAAACAACAAAATAGAAGTCGAACACATTCAGATTAAACACCAACTGCTTGAAATTATTTACGCAAACGTGCGATGCCAGGCATACTCGGCTGACCGGTTATTTATTCAATTTCAAAATGGTAATAATTAAATATATTATCATAACAAGGCTCTCAAATGAGTGGGAACTAAGGGTGTTGTATGTTAGACACAAAATCCGCTGCTTACAACTCAAGTCAGCTAGTACTTTGAGCATTATTCCATGGTCATCTCAACAAGTAGACAAAGTGGTAAAGATTGGGAAATTACAAAAATGACATAATTACGCAGCATTAATTCGGATTAAATTTTAACATATTGACTCCATTTTGAGGATTGACTCTCGTGAAGTAGTTTCAGTGTTTTCATATTGGCAACATGTGTTAAATGTGTGGACTGGGTCAATTTTCTAAATCTTCTTCAATGGAAGCTAAAAACATAAAACTGTAAGTCCAATTATAAATACGCTCTAACCAATATGGAGAATGTTGGTGTATACATTTAGCTCAAATCGAATAAATTTAATGCTGACTTTAACTTACGGATATTTCACATTCGTATTAATCTCAGGTTATTTAAATTTCAAACGATCGTTTAACAGTTGATTATAAAACCGACCCTCAATACACCTCGTAAAGAGGTTAATTATGCTAAAGATAAAGCATAGATTTGCTTCCATTAAATATGCCTAAAACTTGATGTCTTTGTATGAATTTATTTATACTTATAATCATAATAACGAAATCTAGGTGAAGGAATGAATAAATTTTCTTGAATTAAGTAGATATTTGTGTAGGGTAAATCAATTATAGTATTGACTAATACGTATATTCAATGAGAATTGGATTCATAATGCCCAAACATAGTATGTAATTGCATATATTAACCAAAATTATATTGTGATTGAATTAGTGTATAAAACCATCTTTCCAAATAAATAAAAAGTTTTCGAAAGTATATTTTGACAGGATCACCAATGCAATTCCAGGTTGTGTTTATTAGATCGTTCTTGTCCTAACTTTTACAAATAATGATATTTATAACTGAAAACTGCTTTGAAGTGTACGGTCTGCTGCATTGATAATAATAAAATTACTCAACATAGATATAAATGAATAATCCACTGTTATATTTATATATGCTTATAAGCATATTCATATTATCGGTATAAACGCAAAATTAAATTAGATTTCAAATGAAATTCATCAACTATACCAGTTTCGTTTTTATTAAACGCTAATCATTAAGATGCCAGAAATTATAAGCTCCGTAAATGAGCACGTGTACATTTTATCAAGTATCTATAAGCTCATCTCCTTCACCGCGAAAACCAATCATCGCATTTAATCATCAGTTTTATTCGAACTTGTTACTTACCATCTTTCTCTATGGTGCTATCTAGTGTTTATCGCTTATGACCAAAAGATTTAACCATCCATTTCCGATCTTTTATTACAAACATACCCAATCAGAATCAGCAGCTAAATAATGTGAAAGATAAGGAAGGTTTTATTAAGATTTGCCTATTAGTTGGCTTATTATACCATTACTTGTTAACCAGTTATTGATAGTACAAAAATTATAAATTTCTCTCTTTAATCCTTTCTATTCATTTTAATTTTAAGTTTCCTAGTACGTTGAATGCTGTTGTATAATTTGTGCATTTAATCTAATAAAATAATTTTGCTTCTCGAAATTGATAATATGAAGTTCCAGATATTACAGTCGAAAAGTTTTATAGCGGAATTGAAATGGTATTTTTGCTTTATAATATAATTAGGCTTCAATAACTAATTGTTTAAACAGTAATTGATTGTGCAGTTGGTGGTAAAAAATATTAACATCAATTTTGCGAGCTTGAAGTAAACACCAATCCCATTGTATTTAAACAGTCATCGAACAACATAACAAAACTACCGCCAGTCGCACGCAGCGACGCGTTTCGACCTTCCATGATCATCATCAGAGTACGACGGCAAACTGACTATCGAGGATCAAACCGCATTGAATATATATGGAAAGCAAATTTAGATATGCGACTCTCACCTTACTAATCTCGCATACATTGGACTTGACTGGAAATGTCGGCTGCACAAATTTCTACGCAGTCACGAACATTAACTGTTAACAATTATTAAAATCAATTTGCGAGCCTGAAGTAAGCACCAGCCGCGCAATCAATTATTGTTTAATTGTATTGCCTATATATATATATGAGTGGGGGAAGCTGCAAACTGTTAATGCTCTTGACTGTATAGAAATTGTGCAGCTGATATTTCCAGTCACGTACAATGTATACGAGATTATTAGAGGTGAGACCCGCATATCTTATTTTACTTCCTATAAATATGCATTGCAGATCGATCCCCGCTTGTCAGTTTGCCGTCGTCCTCTGATGATGATCATGGAAGGTCAAAACGCGTCAGTGTGTGCGACTGTCGGTAGTTAAGCTGTGTTGTTCGACGATTGATTAAATACAATGGGATTTTTGTTTACTTAAAGTTCGCAAACATGATTTCAAGAACTGTTACCGACATTCGCGCAATCAAATTATTTTTAATCGTATTGTCCATATATATATATATATATGTGTGTATGTGTGTATGTGTGTGCGTGTGTGTGGCGAAAGCTGAAAACAGTTAATGTTCGTGACTACATAGAAATTGTGCAGCCGGTATTTCCAGTCAAGTACAATGTATGCGAGGCTAATATTTTTTTCATTTTGCTTTCCATATATATGCTATACGGTTTGTTCCTCGCTAAACAGTTTTCCGTCGTACCTTGATGATGATCATGGTAGGTCGAAATGCGTCAATGCGTGCATTTGGCGGTAGCTTTGCTATGTTTTTCGACGTCTGGTTATATACAACAGGCTTGGTGTTTACCTAAAATATTTATTAATGTAATCTTTTATTATACACTTTGTCTGAACAAAATATTGTGAATGATTTTGTACTTGAATTACGCCGTTTTAGTCTACTAGTGTTTCGACGTCTGTGACTTCGAATTATATGTGCCTTGCATCGAGCTTTCTATGATTAAGACATAGATTAAAATTTACAAGGGTATGAAACTCACACTGACATAACCAAAATGTGTACTATATAACGCTAACGTAGAAAACATTAAGGTCATTAATTGAGTTCAGTAACTGAAACGTTAAATAGCAATCATGACATACAAAATATTTGGCCACGAATCGTCAATTCCAAATATAAAAGTTTCTACGTCTTGTACAAGTTTTCTGAGTGTACAGCATACAAAGCAGTACCTTAAAGATTACTAACTTCATTTCCGAACAAACAAATGCGCGAGGAGATATGCAGGAGCACCGATGGGCTTAGAAATAGACAGGTTGTCAATTACACCATAAGAAATAGTACTGCACAATTTTTGCATTCGTGCATGCTAACAGATCAACAGTCAAAATTAATTCTTCAAAAAATTTCAAATTTCACAACGAAAATTTTGAACTTGACAGACGTTTTAAAAAAAAACCATAGGAAGTAGAATTAGTTCATTAGACAATATTTTCCTATTCTGGCAGTTTCTGTGTAAAAAATCGATAATTAGTTTCAAAAACTTGTTCGTGAACTGTGGTTCTGGGGTGAACACTTGAAATTAGACTGCATTAATTTCAACTTACTAGAACACAAAATGAATTATTACAATACATTTTCTTCTAAAATTTGAACAAAATATTTATTGTGTTGGCATAAATTAACATTATAAATATCATGGCCGGGATTTGGAAATGGGAGCATACTGTTCAGAGTCAAGCAGCTTATACCTTACGTTATAAAATCAGAGCGCTGATTTAGTTTATACTGAAAAAAAATACAGTCAAATCATGCGATTGGACTTTCACGGAATATCACTGCCTCTTGAGACTAATTTTCTGGTAGTGTTTTCCGTCGTACTCTGATGATGATCAAGGAAGGTCGAAAAGCGTCAGTACGTTGCGACTGGCGGTAGTTTTTCTATGCTTTTCGACAACTGGTCATAAACAATGGGATTGGTGTTTACATCAAGCTCGCAAACTTGATTTAAATATTTCTCACCACTACCCGCGCAATCAATTACTGCTTATTTGTATTGTCTATATATATATATATATATATATATATATATATATGTGTGTGTGTGTGTGTAGAGAAAGCTTTAAAAAATCTAAGGTTCATGAATGCAAAAAAATTGTGCTGACGACATTTCCAGTCACGAACAATGTATGCAAGACTACTAGAGGTTAGAGCTACATATATAATTTTGCTTTCCATATATATGCAATGCGGTTTGATCCTCTGTTTGTTGCGGAGAACTAATATATATGCAAGTATGTATTAGGTGTTGCGAACCTAGTAACAAATTAGTTCAGTTGTGACCAGAAGGATAAACCAAAGGCAGCATGAACGGAAAGTATAATCTCATGCACATTCGTTTCGTGCTTACTGGCGACTCATCAGTAGGAGCCGGTATTACGCCCTTTAACCACTATATATTTGGTAGAAGAATGTGGATAATAGGACGGTACAATCTCCTAGACGAATGTGTAAACCTGTAATAGTGAAGCTAACATCATCTAAAGTCAACGACAATGCGACTTCAATGCTAACTCACACTATATAATATATATATATATATATATATATATATATATATATATTGATCGTTTCATTTTCTACCATTTTATTAAAATAATAGCTTATATATATATATATATATATATATATATATATATATATATATATGTACCAAGTCTATAAAGGATACAACCAATATCGCTATTGTGTAAGTAACCGATACCACCATTATTGTACTGAAAAGGTACGTGGTACTAACACTATGGTTTCCGAATCGGTACATGGTACCAAACAGACGGATATCAATTTATGCTATAGTTCACCAAAATTGAGAATTACAACAATTTCTGAATATCTGTTACTCCAGTAAATCCATACACTCTGGCTTTGGTCGATATCAGTTATCACAATTCGCGGTAAGCATGACATCATTCAATTTAATATATAACAGGTAAATGCTGTTTGAGAACCAATATATATGCAAGTATGTATTAGGTGTTGCGAACCTAGTAACAAATTAGTTCAGTTGTGACCAGAAGGATAAACCAAAGGCAGCATGAAATGAAAGTATAATCTCATGCACATATCTACTTCGTGCTTACTGGCAAACTTGATTTAAATAATTCTTACCACCACCCGCACAATCAATTATTCTTGTAATTTATTTTCTATATATATATATATATATATATATATATATATATATATTTGTGTGTGTGTGGCGAAAGCTACAAACAGCTAATGTTCGTGACTGCATAGAAATTGTGCGGTCGACATTTTCAGTCACAAACAATGTATGCAAGACTACTAGAGGTGAGAGCCACATATCTAAATTTGCTTTCCATATAAATGCAATGCGGTTTGATCTTCGCTAGTCAGTTTTTCGTCGTACTCTGTTGATGATCAAGGAAGGTCGAAAAGCGTCAGTGCGTTGCGAGAAGCGGTAGTTTTGTTATGTCGCGCGACGACTGGTTAAATACAATGGTATTGGTGTTTACTTCATAATCGCAAACTTGATTTGAATAATTCTTACCGGCACCCGCGCAAGCAAAATTGTGTAATTTTATTGTCTATATATATATATATATATATATATATATATATATATATATATATATATATATATACAAAGTGTATGTATGTGTGTGTTTGTGTGTGTGTGGCGAAAGCTACAAACAGCTAATGTTCGTGACTGCATAGAAATTGTGCAGCTGACATTTCCAGTATGCAAGGCCACTAGAGTTGAGAGCCAAATATCTAATTTTGATTTCTCTGTCTATATATATTCAATGCGGTTTGATCCTCGCTAGTCAGTTTGCCGTCGTACTCTGATGATAATCAAGAAAGCTCGAAACTTGTCAGTACGTTACAACTGTCGTGAATTTTTTTATGTTGTTCGAGGACTTGTTAAATACAATTGGTTTGGTGTTTACTTCAAGTTCGCAAACTTGATTTAAATAATGGTTACCATCACCCGCGCCAGCAAATATTCTTTAATTCTGGTAGAGCGTCTGGGATATTCTGGTAAAAGTTTAAAATGTATAATAAATAAGTAAATTGAGATTCAAACATTTTAAACTGATCTATTTATCGGCCAATATTACATGCATGAGATTTGAACATCTAAAGGAGGTTAACATTTGTTCAGTTTCCTCTTTCGTTTGTTTTTCTGACATTTTAGACAATGATTTAGTAAAGTATGTGTGTCAATGAAACATAAAGTAGTTTTTGTATCAAATTCCTATTGTAACTGTGCAATACTTCTCAATTTATTTGCAAAACGTATTTTGACTCTTACTAATTTATATTTATTATCAAAAGTTAATCAAGAATTAAATGTTCTTCGTTTCAGCTGAACAGTAACAGTTTCCTTTAATTGCATCAACGTGCTTGTTGTACATAAAATGTACTTCAAAATAGAAGGAGAAATTTTACTAGATTATTTTAAAAGACTGATCAAGGAAAGGAAGCTAGGAAATCTGATAATAATGAATAAATGCATTATGCATTCGTTTTGATATTTAACAATTCACCAATGAAAAGAAGTACATTTAATGACCAAAGATAATTATTCCACTGTAACGGCTTAAAGTAATTCGCTGACATTTTGTCACAATTAAATTCAAAATTTAATGCGCTGAACGAACGAAAACACGCAAAGCTAAGGTTGAAAAATTACGTGCGACTTCGCATTTATATAAGCACGTTGCATTTACCTCGCAACACATTCTGATCTTCTCGCTGTCTGTGATTACTATCGCCTTCTCTGCTGCGCTGACTATCTACACCGACTATCTACGCCAACTGTCCTGCTTGCGTTTACCACGCTGTGTCACTAATTTGGCTGGTCTTCAATCCGCTTGTTGCTGTGCATCCAGTTATATGTAATCGATCTTCTATTAATCGGATTTTAACGTGTGCCAGCCATCTAAGTCTTGTCGCAGATCATCAATAAGTCTAGTCAAGGACTTCAAATAGCCTCTAACGCATCCTGCTTTGTGAACTCTACATGTTGACGTGCTTCTATGCAAAGGACCAACAACAAAAGAACAGGACAGACAGAGCTAATGCCTAGAAAGTCTACTGGACATCCACATGCTGGAAACACTCACAAACTCACACGGTGAATGTCTTCTTGGCCATGTTAAGGACCAACCACATTGATTGCAATCTCCGAACCCATGTTTAGTCCTCTTAGTAACGTCGCACCTTACTTTAATTAGCCGGCGCATTACATCACATAATTAATTTTAAATGTCAGGGAGCGTGTGGAAGTAGTTGTCGACTGGCATTTCAGATTTTGCAATAGTACATAAGCGCACAAAATAGTTGTATTCTTCAACGTACAATGTTAGTTTAAGAATTGTTAAATAGGCGTAACCCTATAAATCAAAATATTGAGATTAAAAAAAACGATAGACCATTAGTTTAGCTTCATTTGCCCAACTTTGAAATACTCTGCGCAGAATTCTAACTTACTCGTGTTATTAGTCCAGAATTATGTTATTAATTGCTTTTAATATGTTGATCTGCTTGCATGTGGGTTTTTATATTTTTGTTTATTCGTTTTGTGTGTGTATTAAGGGGGATGTGTGTAAGGCATATATTATGTGTTGTCTGATTTCACACTTCTCGCAAAATAGTCGTGGTATTCAGTAGTCTCGTTTACGTAGCTCCATTATTACACTTTGACAGCTATAAATCTGCTTCGTAAATCTGTTTATTAATAACTTTATACTGAACATTAGTGTGGTTATAATTTAAAATAATTTCAATATCACTCAAGATTTTACTAATTGAATTAATATATTGTTGTTATAACTTTAATCTACGTAACTTATTTAGTTTAATAGCTGACAAATATATTGAAAATCTGTACATTATAACTGTTGTCAATTTGTTAAATAAATATTAACTTCGAGAATGCGATGTGAATTCATATTTTGTATGTTAGTAAGCACAACGTAACTACTGTTATTCTCGCGACATAAAACTTTTGAACAATTTTTCTAACACTGTCTATATTCATTTATCAATTTATCTAAATTCTTTGCACTAATGATTGTGTGCATTTTTCTTTGATTTAAATGGCTTGACCAAACTTGTTTGGCCTCACAATAAATTAAAGTATAATAAAAAAATAGGTCATGTTTGCGCGTAGCCACGGTTTGTTACACTGGGTTTGAGGAAATCCTTGTATGATGATCTCCATTGCACAGTGCCGTCATCGTTGAATTTTGTTGCGCAACTTGCTGTTTCGGGATATTTCATACCACTCGTAGGTCGTTAAAATCTTGATTACTTTACATTTTCAGGTGAAAAACTTTTTTCAATCAATTTCAGAAAAACTAATAGTGGACGGTTTTAGGGTGACGGGATAAGTGAGAACCCTTCAATCAATGGTAAACACAATCTGTACACCTAAAAAATTTAAAGGAATCGAGATTTTACCGACCTACGAGTGTTTTACTAAGTGTCTTCGTCAGTACTAAATAACATTGCTCCAATATGTGCGATTTCGTACGTAAATTATTCTTTTTCTCAGACGATATTTCATCACGGTAAATTTGGTATTCTGATTCAGTAATTATTCAAATCTGGTTCACACATTAACTTTTCTATTGTAACGCCCCGGCTAAAATGGAGTGCGTGCGATGTTACTACGAAGACCAATAAGGTAACGGAATAAGCAGTTGCTGTGGGTGGCCCTTATCAGGGCCAGAAAAATATTTACCGTCAAGTGCCGTGGGAGTTTATGCGTGTGTGCAGCGTGTCAATATCCAGATGTCCTCCTAGACACTAACTCTGTCTGTCCTGTTCACCGCTGGTGATCCATTTAGTAGATGCTAGTGAAGAAGTTGAATTGACGAAGCAGGATTCATTGGTTGCTGTTCGAAGACCTAGACTTTTTTTCATGCTGACCTGCGACAACACAGAGACGACTGTCGCACATAGAGATCCGTTTAATATATGATCAAATACGCATGACTAAATGCGCACGGACAAAAAGATTGACATAACTAAATTCTAGCCAAATTAGTGGCACAGCCTTTTAAACACAAACAGAAAAGTCGGTGTAGATAGTCATTGCAGCAATCACACGTAGCGAGCAGAGTAGGATTTTTTGCATGCTAATTTCATCGTGCATATTTAGATGCAAAGTCGCATGTACTTGGTCAACCGTATTTTGCGGGTGCTCTTTGGTCCAGAGTAATATATTTTGAATTTAATATTGGCAATACGTCGACGAATAAATTTGAACCCTTATACTGGATTTATAAAATTAGACGAATATTTTGCTTACGGGTTTTAATAATATTTATTTTTATCCAAGGTTGCGATCTTAATATAAGCACCATCCCCATTTTATACATGCATTTGTCGTATAAACAGATAATTTTATAATGTGGTAAATGCAATTCATCCAGTAGACCAATTTCGTCCTTATTAGAAACTCCTCAAGTATTGTACAAAATTTGCCGCGAATAGGATTCGTTACTGGACACGTCTGCTTCGGAGTTTATGACACTTACCACTAATCCACCCTACCACAGTGTGGCTCTTTAGAAGAAGAATCAATCAATTCCCGTTTTGTTTTTAATCCCATTTTTATACAGACATATGATTGACACGAGTTTCAACTTTTCCGTAATTATTCGTACATTTATTTATCATTCCTTTTTAATTATCAAGTAATTTCACACCATTACAAAATTTAAAAGAATCTTCTATGGATTTTTACCACTATGTTGTTAGTTGGTCTCTTTTTATGGATTAAAAATTTATTGTTATTATATTTTAAATTATTAATGTTATTATTATAAGAATTATCATTTCCTCGCTATTATTATTATTTCTATTTATATTAATTTTATTATTATTGTTATTTTTTCTATTATTATTATTAGCATCGATAATATTTTTATTATTAAAATTAACCTTATCATTACTGTTTTTAAATTAACTCAGTCTTCTATTTTCTTTTTATTGTTGCTTTAAATACTTTTAAGCAGGTAGTTCAAAGAGACTGTAGTTAGAAGTCGGCAGATGAAAAATAGCGAAGGATAAAAATCGGGCGCATTCAATTATATTAATTATTCTTAGCTATGGACACAAAGTTCCTTAGTCTTTTTGTGATATGCCTGTGTCTATTTACACATGAAGTTCGGGCGCTGACAGAATCCGACCTTATTCGCCACCTACTAAATGGATACGACAAGGACAGCAGACCAGTGCTGAGAGCCAATCAATCGGTCAATGTCTTAATACAAATTGCTGTACGACAGGTAATAAAATTAAAATTGTAGTGTGTTATCAGTGAATGAATTTTTAAATGTAAGATAGTATCAAATGATGCAATATATTTTATTCAGATGAATGAAAAAAGCATAATATGCATGAAAGCACAAGAAAATTGACTAACTTTAAAAAAAATTTAGGCTGATTTCTTAATATTATCTTTCATATAAACTTGTTGCGCTAACCGAGTCTACTTAGATATATATATATATATATATATATATATATATATATATATATTGCACAGTATGTTATTTTTAGGAAATGAAAACAAATTCCATAATTGCAGCTGCAATTAGTTTATTCTTAAAGCTTCGTATGTGGCTAGCTCTGTTTTGCTACTGCATTTAGTAATTATATTCAATACCACGCCTGGAGAACATATGTGTAAGGTTTCAACGATATGTTGTGCAACTGCAGACGTGTATTCACCATTTGATTTAAAGCAGTTCTTTAAGTTGCAATGTTTTTTCATTCGAGTAATTAAACGTCTGTTTGTCCAGCCTACGAAAGTAGATCGACAACTGCGCATCTGTACGATTTTAGATATGAAGCCTGATCAAGTCAAGTAGATACTGTAGAAGAATATTGGAAAGAAAAATTTATTAATTTTCATAAAATTTCTCTTTTTGTGCACTTGGAAATTATACTATGAATTTTATTATGGCGCACATTCCAAAAGAATCATTTAAAAAACTATATGAACTAATGACATCACAATGCAGATTGAAATGAACGTTATTGTGGAAGTATATTGTTATCTGTGTATTAAGCAATTGCGGTTCCCAGGAGATATATAGCACGCAGTCTACGCAAGTCTATCGATGAAATCTTACAAGGTTGGCATATTCCAGAATTGACCAGTTAAAAGAGAGGAAGCTGTGATACAGCCAAGAATCTGGAGTGCAAATGATGTATTTTATTTTTTGCTAGCTGTTACGATGAAAGAGAAACTAAGAATATTGAATAAATTTGAAAATAATATAAAACCTGACGCGTTTTGTGATTAATTACTGATTGATAATGATAAATTTGTGCATAACATATCACAAATACCGATCGATTAGCTAACAATGAAGGCACTATCGACGAGACGAAATTATGGAATCCATCCTTCAAATAAATGTTATATTGATTTTGAGGCAGCATTTGAACAAACAGTCGATTTAGAACCTACAAGCATTGATCATAACAATTAGTTGAAAGCTGTTTTAGCTTATATGGCTTCGCATCTGATATCGTTCAAATTCACAGAACAGCATGCATTGACAAAGCAACATTTAAATATGTATAAAGATATTAGCAGAAATGCAGACATCGAAATACTACGCACTTATTAAGGTAAAAGCTTTATTGGTGTGTACAAGTCCGACTAAAGACGAAAGATGGATAATGTATTGAATGACAGTTCAAAATTCACGCGTCTAGAGGATTAATCAAATGAAATTAAAAATTTTGCGCGCAAATAAATAGATCAAATTAAGATCATAACGGATGTCGATTTAGTTGATGAGGCCGTTGCGCATAAGCTAAAACCAGTTGGATCATTTACACAAACAATGTACAGACTACCAGAATCACACAAAAAATGTTTTCCTATGAGATCAATATAATCAATAGTCAACTATCCGTTTCATTTATCGGCTAAATGTGTAGGCCGTACACTGGATCCATTTCGCAAAGTAATAGGTAATTATTTGGTTGCCGATTCTTTCGAGCTTGCTATCAATATACACGAGACAAGATTATGGCGTCTTGATGTCACTTATTTGTTTGCAAATTTTCGAATTGAAGAAACCATTGACGGTATTGTCCAAGCGGTAGACGACAACGTATTACCATTTCTGATGCCAAGTTATAATCCCCGCAAGCTTATTGTAATATGCACTTAAGATGCACAATTTTGTTTTGACGGACGTATGTATAAACAAATTGATGGTGTGGAAATGTAGAGCCCCTTATATCTAGTGTTGGCTGAGATTTTTCTAGACCATCTTTAGGACACATCATTAAAGAAGAATATAAGTAAATATGCACTTTGCATACGGTATGTTGATGACATTACCTTGTTCTTAAAAGTCACGAACATTGCTTCAAAATTTCTATAAAGCGCATAAGAATATCAGTTATACGTCAGCGCACGTGGAAGATGAGTGTCTGTCTTTTTTAGATGTACTACTAAAGAAAGATACTATTGGTAAATTAAATAGAACAGTTTACCATAAACCGATCTGGTCAGCACGGTAGTTGCATCAAAATAATTCCGTGGCGATTCAGTATAAATTATCAACAATTCTCGAACGAATATATTAAAGTACCAAACTATTTAATGCCTGATGGCTATACAAGAAAATTGATTAAAACAATTATCCATATAGAAAATCAAAATGAATTCAAATTTAGGACCACTAAACGAGGCATTTATCTGAAATCCCAACGAAAGGGAATGCAGTTTCCCGAATAGAAAATACGTAAATTGAAGCGTTATTTACTTGCACATTTACTGCAGCTAAATCACGAAAGTTGTTTAAGGTAAAACAATTGCCCTTACCATACACCGAGGTGATACTATTGTATTTGACGTTTTTCTTTTAACATTATTTTTATTAATGTCCCATAATCTATGACGAGTTCTGGTTTGTAGTAATCCTGAAAATCTGGTTGCTCGATCATGTGGCAATTCTTTTGAACATTACAAACTATGAAACAGTTCCTCCAATTCAAAAATAAATTTACAATCCGTTTTATCAATTGGAGATTGTACCGTCCTATTATTCCACATACTTCGACCAAATATATAGTGGTTAAAGTGCGTAATACCGGCTCCTTCTGATGAGTCGCCATTAAGCACAAAACGAATGTGCATGAGATTATACTTTCCGTTCATGCTGCCTTTGGTTTATCCTTCTGGTCACAACTGAACTAATTTATTACTAGGTTCGCAACACCTAATACATATTTGCATATATATTAATTCTCCGCAACAAACAGTATTTAACAGGTATCTTTCTTATTGGGAATCTGTCACCTACTGGCCAGGTTTTTCCGCGGACAGCACGTGATGAGCTCCGAATGAGGACGAAACAGATCTACTTAATGAATTACTTCTTCTACATTATGCAATGCTTAGTTTATATTGACAATTGTACGTACATAATCGGTCAGGTCAAAATCGCAAACTTGATTAAATTAATATGTTAAAACTTATTTTCTATTGTCAGCCAACTAACTGTTGAACATTCTGTTCTCGTTAAATATATACATACATTATCAATAACATATCAAAGTATACTGTTCTTTTAAAATTTAACGATTTTAATGTTAGTTTCTGTTACTTTTTAAAAAGTAAATTGTCCAGTTCGAGCTTAAACACATAATTCAATTTATTTTAAAAATTTTACGAGTATGACGTCGCGTAACTGTCTGATGTCAGTTGGATTCATTTCATTATACTGTTACTAAGGTCGTCGATTTGGATGAAAAGAATCAAGTTTTGGTCACTTCTCTTCTGATGAGCCTCATGTGGATTGATGAAAAGCTTTCCTGGAATAAACATTCGAAAAGTAGTGCAACGTCAGTACACCAGCGTCTACCAGAGTACCCCTTCAACAGCATAGTCCTCCCGGCGAGCGATGTATGGACACCGGATCTTTACGTGTACAACAATGTAGCGATGGGTGAACAAGGTTTCCTTCAAGTAAATGAAAGTCGAATACTACTTGACAATACAGGTGCTTGTCTTTAATTTGATACCAAATTGGCCGTTAATTTATATGCTATCAATATTATAATTTGTGCATGCATTGCCCATATACTATCGTTTTCAATGTCGCTGTGTTTCTTCATGAGGTTCCGCCACAACATATGGATACAAGAAGAGAATAGTCCTAATCAGAAAAAATCAATATAACGCATGTTGACGGTGGTCTTTGAATTTTCTTTCGATCCATACTGAAATAAATACACACTGGTGAAACGCATACGTTTAAAAATTTTTACTTTTATGATAGTTCGTGAAAATGCATTAGGTTACAACCTTTTCTCTTTAAATTTATTTTTTTAATTTCAAGCTAACAATTTTCATAAATGAATGTTTTTCATTTTTTAAAGATTTTATTGCACAATATGGCAATCAATACAGCTTTAGGAACTTTGAAAATATTTCCACTTTTATATTGAATAATTTATGAATTTATGTTTTATATAACAATTAGATAGTGTCTGTGGCGGAGAACTAATATATATGCAATTGTGTATTAGGTGTTGCGCACCTAGTAACAAATTAGTTATAATATGACCGGAATAATAAACCAAAGACAACATGAACGGAAAGTATAGTCTCGTGTAAATTCGTTTCGTGCCCATTGGTGATTTATCAGTAGGAGTCGGTATTTCGCCCTTTACTTGATATATATTTGTGTCAGGAATATGGGTAAACAGGGCGGTACCATCCTATTTTCTCACATTCCTCACCTAAATATAAAGTGGGTAAAGAGCGTAATACCGGCTCCTACTGATGAGTCGCCAGTATGCAGGAAACGAATATGCACAAAACTATACCTTCCGTTCATGCCGTCTTTGTTTTGTCATTCATGTCATATAAGATCTAATCTTTGACTAGGTACGCAACACCTAATACACAATTACATATTTTTTTATAGAATATTTGGATTTTGATGTCTTATTTGATGCTAAATTCCAATTATACTTTAGTCTATTTTAAGTCATGCGACACTAAAATTACTGTCGTTAAAAATGTTTAAATTTGGGACTGAGGTTAATTTTTCATATTGGTTTAAGCTTCTATTTGTGACAAGTACACAACATATAAACAAAAGCAATCGTTCATATAGACAGATATTTATTTTTAAAGGAATATCTTAAAGACAACCTTTAAGGCAGATTTAAATACACGTATTTCTCTATAAATGGGGAAGATTCGAAAATGCTACTCTAGCTTACGCGGTTCTCATTCTCACCTCGTCAGGCATATTGCCTAAATTATCGGTAAAGCTCCCAAGATATATAAACATATCAAATATGTCTCATAGAGTTATTTTTTAGAAAGGCAAAATTATTTGTAAGGTTTGGATTGTCTAAGTTGTAATAGAGTGAAAGCCGCTAGGAAGCTGTATTGCTGATTTTGCATGGCCCTAATTCTGACTTTGCAATTATGGTGTTTTGTAGAGGTTTAATTGGCCTCGCTTCTGTGAGTTGTTTTGGTAAATATTCTCATAGTAACTAGGTACACACTTTTTCACTCTCTCACTCTGGTAAATCTTACAAAACGTTTGTGTTTCTAAATTGTCATTTTTCGTTATTTTTATCTATTTTCGCTTCTTATGGTTATATTGCAGTGAAATATTAGTCACTTTTGACTTTTATATGGCATGATGATGGTAATGAATGCATAATTTTCAAAAAAAAAATTTTTTTTTCATATTTTTTGTATAATTAATGTTAGCAAATATAAATAAGAAAATAATTTTCTCATTTGTTCTTGAGAAATTTATGTCAATTTTGGAATTAAAATAGTTGCTTCAATAAGGTCTGATACCTTTATGTTTTCATTTTGAACGTGACAAAAACAAATATACGTATTTTTTATCGCTTTCTGTTGCATATATTTGGTATATGGTAACCAAATAATTGGAGTTCAATATTTTATGAGAGTATGCATTACATTCGTGCTTTTTTAGATATATTCGCTCACTATTAATATCTTTGCACTTTACACTTTACCGTATATAGATATAGATATAGATAGATTTTTCATTGGACATAAATCTCTTGTACTACA
Organism: Eudiplozoon nipponicum; assembly: GCA_029291075.1. Classification (NCBI taxonomy): domain Eukaryota; kingdom Metazoa; phylum Platyhelminthes; class Monogenea; order Mazocraeidea; family Diplozoidae; genus Eudiplozoon; species Eudiplozoon nipponicum. The sequence continues at coordinate 88,501 of JAQBSW010000542.1, forward strand.
GATTGTCAAGCAGTTATTCACTTAGTCTAGATCTGGTTACCACGAAAAGAATGCTAAATCTAGTTTAGGTTTGCAGATTTTGTCAAATAAACAACTTTCTGATTGCCAATTATTTAGGGAAGACTCCATAAAATAAGTTGTTCAATGTACATATTTTATGTAGTCGATACACCTATCGGTATATTGGCAACGTTATGTCATTTTTAGCGAGGATTCTACAAATAACCTCATCCGCATTTGATTAGTTTAACTTGCTTGATATGAAACGATTTATTCAAATTTACAACTGAAAAGACTACATAATACAGATTTTCACTAAATGGTTTCTTAACAAAATGAAAAGCTATTCAATTTAACGCACGATTTCAGGCATGATTTGATCAAGTCATCAAATGCAATTATATTAATTATTATTAGAAACGAAAAATCTCATGAATTATGCTTAATCGCCAAATAATCAATAAAACGCTCAAATGTCTTCGTCAAGCAATACATTACTCTAATTTTTGGAAAATTTGCTCGAATAAGATTCAAAGCTCAATAGAACGCAATCTAACTTTTCAATGAAAGCCTTACATGTAAACTATGTTTCGCCTTCTACTTGCTAAAGGAACAGTATAGTGATCAACTAAATCTATTGCACAACAAATGTTTACTTAGTTTTCATTTAGCCGATTCGTCCTTAATGTCCGTCATCTATAGTGCAGATTAATTTCCTTCCATTGTCATTGTAATATTTAAATATTACAGATAGATACTGATTGTGCCGGAAAACTATTATATATGAAATTGAGTGTTAGGTATTGCGCGCCTAGTAGCAATTTTTTTCAAATATAACCAAAGTAAGCATACTTCAGTCGGTTTTTCCTCCATATCAAATTTGAAATAATTTTTTACTAGGTGCGCAATGCCTAATACACAACAGTCATATATTCTTTGGTTCGGAAAATTAATTTTCTATAGCTTATATACGAATTCCGATCTGATCCTCGATATTCGGTTTGTTGTTGTGAACTGAAGATGATCCTGGAAGGCTGAAACGCGTCAGTACGCGTGACTGACGAAAGTTTTGCGATGTTGTGCGACTGGTTTACTACAATGGAACAAGTGTTAATATCATGCTCGCGAACTTGGATTAAATATTTTTTATCACCACTGATTAGTTAACTAGGTGGCTATTCGGCTTTAGAGTGAATATTACAAAATATAATCGTATTATATCTTATGCTCACTTATCTTGGAGTCGATGATTCTCTTAAAGTCATGCCCATTCAAAGCAGTCCCGGTATTCTGGTCTGTTTCTCAAAGCTGCATTCCTGTTGGACTATTCTGTCGCAATAAAAATGCTCCATTTTTATGTTTCTCGCGCTGTTAATCAATTCCTTAAAATCCATGCATGTATAACTCATATTTTATTTATTAACTGCTGATTTAATTTATAAATGAAATAATGTTTAACCAAGACAATAATTGCTTTCTTTAGCTGATCTCATAAACATATAACTATATCTAGTAATTTTACTTATTAATTACTTGTCAAATTAATGAATAAATCATAAATATCTATCTTCCAGCCTTATTAAATAGGACATTCATTGCTGTCTAGCTGCACCGCTACAAACTGTATCCATTTCGCGATTAAATATATTTTAATGGACTATTTCTTTATAATGAATAAAATATTATTTTTAATCTATTCTGCTTTAAAAATCAACAATTTTAGGCCATGTACGATGGAGCCTTCCAGTGACTGTACAAAGCTCATGCAGTGTAGACGTCCTCTATTTCCCATTTGACCATCAACAGTGTCAGATTCAAATTGCTTCATGGGCCTATGACATTGAGCAGTTGAAGTTACAGGTCGTTAAGCCTAATATCACAGAGAATGCCATTGGGTTGATTGAAAATGTGGAGTTGGAGGTACGTAGAGTCTCTCTTCAACAACGAAACAGAACAGCATCTAATGGAATGGTCTACTCACAGGTTGGTGCATGATTGTTTCTCCCACTGTTAGGATTAAGATTGGGATATTTCTTTCGTTAGGAAATTAATTTAAGCAACTCGTCTCCAATGTAACAGACTTTTTCATGTTTAAGGCAGCTTTGACTGATGAAATTACTATAAAACTTGTTTATCTTTATAAATATCCTTCACATCATCATATACACTATTAGCCCAATTTAGTTCTTGCTAAAAATTTGAATCTTCAAACCTGGCTTTCTCAAATTAATGATTTACTTAATTTCTTCACTTAGATATAAATTAAAGACAAAGAATTTTGCCTTACCGTATATTCTTTGCGGCATTACAGTTCAACCTTGTTGTGCAATTACAATTTTACAGAAAACCTATTTTATTTCTTTTATAATAATCTGAATTAAGAATTCTAAAATCTCAGTCAAATCCTTACACATTAGGCTCCAGAAAATGACTGTTTCAGGAGTTTCTCATAAGCCAGTTATAATGGCACAGTGAAGAGCTTCAGGTGATATCCATTGAACAGACGATATATTTCAGTTGAATCCTACTTTGTAGATTTTACTTTGCCTATGTGGCATTATTTTTGAGTAATAGTTAAGTTGAATTTTTCTCTTTTAATTACCAATTTCGACCTAAATAATCATAATAAGAGGTCCATTTTTTAAATTCGGATGAAAGATTAAACAAATGATTTAAATTTTGACATGTCTCCGTTTGTATAAATAAATGAACGTTTGTAGCGCGGTAATTGAGAACAGTTACTTTAATCAAGGTTGCAATGATTATAAACAAATTTGACCAATTATGTGCATACATTTGTCAGTATAAACTAAGAATTGTATAGTGTAGAAAAGGTAATTCATCCAGTAGACCGGTTTCGTCCTTATTGGGAACTCATCACGTACTGTCCAGAATTTGCCGCGTACTGGTCTTGAACATGGGCCCGTCTGCTTCGGAATATGTTGTTCTAACCACTGAGCCGCACTGCTGAACTATCTGTCAGGGTTTAGCGAGTTGACAGAGCTTCCTCGGTAGACACTTATCATTTAAACAAACCTGTTTTTCAGTGCGTAATTCGGAGACTGATTGTTGTTTACTTTGTGTAATGAAATTTGCCAGCGAGCACACTAAGCCACTTCATGCAAATGCTACAATCATGGCGTAAAAGAAAACCGTAGCGAAAATGGAATTTGAAGATTTTAACAAGACAATGAGCTACATTAAAAATGTTGATATTTCAATTTCAAAGTATTCATAAATTGAACGATCTCGATATAATGACGATTGGGGAAATGTTTTCAAATCTTGTTTCTTGCACTAAACATTTTGTCCGAATGAAGCTCTTTAAAATTAAAAGAGAATGATCTGTTATTATTCTAAACATTCTGTTGTGTTTCCAATTTCTGTATAGTTGCATGATCGATTAGCGTCCCAGCGTTCTAGTATACAAATCCTTTGGTTTCGACGTTGTATACCCATCGTTCAATGCGAACTACCCCTCTTGACAGCTGCAGACTTTCTGACCAGCAACAAAGAAACTAGGTTTTTTTTCGATGGATTGTCTGAAACTGAAATAAGTTTGAAATGAAATGGTTCGATTAATTGTCTTATTTGTTAAGTTACCTTGTTTAGTCATTAACCTATTTTAAAAAATAGTGCAATCCGAAGGTTTTATATAGATATTTTTAATCTGCATCACAAAGTAAGAAATAAATTATATTTCTCCATTGAACGGAATAGAACGTATTTAAGTGCAGTTGACAATTTTCAATTTCAAATTAAAATCGATAAGGCATTCAAATAAAATTATTGCCTTTCGCTAGATGGTCTAGAGTTTAAAGCAATTGATATATATATAGTACTCGCTACTTTTTGGTGTCCTACATGGGATTTTTCTCACATTTACCTAGAATAATATCGATTAGCTCCAAAATACGTTTATACGAATTCTTATATTTTACCATTGGATACCTATAATATAATGTCATGGTCTTTTTTATATTCCGATAACAGATATTTCTACAGGTAAAGGTTTTCATATTCTTCGTCTGATTGCACAGCTTCATTTTCCAGACTTGCTAATTTTTATTGTAGGTTTTGCTGACAATACTTATTCGACGGAATCCCTTGTTCTACGCGTATACAGTCATAGCTCCGAGCATACTGCTGTGCGTTTTCACAGTCTTCAGTTTTTGGTTGCCGAGTGGAAACGCAGAAAAAATCGACATGGGCCTAACCGTGTTTCTCTTCCTTTATTTTCTTCAGGTAAGACAGGTTGTGAATGTAGACTATCAATAGTGAAAAAGATTGTGCTTTTCAACATTTACCAGTAAATAGTTCTTATTTTTGAGAAATTTAAGTTCAATATTGAGAGAATCTCTGGTGGTTTAAACTTGGCGAGTCGTTTTATACGCCTCAATTAATAAAAATGTTATACACTGTATTACCAACTGCATATTGTAAAATTAACACCATAGACCTATTCTTCTACGTTTTATCAAACAATTAGGTGGAAACAATTGTAAGTAAAATTTATTACTCTACTTCTACAGCAAAACATTTGTAATGTGGCTTACAATACCTATATTTTTAAATGGCTATTTATTAAATGGATTGTGTATATGTAAATAAACATAAGTAGACATTGTATCGCGCATTTTAAGAACTTTGTATGTATTCTTTTCGTTGTTTTACGTTTCGTAAAATAATACAGTGACATACACATGTAACAACATATACTTTGGATTTGCCTTCAATCCGATAAATGTTCTACATATTAAGCAGGATTAGTATCTATGCTATTCTTCAAACGTAAATAATTGGGTTAACGCGTACAAATAACGATAACTTTAGATATGGGAATTATTCGTTTATTCAAATCAGTACTGCTCTTCTACTTGAAACGGCGCCTTAAATATGCCAGTCAGCCTAAAGTATAACTCATTGTAATAGTTTTCTCTACCCGATCCGGGAGTAATTTTGTTATACTTTCTTCGAATAACTGTAGTTCTGTCTAGGCACTAATCGAAATCAACTCCAGGTAAGAATCCCCGCCATTTTGCAGCAAATTTATTGAAATATACTTTGACATTTGCGGTGATAGAGGAAAAAGGCAATATTTTCTAAATAATAATTACTAAATTCAATGACCGAAAAGAGTTAGCCACATAAGAAGTTTTATGGATAAACAAACTGAATCCGGATTTATGCAATTAGAAGTAACATGTTTGGCCATTGACTTTTAACTGGAGGTTATGCACGCAAGTGATTGATTACTCTTTTACCGTAGACTCGCTCCTCGTTCACATTTTTCTCTTTTGTTTGCATTTTAATTTATATATAAATTGATGTTCATTTGTAGATAATTGGGAAGAATATTAGAGAGAAACGGTTCTAGTATCTTATACATTTTTTTCTATTCGCACATGGGAAGAGTAATATAAATGATAATACAAATAAATTAATGAATAGTAGTAAAAAGGTATGAAATAAATAATAAAATGAGCTAGTAAGTTTATGGAAATTTTCCTGTCAATATAATTAATGGCTCTAACTTATTAATAAAACATGAGGCGCGATGTAAAGCATAAGGTCATGCTTAATTTAGACCAGGCATTGTCTTTTATGAACTAACATATGGCTAGCCGCGATATGCTTAGTACGTGCCTAGCAAACTTGGATTTGTTACGCAAACCATTTATTTAACCGTATTCATTCAATTACTTGGTATAAATTGCAGAGTAGCGCTCGAGTGTCATGATTTGACGTGTTATATTAGGCGTCTACCAATAATGCATATCGGAAACGTTTTTTTATATATAAAGTTTATTTACAATACTTTCATAAACGTTTTCTTTAAATTTATCATCTCGAGATTAAGTTTCAACGAGCATTACAGTTCTAAATTCTTTTTTTCTTTTTTCTGTTTATTCTTATTTCGATTGTACTAGCACACGTAGACCGCACAACAACTATATATTCAAATAAAGGAAAATAAACAGTTTAATTGGCTAAATAACGCGCCGTTCGATGTTAAGTTAATGATTACATCAAGTTATCATATATTTCCGAGGTTTCATGGACTATATCAGCTTCCAGTTCGGCAAATTATCTATTCAATTTCAATGAAAATTGTCCTCGTTCACTCCTCCACACATGTCTTGAGTAAAGTGGCATATATATGCTATGTCAAAACTACACTCTTGCTTTCAGTCAAATGGGCTTTAGATTTATCATAAATTATTTTGTTTCCAAGATGTTATAGTAAGATATTTGTTTGACAATTTATCCTTTGAAAGATTGCGGAGTGCAAGCTGCATATGTTGAATCACCGCTATTTGTGCTCGCAGGTTGTCGCTTTTCGCTATAAGTTTCACAATGATCCAATTGGGGATGGTTTGGGAAGGACCAAACCAAAACGTCGCATCTCATTTCCAGTGGTTAGTATGAACGATGTTGAAGCCTGCGGAAGAAAGGCATACATACGCACCCAGCCCGATCCAAGGCGAAACAGATGCGTACCTGAAAATGAGGATCAATCGGATCCACGCGTAACTGATGGTGCAAAGCAACAACTCGCGAACGCAAATCGTAGAGAGATATTTGGTTGCAAAACATACAACGTGAAGTTGCGCAGCCCTTTTCAATTCTGTCTATGAACGCACCACTTTTCTCAGTGAACATTTTATTATAAACAATAAAATTATTTTTTACTTGTCATAAAAAGCATTAATATTTTCTATGCGATGAGTATTATCCGTAATGGAATTCATTGATTTTTATACGGTGTTCATTGTTGGTTATTTGAATATTAATGAAATACAAGCAAAAGGTACGTTTTTATAGCCAATTACGTTGTTAAATGAAAGATTTAGCCAGCAGAGTTAATTGAATGATCAGAGTAATGGGTTATATAAATCTCGCTTTTAGTTCAAGCCATCTACTTGTCGACTAACATTTCGTCAGGTGTGGTCCGGATTTACAAAGATCCAAAAAGTAACTGCTTTTATCAAATAAAATTAGATCTAATTCGTTACTAGGTGCGCAACACATAATACCCAATTACATATATATTAGTTCTCCGTCGCAATCAGTATCTAACTTTTATACCTTTAATTGAATGATGTCACGATTAATGCGAAAAATGATAACTGATATCGATCACGACCAGCGAGTATGGAATTACTGGATTAAAATTTGTTCAGAAGTAGTTGTAATTCTCAATTTTGGTGAAATTACACATATCTTGAAATCCATGGTGTTGGATTATGTACCGACTCGACAACTAGTGTTCGTATCAGGTATTAAAACAACAGCCATAATGCTGTTACTATTTACAGACTCTATATATATATATATATATATATATATATATATATATATATATATATATATATATACATATAATGAATTGGCTTGGAAGTCCCATTGGTGAAAACTATATTAAGTTAGCTGTACTAATGCAGGTTAATACATTCGTATGGAAGATTGTAACGTCAACTTGTTCCACAATCCTCACCAAAATATGCAGCGAGTATAGAGTGTAATACCGGCACCTACTGTCGAGTCGCCAGTAAGCACGAAACGAATGTGCACAGGAGATTCTACTTTTCGTTCATGCTCACTTTGTTTTATCCTTCTGGTCATATTTGAACTAATTTGTTATAAGGTGCGCAACATCTTATACATAAATAGAACGTAGCTATAGCTTTAATTCAAACTGATCAGTTAGGTTGAGCCCTAAAGAGGTACGTGTGTGTAGTTTGTTACAGCACTATAGTAATTTTGAGGGATGTAATACTCTTTTAGTAAACTAATGAAGGCGTAAGCCATAGTTTTGATTAATTAATACAATTTTCAAACAGTACACAATGTAATCAATACTAGTTTATAAGATGGCTTAACATCTAAGCGTTCGTTTTTTCCTACTTTTCAATGTCGAACCCAACATTTGATAGATGAATTTCTCTAAAAATTAAAAAAAAATTAGACGATTAGTATTCATTCGATTTCCATAATCTATATCAAGTTTTTCTATTTGTTCTGAATTAACATGCCTGTAAAACTGGTTTCATATCTAATTCACATAATAGATAACGATTAAACTCAAATTTCTCTCCAATATGTTTGCACAAAAATTAGTCCGATAATTGATTTGAAAACATTTATGTGATCACAGGTTGAGACCAATGCTAGACATTCTAATATCATATGCAAAACTGTTTGTACTCAAATGTAAGGTCATGATTGCTGAGAACACTCCTGAATCGAATTCAACGCCGCTGATCGGCACGTTCCTGACAATGGTGATGACGTTGAACAGTATTTCTCTGGTCTTTGCTACAATAGTTTTGCACCTGAAGCGACGAGCCACTGCTGACCCCTGTCCACATCCACCAAGAATCGTCTGGTATTTTGTGAAGAATTTTCTCGGCTGCATTACGTTCCTGCCATATAGTAAGGTAAGGAATTAATATTCATTTACCATTTTTTTAGTTTTCAATTTTAAACTCTTCCATAGCGTCATTCCCAGCATGTTGATTGTTATCCTTAACCTAGTTTAATTAGAAAAGTACGGTCTACATAAAAAGTACACAAAAAATCTGCACACGATTATCCTAAAGATGAAACAACTAAAATTTTAAAAAATATTTCGAAAATGAAATAAACTAAATTACCTGATCTTCGTTTTGACGAACACAGGCTGAATTCCAATTGTTTCGTTTCTTCAAAATATTTAGACATCCTTTGGCGGATGAATTCTTCAGTTTACCCATCATCACAAGTTTTAAAATTTTTAAGTTAAATGCATATGGTACGTCTTTTAAGCATGGCCTTTGTAAAAATATTATGTTCGTGATTTAGATAAACTTAAAATTGTATTTATTAGGAGGAAAACTAAATTCAGGTCGACGTTAACTTCTATTTTGCACGCAGGTGATTTTAAATGTTAAGACGAGTTTAGTGATAAAGCCCGTAAAAGTAGAATTTAAAAAGTAAGAATAAGACATGATAGAAAACAGGTTAATTTGGGAATTTATTAACTTTCCATGGATTGTTCCATTAGTTTGTTTTTTTTAAATGTGAGGATGGGTGAACTAAAGAAGGTTTCCTCCAAAGGATGTCGAAATATTTATAAGAAACAAAACAACGTGAATTCACCCAGTGTTATTCAATGCGCAGATCAGGTAATAACTAAAATTAGTTTTTCTTTGGGCTTTTTGATGCCCAATGTGAAACTGTGTTTATTTATCCTTAACTTTGTTTAAATATTTTGTAAGAAACTTTTTTATTGTTATTAAGGATTCCAAAACTGCATGCAAGTTTGACAGATATCTTTTGGATTTTTGCGTAGTGCGAGCTTCAAATGTTGAATAACCGCGATTTGCGTTCACGGGTTGTGGCTGCGTGAGGATCCGTCTCTTTCTTTCGAAGGCCACAACATCATTCATATTAAAGAATAGAAATAAGGTATGATCTAACCTTCGTTGACTACATTTTCTTAAATCTGCTATTGTGAGCATTGTACTGTGTGTGTGATTTGGGACTTGATGATGTAATGGGAAATGACATATGGAAACGTCGCCACTCAACGAAGATTAGATCGTATCTCATTTCCAGTGGTTAGTATGAACGTTGTTGAAGCTTTCGGAGAAACAGGCGAATCTGCACCAAGCCAAAATTGAGACAAAATCATTTTATTCGTGCATAGAAATCGTGCAGCCGACATTTACAGTCAAGTATAATGTATGCGAGACTACTAGAGGTGAGAGACGCATATCTAATTTTGCTTTTCATATAAATGCTTTGCGTTTTGATCCTCTCTAGTTGGTTTAATGTCGTGCTCTGATGACGATCATGGAAGGTCGAAACGCGTTATGGCGTGTGACTGACGGTAGTTCAGCTACTTAGTTAAATACAATTGGATTTGTGTTTACTTCAGCGCGCAAAGTTGATTTAAAGAAGTTCCTACACAGTTTGAATTATATTTTTAGTAAGTATTTTTTGTACTTATCACATTAATAAAATCAATTTTCCTCTTAAAGCTATGTGAAACATTAACTGAGTCACTAATTGCGATTCCTACTGTTCATTGATTCTCCATTGAACTGCGCTAAATAAGTAACATTCTTAGTATTATTAATTGAAAGCTTCTTAACATATTTTGGAATTCAAATGTATCATTATTCGATTTCTGGCTGTAAGGTAATACTGCTTAGGTACGTTTATAATCGTAACAGTTTTAATTATCTTCATCTTAATTAGTCAAGCTTAAGTATAAAATTCATTTCTTAACGAGAGTTTTAATGCTATTTGGCGATCTTTTATATCATTTACCTTGGTGAAAACTTCTCTAATGCCTTTGAGGAAATCCATAAATTCTGACCGCTTATATGCAATTTTTTATCCTAATTTATAATTCTTTGGCGTCAGTCACCATTAAATTTGTTAACAATACTGCATCTTTTCTTAAAGCACATTCACAAGATAGGAGAAAGTTGGAATATCATCAACTTAAGGTTGATTGTTTAATCTATGTGTTTTGAAATACATTTGGATATATGATATGTCGCTTTATAATCAAATTTGTTCAATTTACTTTATAAAAACGTGTGGAAGGAGCATTTCATCTGAAAAAAATAATTCTGCAAATTATTTTAAATTTTAAACCACTGGTTTTTTACTTAATAAATATCATTTGTAGAAAATTATTCTTGTAATTTCTGTAACATACGTTGTTCAAGTACGTGATCAGTTTCAGTTTTTGTATTTTATCTTGACGTGCGGTTGACCTACACGTTGTGTTTAGCCGCCATGAACCACTTAGCTTACAAGTCTATCATTATCTTTGATATCGAATTCATAATCCAGTTTCTGTTTTATTTCTTTAAATCAAGTTTGCGAGCATGAAGTAAACACCAATCCTATTGTATCTAACCAGTCGTCGAACAACATAACAAAACTACCGCCAGCCGCAACGCACTGACGCGTTTCGACCTTCCATGATCATCATCAGAGTACGACGGCAAACTGACTATCGAGGATCAAACCGCATTGAATATATGTATGGAAATCAAAGTTAGATATGCGGCTCTCACCTCTAGCAGTCTCGCATACATTGAACATGACAGGAAATGTCGGCTGCACAATTTCTATGCAGTCACAAACTGTTTTATTTATAAAATTTTATTTTATTTTGTGCGTTTTCATTTTGCTAATTTGCAGTACACAGACAAATCTTTTACAATATTATTTCTAAAATATGTGTATTAAATATGATATAGTAAGCACAAAATGGTCAAAGCATACATGAAGTGATTACTCTTCATTGGGTTTATCAATGAATACTTGATGTATGCAAACGCGGCCTAATTTATGCATTATAAGTGATATTTTTCTCAATATCAACTTTGCATTTCCTTCTAGGTTACTGAAAACTTCTTTTACCAGATCGTTAATAGTGAAGTCAACTATGTGGAATGGCCATCATTGGAGAGTTTAAACGAGCCGCTTATATGTGTCTCAGACATTAAAAATGCATTAAATGCATCGCACGCCACGAATAGTTTTCGCAGTTCTGGTCGGAGATCAACCAAATACCTGACTGAGACAGTCCTTGCCAATGCCAAACGCTCTTTTATCAAACGAGGTGTCAATTCAAGTGACAAGATTGACATTGCGGAGAAGCATCGCATACATATATGCATGTTCAAATGGAACTACATTGCACAGGTTTTTGACAGATTCTTGTTTCAAATTTACATGGCGGCAACATTGGTGTCCATATTTGTATTGCTCATCTACATGCCAACTTCACATAATCAGTCTCTGTAGCTCACCGTCTGTTAGCGTTCTACTATTGTCATGGCTAAAACTTTTATATAACATTCCAAGTGTACCACCCTATGCTAAATGGAGAAAAACAGGCTTTAATTTTGCATATTAGAAAGAAGGAAGAGCAGAACTGATTTTCACTATCTAAAGTACCATGTGAAAAATTATGCTTAAGGATGTCTACAGACAATTGTTTTATGCAAAGCAGAAAAAAAACTAAATTTCCTAATTTTGATTAACTTTAATGTAAATATTGAATATCTTCTTCTTCGATTATAATATAATGGAACTTCAATTCTGTCTTGAGTTACATAACAGTTTCCTGAATCTAATCGAACAGCGGTTCTTCTGATTATCAGAACCCATCACAAATTTTATGATACAAAATATAATAACCATACATATAAAGGGCTTGAATTTTTATGTACGACATCTTTAAAATATTTTTAGGTTTTTGTTTAATACGTGTGACAACTGTATAACAGAATTTTTGCATGGTTCTGAGAGCGCTTTCGCGAGATTCTAGCCAAAATATGTAATCCTTATCGGATTTAGGTCTGTTTGCTTCACATGAAAAAAATCCATTCATTACAATAGACTTTAAAAATTCTAATGACGCCTAAAACTAGGAAATTAAAACGACTTTCCGGGGCTCTGGGAATAGAATATTCGTACTACGAGCGAAAACAGTAGGATAAATTTTATTGAAGATATAGCTGAACAGCCATTTCTCCTTTTATCAATTTTGCTATCTTCTACCAATAACTCTGTCTTTCTCAGTCTCATATGCGTCTCACTACTCTTTCGCGTTCACCTTCCATTCTCTCTACTCCTCTCACCATTCTCTTCCTTTAGTTCACTTAATCTCTCTTCTTCTCTCTCTCTCTCTCTTTCTCATTCTAGCCGTATTCATTGTCTAATTCTATTTTTCTTGCTCTCTTCATTTGTTTTTTTCCTCTTTCTTTTTTCTGGCTCTCTTCCTCCTCTCTTCCTCTTTTCGCCTGTTTCACTCTTTTCTACCACAGTATTTTTGTTCTTCTTCTATTGCTCTCAGTTGTCTCTCATATTCGCTCTTAATTTCTTTCTACTTATCTCTGTTGTTCCTGTTTGAGTTCGTGAGCAATGTTTACTTATACGTAAGTCTGCAATCATGTCGTTGGTTGAAGATTGTATGGAGACTAACTTGCACACAATTGTGCTACCATTGCAAGTAAATATCTAGAGACTTGAGCGAAAGACTGTTAGCAACACAACAAAAACAAGTAACTGGTTGTTTCCGTTGTATTTTAAGTTTAATTTGATTAAATTCAGAAAAGTTATGATGAACCATACAGGAAAAGATAACCGCTAATTTCACAACGTTTTATCCATTTTAATATGTATTCTTCATTCATTGCAGTCTTATAGCGGACTGTTTTCCATGTTTAAATTAAAATAAAATTCATGAAAACTCCAATTTAATTAAAATATTAATAAATTCATAGCAAAACAATTTTTCCGCCTTTTATTTTCAACTTATATTCTGAAATTATAAACATGTAAATTCCGATTTGGAGGTCATGTTAATTGTTTTCGTCATTAGCGAGAATTTGAATTTCATTCTGACGTCTAAAATGTTGAAATTAGAACACTGAGACTAATCCATGAGTAAATTTTTCACGTGGCTCCAAAATTTCCCAAATAACATTAAAATCTGAAATTTAAACTTCAGCAGAATATTATCTCCTGTTAGTATAATTATACGTTCGTGATAAAATTTCAAAAACTTGATTCGTTTTATGTAAAGACTTCTTCATATTGTGTTGAATCTACTATTAATTGGCCTGATGATCATCATGGAAGGTCGAAACGCGTCAGCACGTGCTACTAGCGGTAGTTTTACGATATCTTTCGACGACTGATTAAATAAAATATGATTAGTGTTTACTACAAGCTCGCAAACTTGATTGAAAGATATGTTACCACCACCTGCGCAATCGTTGATTTCTTAATTGCTAAGATAATTTTGATTATTAACAATTAGAAGACTAACTGAACATTTGAATTTATTTGCATATTTGTCACTGTTTAGCAGAAAATCGTGTACACATTATATGTAACAGCAAATAATATTGACAAAATGCATTAATGAATTATACGAATAAACACAACTACGTTGTAACAAATTTCAGTCACAATATTTTGAATTGACCTGACACGCTTATACATCATGTGGAAAATTATAAACCGGCTACGTAGGTTTTTCAGTCATTTTCTATGTTGCAACCATTTTATGTACCAAGGACTTATAAGTTTTCCACAAGTTTTTACGTTTATTAATGACAATACCTTAAGATATGAAGTTAAAAAAGATTTTAGCTTATAGGCAAAGCTTTATTGCATCTGACAAGAACAACAATTCTATACAATAAAAATAAAATTTGTATCTAACTACATACATACAAAAATGGATGAATGTGGGGTGTAAACAAATTTCTAGAACAAGACCTATGAATAGCGATTGCATATATTCGGTCGAGTTCAATATACATGCAACTGCGTGTATTAGTAGTCTTATTTCAAATTGTTTATACTTTGTATATATATCGCGGCTAAATCTCGCTAGTCAGTTGGCATTCCCGATCTGATGACAATTGACTGTTAAAACGATCGTACTTACGACTGACGGTAGTTTTGCCATTATTGGGGATTGGTTAAATAAAATTTGGGTAATCCTTATCTTAAATTCACGACCATGAATTCAATCAGTTGTATTATAAACCAAGTTTTAAATGATTGTTTAATTAAATTTCGTAAATAAGTGAGTCGAAAACTACAAAAAAATGTAATCTTGTGCCCAAATATATGTTTTGCAGCCTATTCAATTAATATGTACGTTAGACTACTTAAGTTTGAGCAAGTGTGCTAGACGCGATGGGCAAGCTTTGGCTGCTGAAAGAAACTTTGGCCACTGGCATCAAACTTGTTTGGAAGACTATCTAAGAGAAATAAAATTCCGAATACAAACCATCTTCACTCGGAATGGGCGACCTAGTTTTCTTCTACAGTCCAAATATAACCATGATCAACTTACGGTTATATGATAGTAAAACGTTTGTCACTTTTGGCTTTTGTATGACTGTGCATCATTATATATATATATATATATATATATATATATATATATATATTCTTTATGATATACATTACCTTTTAAATGATTACACAGTATATATTTTATGAGGAAGAAAAAACGTTAATAACAAAATGGATAATGGCTATGTTTTTCAAGAATACCAAACTTCACTTTACAATCTCTCATTTGAATACGTCCTGGGTTTTCAGTTGATTTTGTGACTGGCAACAAATCTGACTTGGTTTTACTTCTATTTTTGTATTGGCTGATAAGCAGGTGAATATGCGTATGAGTCTGTGTGTATCTGTTTGTCTGTAAAGATCTTTCTCGTTTTATTGCAAAATGATGCCTGAGAACTGGTCATTCTTGTATAAATGGATTGAATGTTAACCAACTTTTCACATTGTTGGCTGTTACGTGTACGAATGCTATTCTGCCGAGTGTTGTCTTTCGTCTCCTCTCGTTCCTCAAATTTGTTCTGTTCACTTGGTAACAGCGAAGGGTGTGCGGATCGCAGTGTTCAATGCTCATATTATTTTGATATTTCTGTCTCTGTTAACAATGGGTGTGATACGGTGTGTGATGATGTTTTTATTTGTCAGTCTGTAGCCAATCCGATCGAATGTTTAGTCTTGCCTTGATTCTAATAAACTGTTGTTGGGTGTTGTGATCCGTTACCAGTCGATTAGAATATCGTGTTGATGGAACTTTTGAATGTTTAGGCTGGGCGCTTATTGATTTATATAAAGGGCTCAATATATATATATATATATATATATATATAATTTTCTGATTTTGCTTTGTGTATAATTGAGAAATTGGCCAAATTAGCGGGGTGCCTCGTTTTCAATATATGATTGGAAATAGCTGATTGTCTTGACGGTACCAAGCCTTGAATTAATTTATACGGCACATAGTTTATTTTTGAAGGTCTGCTTGTTATGGCTTTGCTCCAGTCCGATTTCATTTCCTTTTAAATTATTTTCAGTGCGTTTAAACAGAGGTTAAGCTTATTAATTGTAATAGCTTCCAAAGCCAGAAGCATCTTTTCCGATTTTGCCTTGTACAAAACTCCTCACACAGTTTTTCCTTTGAAGGTGATCTACCAGCTGAGATCTTCAAAAGAAAAGTAATTCGGGTGACTAGAGCACAGTTTCCGTCAATACAGGTGAGAGTTGTGATCAACACAACAAAACTTATGCGAACTAATGAAAAAGATTGCCTGCCTGTGACGCCAACACCATTAGCTGCATACAAACTCCAATGTAACTGCAACGCTCAGTAAATAGGCAGCCAAAAAGGAGGCTCAAAACTGAAATAAATCAACATTTCTCTCAAAAAATATTAAATTGGGTGCAGCTCCTACACAAAATCAGCAATATGTCAACAAGTACTATTCATAGGTAATGTTGTTAGTCGTAACAATTTTTCAGTTGTGTAAAAGCAAAATCGGAAAAAATGCTTCTGGCTTTTGAATCTATTGCAATTAATAAGCTGAACCTCTGCTTTAACGTGCAAAAAGTAATTTAAAAAGAAATCCAAATGGACTTGAGCAAATATTTCACAAAAAGGCCTTCAGAAGAAAACTAATGTGCCGTAAAATACGACACACTCATGAATTGCGGACACTCACGCAATGAATGCGATGACACACCAGATGACGTTATACAACAAAAGTAGTCAAAATTGCGCAAAACTAAGACAAACGGGATTCGTTAGTAAAAATGTACAGTTGGGATTAGATGACCTAAAATATTAACGAATCCAGAATAATGTTTGTAGGTACAGGAAGAAATGAGATTTATAATTTAATGTTATTCAATGGATTACATTTCTTTTTATTATATATATATATATATATATATATATATATATATATATATATATATATATATATATATATATATTCATTGTACCTTTCTATGTGCAAAAACAAAAAAGAAATTTTATCAGATACAAGAAACATTTCTTTCTCATTATCTCCTCAAGTATCTACTAATGAACATAACTTTATATATAAATTGGAAAGTAAAACAAGATAGAAATATATAATCATAGAGAAAGTGTGAAAAAACGGAAACCAATCAATTGCGTGCGTCACATCCAGTTAAACTCAATGCCTGAACATACTTCTTCTTCTTGCATAAATCCGGCTGCAATTTGTTTATCCATAAGTCTTCGTATGTTGCTGGCTCTCTTTTCTTATTGCATTTAGTAATTTTTTTGAATACTAGGTCTGGAGAACATACGTGTGATGTTTCAACGATGTGTTGCGTAATTTCATACGTGTATTCACCATTTGATTTAAAACAGACGTTTAAGTTATATTAGATTAATTAACAGTTTGGTCGATCGGCCTACGTAAGTTGATTGACAAATTGTCCATGGTAAATAATATTTGATGTTGACATTATCGGCTGTTTGTCCTTGATTGCGGGTAAGGGCAAATGTGTTACCCCAAATAACACACGTAGTTTAGCTGCATTTAATTTGCATGTTAATGCCGCTTCAACTTTCTTTTGTGCCATTCGTGAAACTGCATCCCACTTAAATGGGATGTTCAGGTAGACTGTTTACATTGCTGGCCTGTAATACGTCTGTTACTTTTTAATTCCTCTTTTAATAATTGATTCAATTAATTGTCTAGGATAGCCATTAGACATTAAATCGTTAATTGCTTTATTATATTCGTTTTCTTTTGAATCTTTACTGACCAACCTGTCAATTCTCGAAAAGGAGCCACGAACTCTTGATAATTTATATCGAAACGGTACAAAACTGCTGTAATGCAAATACTTTGCAGACCAGGTTGGTTTATGGTAAAATGTTATCTTCAATTTACCATTAATTTCTTTCCTTAATAGTACATCAAAGAAAGGCGGACTGTCATTTTTCTCGTGCTCTGTTGAAAAACCGATATTCTTATGTGCTTTGTCGAAATTTTGAAGCAGTGTTCATGATTGCGACTTGTTATTAAGGACATCGAAAATATCATCCACGTACCTTATATATTGAGCACATTTACTTATGTCACTCTTTAATGTCACTCTAGATGCCGAAGAAAAATCTCAGCCAATACTGGAGATAAGGAGCTCCCCATTGCCACACCTTCAGCCTGTTTTTAAATGCTT
Organism: Eudiplozoon nipponicum; assembly: GCA_029291075.1. Taxonomy (NCBI): domain Eukaryota; kingdom Metazoa; phylum Platyhelminthes; class Monogenea; order Mazocraeidea; family Diplozoidae; genus Eudiplozoon; species Eudiplozoon nipponicum. The sequence goes on from JAQBSW010000542.1 coordinate 106,561, forward strand.
CCATTAAAACGAAACCGTACGTCTTTCGTACATTATAAGATAAGCTTACGTAGAGTGTGACTATAATGTCAATGGTTTCATCAATTGGAACATTTGTAAACAAAGACATAATATCGAAAGATACCAAAATCTTCTTTTTAACATTTATATCTTGAATTTTGTTTACAAACTCAAACGAATCGGCAACCGAATGATTACCTAGTAGTTTACGTAATGGTTCAAGTAAACGAACTAGCCATTTAGCTAATGCATGAAACGGAGAATTTACCATTGATAAAATTGGCCTCATAGGACAACCTTTTTTGTGTGTTTTTGGTAATCCATACATTGTTGGCGTAGATGATCCAACTGACTTGAGCTTCTGCGCAGTGGCCTCTTCAATTAAATCGGTATCTGTCAAAATCTTAATTTCATTTATTACTTTGCGCTCCACTTTGTCTATTTCATCTGATTTATTGTCTTTGTTTACAAATGTTCCAATTGATGAAAAGAAAGAAACTAATGGTAAATTAAACAGAACAATTTACCATAAACCAACATGGTCTGCACAGTATTTGCATAACAGCAGTTTGTGACGTTTCAGTATAAATTATCAATGGTTCGTGGTTGCTTTTCAGGAATTGACAGGTTGGTAAGTCAATATTCAAAAGAAAACGAATATAATAAAGCAATTAACGATTTAATATCTGATGTCTATCCCTGGCAATTAAATGAATCAATTATTAAAAGGGGAATTAAACAGAAACAGACGTATTACGGGCCAGAAAAGAAAACAGTTTACCTGAACATACCATTTAAAGGGGATGCAGTTTCACGAATGGCACAAAACAAAGTTGAAGCAGCATTAACACGCACATTTAATGCAGCCAAACTACGAGTGTTATTTAGAGTAACACACTTGTCTTTACCAGCAATCACAGAGAAACAAACATTAATGTCGATATCAAATATTATTTACCAATATACATGCACAACTTTTCGAACAACTTACGTAGGCCGATCGACCAGACGCTTAATTACTTAAACGCCTTTTGTTAAATCAAATGGTAAATACACGTCTGCAATTGCGCAACACATCGTCGACGTAGCCTTATGGATAAAAAAAAGTGCAGCCGGATGTATGCAAGCAGAAGTAGCATGTTCAGGAATTGAGCTTGAACTGGATGTGACGCACGCAATTGATTGGCTTCCGTTTTTTCACACTTTCTCTATGCTTACATATTACATCTTTTTTTGCTTTCAAATTTATACATAAAGATATGTTCATTAGTAGATAATTGAGGAGATAATGAGAAAGAAACGTTTCTTGTATCTGATAATTTTTTTTTGTTTTTGCACAAAGGAAATGTTCAATGAATTTTATTAAAGCTCGCATTTAAAAAGGATATATATATATATATATATATATATATATATATATATATATATATATATATATATATAGTGTGTAAGCAGTTGTATAAGTGAGAAGTAATTCATCTTAGCAGGGTTGCATCCTTGCTTTACTCTTTTAGTTTCAATCCAGAAGCATGTGCTCAAGATCAAGGCCCGCCCGCAGTACTTTCTGGATAAAAAATCTATTGAGTTCCTAAAATATGATTAGAAACTGATCTAATAGATGAATTACCTTTGTTTAGGAGAATTCCTAGACGATAAAAGACACATATAAAGACAAAGGTATATATATATATATATATATATATATATATATATATTATGATTGCGATGAAACTCACAAGTCAATTTACCGTCGTGCTCTGTTGTTAGACATGGAAGGTCGTAAAGCGTCATTATTTGCGACAGAAATTAGTTTCATGTAATGCCTAAGTTTTATACATTTCTTGAATGGTTGTTCAGTGCGAAGTACGAATGTTAAAGCGCTGCGATTTGCTTCCGCGAGTTTTTGCTTTGCATTATCAGTTTCGCAAAGATCTGAATGATCCCCATTTCAAAGTAACCTTGGAGATTTTGTTCTTCTTGGTTGGGTGCGGATATGTCCCTTTCTTTCGAAGGCTTCAATATCATAATGAAACATCTGTAGAAATATCATTAGGCCCAATATTTAATGAAGCCTTCTCGAGGGTCAGAAAACGGGAAGCGGCTGCACCGGAGTTAATTATAAACCTGAATAAGACAACAAATCTATGAGAAACTGATTGAGAATGACCTGGAACTATATAAATTCTAATTTCCATCCATCCGTATCTTTCTCAAAAATATTATTCAGTAGACTGTATACAGATTTATCAATGGATAAGATAGACGATGTGATTATTATTAATTAAATCCATACGCTGATATATTTACTATATATCTCGTGAAATTAGTTAAAGTACACATTTACCAATCTCCACAGTTGCTTTTATTTACATATTCTTAAACATATTTATACGCATTATTTATATTTATCTAACGTGTAAATAACGTAATAAATAAATAGTAAAGGTGTCTAATAGAATATATTCCTGATTAGACGCTAATAACTGTCTTTAATGAGGAACTTAAAATGTTGCGTTTATATATATATATATATATATATATATATATATATATATATATATATATGGTATATATATATATACATCTTATAAAATTACAACATATATGATAAGGCAAAATATATAGTAAGTGGAAAAAATTTTACATATTTATATGAATGTGAGATAATGCCAAAATATTTTAATAATAAATAAATAATTAGATTAAAATAAATAAATAAAAATATCATATATATATATATATATACATATACGTATAATCAATAAAATAAAATAGATTTTAAAAGCTGATTGGAGACATTTGACCCACACTTTTGTATATATTATAGTTATATATGAATAAATATCTATAAGTTCTATAAACACAGATATTTATATGTTTCGTATATATTTATATAAGGTGTGGTCAGAAATATATATCAAATCACATTGTTACTTATATGTATTTATACAAATGCATAATTGTATATGAGTTGTGCTGGAAAAATTCTTTAAATCAAGTTTGTGTGCTTGAAGTAATCACTAATACTATTGTATTTAATTAGTCGCCGAACAACATGGCAAAACTACCGTCAGTCACACCATTCATGAAATTCATCAGAACACGAAGGCAAACTGACTAGCGAGGATCAAACAGTAATCCATAAATATGGTAAGCAAAATTAGATATGTGGCTCTGACCACTACTAGTCATGCATACTGAGGGTAATTTTGCAATTATTGTTTAATTTTATTACCTACATATATTTGGCGACATCCGTAAAAAAATGATGATTGTGCCCGCATAGAAATTGTACAGCCGTCTATTGTGTCTACCTCTATTAGTTGGGTCAGGCACAAAGATATCGTCGGTGTTTATTCTCAGTTTATCGACCAGACGAGACTTAATTATGCCTAATTCTGCAGTTAAATTGTTCATTTGAGCAGTCAGTCCTTGAATCA
>JAQBSW010000542.1:115000-193231 GCA_029291075.1 Eudiplozoon nipponicum
AAGGCATGTAAATCAAGTCAATCCAATGTTTGAACAAAGAGTCACATAAATCCACTACATGTTACCTGAATATTGCGCGCGGGTGTCTTTTTTCATTAAACAAAACCCTATTAATAACATTTAAATTTGCATTTAAAGAAATCTCAATTAAAACTGTTTGGAACTAACAGAGATTGTTGCTAAAATCACAGTTAAGAGAAATATTGTGTAAAAACCAAAGTTTGACTATTTGACCTTAAAGAGAACTATATTTGTCAAATTGAACATCGTTGGGTTGTAACGCGGAGCCGCGTGTTACAATCTAATACTTAGTATTGACTTATTCCATATATTTCACTGTCGTTAAGCTACACGTGTATGTGTCCCAATCCGTCAATCATTCAGTTAGTTATAACTAAATATATGCGAACTTTTATCTCAGTTTCAATAAATTTACCGTTTTTCAGTTGGTATTGGTACGCGTCAGATTCAAATGATAGGTTTTTTATATATATATATATATATATATATATATATATATATATATATATATATATATAGAAGAGTATATATATATATATATATATATATATATATATATATATATATATATATATATATATATATATATATATATATATATAGTATATAGTATATATATATATATATATATATATATATATATATATATATATATATATATATATATATATATATAACATCGTTGGTGTCATTATTTAAAAGTTTTCAGTTATCCTACAATTTGAAATCAAGCTATCAAGGGTAAAAACAAAGAATAATAAAGAATAATAAAGTACAAAATCATTAAAAGCATAATAAGAATCACGCCAGGATAAAGTATTTAAAGTTCACAGTAAATATTGTGCAACATTACTATATAAAGTTAACCCAAACGAAAGATAGACGAGGAAATTTACACTGAAAGTTACATTTCAGTAAGACTGTTGGAGTGAATGTCTCCTCAGTTAAAAATAAATTGATAATGCATTTTTACGTTTGAATAACAACTGGGTGCTTAGACAAACATTGTTTGTAATAACGTAGTTGGATCGTTTTTGGAACATATTTAAATTTGTTTTATCTATCCATATTGATTGTTTGCCCTCGGTTTCAGATTTTTTCATTTTTGATTTGTCGTCGGGTCTTTGTTAGAGATAGCGATTTGTGCTCTCTGACTTCTTATATATCTATGCGCTGATGTCATTTAATGTCAAATGCAATATACTTTTTTATTTTTCAATTCGCCATTTTTTATTTTATTTGAGAATTGAAAATCTGAAGAGCAGATAATTTATTTAGTTTAGCAACATTTACATTCGCATTCATTATTAATTTAAGCGCTGATAGAGAGCAGAGTGTATTCCTCCTAATCGCCTACTTTTACGCCAGTGGTATATGGCATATAGTTGTATGGACAGGGATTCCAGTCTCAGATGTGCAAATTTTGAGAGTCAGACCAAGAATCTTAATGTGGTTCGTATGAGGTGTTCCACAGACTTGTCTAGAATGTCATCCTCGATGGACCAGTCGAAATACACATTACATAGAGAAAATTATTGCATTCGGTCTGATAGGACACTGGCCATCCATGAGTTCTCGTTATATGATAGGACTTGAGGTTCGAAAATTTTTAACTAACATGCCAAGGACCTTTCGAATTGAAGATCTGCAAAATATAATGTTGCTGTTGGATTCATGACTTGTAGAATATACGTAATCTGTGAGCATTGTAGGCTAGAAGAGCACCTGCAGTTTAGGAATTCATAAAAAAATCGTGACATGCGAGACTTGATCGGTGGTAACCTTGCTTCTGAGTCGGGTTCGAGCGCATGATTGAAGGCCTAAAACAGTGTAGGCCAGAAACTGGAAATCTGAATATGGAGACCAAGTTGTGGGATGGGCATTCGAGCTGCAGTTTGGAAGGCTCATGTGAATGGTGGTTACGGCACCAGAAATATGGAGAACGTGAGGCGGGCGTTGGTGAGATGCCCTCCCTTCTACAGATTTAAAAGCACAACGAAAGAGACAGCAAGCGCCGGCGACGAAAACGATCATCAGGAAAAGAAGAACCCTCGTTTGAGAAACCGACGTGGCACTGACGTCATTAAGGTTTCAGAGTGTTCAAAGGTGTGGCTTGTAGAAGTAATCACAGAATTGTGATGCAAGCACTTCACAGGTCCCAGGGGTTAGTGCAAGCAGCCATCAAGCGGTGAGGTCCGTTTATGTGAAGAACTCCAAGAAAACACTGGAGACAACACCGACTAACATGTCGTTTGTGACCTGTGCTGAATGTTTCAACATGGCAGGTGGGCGTAATTAAGGTGTGGTTAGAAAAGTTTGATATATATAGCTCAACATTTGGATAACAGCTATTATTCACATATGGTAGTTCTATTGTAGTTTAGGGAATAAATGAGTTGTCGTGAACATTAAAGCAGAAGATCTTCCTTTAAGTGGAAATTTCTCGTTCTTAAGGTAAAAGGCACCATAATCGGGTGTTCACCACAAGTAATACTGTAATGGGTACAAGAAACTGGATTAGTCAGAAACGCCTCAACTAATGGTAGTTTTAGCTCGCTTTCTTGCACAGCATTGGGCTTATTATTTTGCCAGTAAAATTGAGACACATATCAAAGTATTACATGCATAAGGTGCAATGGTGAAATGACGCTACACGAAGTGCAGGTAGCTGCAGAGTATTCCCAGTGACTGCATGGTGACAATAAATATTTGATGAAATTATTCGGGCATACAGTCTTCCAAAATTGATTGTGACAACATGTAATCGGGGTTGAGCAAAGTGGTACTGATATGTGGGCCTTTTTCGATAAACGATATGTTCACTAGCTCATAACAAAACCAGAAGCGGTAAATTTAAATTCAAGGAGTTTACTGATTTGGAAATAGCGATATGTTCCAACATGAAGATTATGAATATTTGCATGGCTTTATTTGTACAAGAATATCTAAGAAACTAAACAATACGAGGCAAGGAAAACAGGTTATCCCTCAAACCTTGCGTTCCTCAATTTAACGGAATGTATAAAGATACCGAAACGTTTGGTGAGTGAACTGCTGAACTTACGATGCCGTTCTGGATTTGGGAATGCCAATAGGAAGAGGGCGCATAACACCATCCATCGTAAGATGAAGGAGTACAGTGGGAAAACGCAATAAGCATGAATTATCTGTAATTTGTCAAAAACGTTGCATCTATGCATTGTCGCGTTCCCAAAAATTATGGTGCATCTGAGATTCAGTTACTCCTAATATAAAATTAATTAATAATTTATATTTACCTTTGAACTCCCGCTGATTGCAAAAATACTCTTGTATGATAAAGAATTATTTCTATTTTTAATGTTCCTTGTTTTAATCCATGTCCTCTCTCCTTTGTAATTTTTTAAGTAAGGAAATAAGTACTTAATCTAGCTACAAGTATTTGCGTATTCTAGGTTAATTGTGTTTTTACCGTAAAAACATGTATATTCCTCCGAATTTCATACTATGAAATCGTTGTTATAAAGTCCCTAACATTGTAGACATGATTGCTTCTCTTATATGAGAAAAAAAGATTTAGATAACGATGAATATAACCAAATTGACATAAGGAGTACATTTGACAGATCTGGAATTCCATCCATGTTGCACCATTCCAAGTATACTGTTAAAAATTAGAATTATTACAGTCCGACAGGTGCGTGCAATGTGAACAATTATATCAGCCAACAAATCAGTAAAATTATAATTTCTGGTCCTTCAGTATGCATTTTGTTTGCATTCTTCTTTTGAGTTTTTTAAAATCTTAACTCAAGCTTTATTTCAAACACTTGCTTGCGCATATATTTATGTATGCTTTAATTAAATATAATTCTCGATTTAATGCAATGTCGTGAACTCAAAAATACTACTATATTATTCAGCATAACTCAAGCAAAATCAAATTCTCTGAACGGATTAATCGGTGATATTTACCATTTATACGTATGGTTATCATTATTTTATTGAATATTTGAACTTCTGTATTTGTTTACTTGATTTATGCTTAAATTGTAATTGTTTAGCATATGGATTATAAACTTCATAAAACCACTAACTTATATCATGTACACTATGCAAAAGAACAATCAGATTAATTCTGTCCACTATTTGAATATCATTCAATATTACACATGAGCTTTATACTTTTTCCTACAATACTTAATATCTTAGTGAATAAATACATTTAAATTTTGTCAAGCAAACCCTTTGTATATTTTATCCGGGAACTCAACATTCCATACGGCCGAATGGAAATACATTACGTCCGATTATATGATCGAAACGAGATGTTCGAAAAAATACAATTTAGACTTTGGCAATGACACTCGTAAGGGACTAGACAACTTATGCGAAAAGTATTCAAATTCTACAGACTTTATCTGATTATTTTAAATATCTAGCGGATCATTTATTAAGACTGCGTTTCAGCTCGGGTATGTATTTCATTTTAGGTGCTAAATCCCATTCTTTCTATTTGGGTTAGCTTATAAGTAATTTGTTAAAAGCGTCTTCATTAAAAAATTTAATATAACTGCCACGTATATCTGTGAATGCAAATTTAATCTCAGCAACAGTTTTGCCGACTTGAATTATCTCCTAGAGTATGCAGGTAAATTAATATGTGTCAAAGTTAAATGTCACCTTTTGAGAAAAAATATGCGTACAGCAAGTGTTCGATATATACTAATATGCTTCAGAGGTTTGTGAGTTTACAAGAATGACTGGACATATCAATTTTGAAATTCAACCTACGCATACCACACAATAGATCATGAATGCATGCTGACCGAGGGCAACATTATTGTTATTGTCGCAAAGAAGTACCTGTCAAAAATTCAAGACAGCGTTGTGCGCTTAAAATCTACCTGATTGTGTCATCGCAAGGCTATTAGCTAAATCTGAATTGTTTCTCCGATTCTTGTCGAAATTACGTATTTTGTTGCGCATCGTGATGTATCGACAGCAACTGACCCGAAACCAGCCTGTCAAAATCTGTTTAGTATAAAATGACGACAACGTCACATACTGGTTAAAGGAAACTGACACAGTTGCGCCTCTTCAAGACTCTGTGAACAAAAGCTGAAATGGCTAAGCATTTTGTTATTCTTTATGTGTAAATAATCTGTACTCAATGCCTTGTCGTGTGGTATATTAAATAATATGTCTTATTAAAATTTCTACTTAAACATATTTATATTTTTAATTTAGGCTGGGAAGCTGTAAACCATGGTCATTTACAAAGCATTTTGTCTACTCACACATTTTGAAAACATCTTATCTGAAGCTAGGTTGTAATGAGTCGCCTACTTTAAATATTTATATATAAACGATTTAACGATTTATTGTAATATCATGACCTTGAAAATATTTTCACAATTCATTTTGATGCAGATAATGACAACAATTTGAAACGTTGCATTGGAACGAATTGGCTATGTTACGATCTCTTAGCATTGCTTAATGCAACTTTTCATCATTTTAATTCGTTTTAAATAATACCTTATAATTACTTTTGTGGAATGTATATCATACGTTTCAATCAAGCACAATTTTATTGACATTAAAATTTGTCGACCTACCTAACGACCAGTCATACGAATTATGTTAATTTGTAACACGCGGCTCCGTGTTACAACCCAACGAAGGTCAATTTTTACAAACGCTGTGCTCTTTAAGGTCAAATATTCTAACTCTGTCCTTAAACAATATTTCTCTTAGCTGTGATTTTAGGAACAATCTCTTTTAGTCTCAAGCAGTTTCAATCGATATTTCTTGAACTGCAATTTTATTTGTAATTAATAGTGTTTTTATAAAATAGACAGAACCGCGCGCGATCCGCGAGGATCACGCGGTGAACTATTGTGACATTGCGTATTTATGTTGCTTACCCCTTCATTTTTAGTGCTTGCTTTTAACGATGACATTTTACATATCTTCATATGTTCTAAATCGATGATATAGATACAATTCAATTCAGATATTTGTGTAGGAATAATTACTTTTGTTCAAAACATTTATCTTTATAAACACAAATCTTTTTACTCTGTTCATGTTGTCATGTATTTTAAGTCATTTGACGATATTTATTCCAATCCAGACATTTGTGTAAAAACAATTTGTTATGTGCAAAACATTTCACTTTATGAACATAAATCCTTTTAATCTTTGCCGTCTAGGCGACGGACAATTTAGTTTAACTTATTTTTGCATAGTCGACTTGGACTAACCGTGAATGATGTTTATATGTGCTACATTGTGTTTATTACAATTTTGAAACTTTCCTTCGGCCTTCTTATATTCATCATCTGGAAAGGATAAGAGTAATAATAGCCACCATTGATATGTAGTAGGGGTACAAAAATCACGAACTAGAAAGCAACAGCAAAAAGTACCCCTACAAATTATTTTAACATCGTTTAATATTATAAGTGATTTGATGTATTGTTCAATCATTATTTATTATCTTAGCATACTAATAAATGTATGCTTCATTTTCTCCATTAATAAAAGTGGATCCCTATATCGCGTTTGAACGAATTAAATTATTGTTTAACACGCGGCTCCGCGTTACAACCCAACGAAGTTCAATTTTGACAAATATAGTTCTCTTTAAGGTCACATAGGCTAATTCTGGTTTTACACAATATTTCTCGTAACTGTGATTTAAGCAACAATCTCTGTTAGCTTCAAGCAGTTTTAATTTAGATTTCTTGAACTGCAAATTTAATTGTAATTAGTAGGGTTTTGTTTAGTAAAACGAGACCCACGCGTAATAAGCCGGTAACATGCAGTGGATTTATTTGACTTAACGCTCAAAGCCAAGATTTATATATTTTATGTTTTCCTCCCTTTACACCTGACTATCAACAACTCTGCTAAGGCATTCTGGATTTATATATTCTGTGTGTTTAAAGCCTTTTAATATAATTATTAACAACTCTTCCAAGACAATCTGGATTTATATAATTTTTGTGATTTAACATTTCTTACATAACCACCTACAGTTCACCTAAGATTTTATGGATTTATATTTTTTGTATTTCTCAATCATTTATCCGAAACCCTACAGTTTAGTGGATTTATGTGATTTAACACTCAAAACCTAGCATACAGTGGATTATTGTGACAACTCAAAACTTGGATTTATATTTTGTGCTTATTGTGACTAGTTTTATTCGATTTTTATCTTTGCTTTGCAACATTGTGTTCAATAAAACAATGATATTTGTCTGAGCTTTATCACATCACCCTTCGGGAAAGGGCCAGGGATTAATAATTAACGCGGATCGTAATAACAGCTATCAGGTATAGCTAGGAGGGTATAACCTCACTAAATAGACAACTAGCCCGCATAACCTATAACATTAACTACAAAACCTCCTACAGTAAAGTTGACGGAACCGCTACATGTGAAGATAGATAAATTACAGATAGAAGTTCAGCCATGGGTAGAGTTGGCTGATATAACATTAAAAGACGATACGCCAATCAAATATAAAACATCAGGCGAAGAAATGCTAAATATATTAGCGAATGAAGTCTTGGCGCGGAATAGCAAACAAAACCAGCTAATTTTATTTAATCTTGACGTAAAAGACGTTGAGAAATTAAACTTTTTGATCAAGGACGCAACAGAAGCTGATATTGCTAAATGTTATAGGGTGGGCAAAACGTTTTGCTGTGTAATTTTGTAATAAGTAACGATTTTGATTTTATAATATTATCTGAAACTTGGCTCATCAAGGACATTTAAAACCACGAATTTGATATTCCTCACTATTCTTTATTTAGAAAAGACAGATCGCTGGATAAAAGAGGTGGAGGAATACTCATTTATAGAAAATCTGTATTAAATGCGAAAATTTTACATACTAGTGAATACAATGCTATCATTGATTTTTTATCTATACAAATCGATAATCTGATCTTAACAGCGGCTAACAGACCACCGTATGCTAATTTATATGATGATGAAACATTTAAAAATTCTTTTCAATCTATTTAGGACTGTCATGGTTATAATTTGGAAGTAGGTGATTTTAATAAGTTACATGACTGTGAAAATTCAATTTTTTTCAAATCATCTCAAGCAGATTATAAAGGAATCAACTAGAGGTTCGGAATGCTTAGATCATGTATATTTAAAAATTGAAACGGTGAAATCACACAGTTATGATGTTGTAAATTATTTCAAAGTATTGGATCACAAAAAATTTATTTTACAATGGATCATCTTGAGTAGAAAAACACAGTAACTTAATTTTGAAAATGCACACGTACAATGTTCAAGAATAAACTGGAATCTTTTTAGAGAGTTAAGCATACTGATTGATTATGAAAGTTTTTATATCGTGACCACTGATAATTTGTTTTTTTTCTGTTTCAACGTTATTATCTGATATATTTCAAGCGTCTATGTTTACGAATATTATACCAAAGTGAATCATAAGGAAATTATGCAACTTAAGAATTATACGAGATAATGTAATGAAGTGTAGTTTTATCAATTGTATTAAAAAATGAGGTTAGATTTGATAGATAAAGAAATTAATTCATCACTGCTGATAATCCGTAAAAAATCAGAAAGAATTATTTTGGCCAAACTGAAGAGTAATCCTAGACTAGGATACAAACTCCTCTCAGATTATAGTAAATATAAAGAAAAATTAAAGCTCATATTACCTGTGGATAAAACTGAATATTTGGCAATTTGATATGTAATCCACAGAATGAAAGCAATTTCATGGATCTACACGATCCTTCGGGAGACAAGGAACCAGGACTTGTTATTGACAGTGATGCATTGATAAAATTAATGTTAAAAATAAAATTAAAAAAAACAAAAAGATCACCTTGGTGTATCCATAGATAACCTGCTTCAATTACCTTTAAATTTTACGAATGCGCTCTGCTATTTTATAAATAGAATTATGAAAAATGGGACATTACCAACGGATATTCTAACGATAGTAACTTAACCGTTGCCAAAAGTAAGTAAGGCAACGTGCGCCAGTGATTAAAGACCAATCTCTATTATCCCTTCGTTTTTGAAGATAATAGAACGATTGATACTTGATCATTTAGGACGTATGTTTCCGGTTGATTTTGATATAAGTCAACATGGCTTTACGAAAAATAGATCGACAATTACTAATATGCTTTCTATGTGGAAACATGTAATTACACAAGATTAAATAAATTAGGATGCATTAATTGTATTTAAATATATCTCAAAAGCTTTTGACTCTATATCTTTTGATGCTATTTTGAATGCGATTAATTTATTGAATATTGATCCGAATATGTTTATATTACTTAGATACTATTTATATAATCGAAGAATGAGTATTCAAGTAAGTGATTTGATATCAAAATCGAAAGAGTAACAAGTGGATTTCCACAGGGATACATTTTAGGGCCAATTTTATTTAAAATCGTATTTGCACATTTAGAAACTAAGATCCTTAACGGTCCAGTTTGCAAATTCTCTGATGATTTAAAAATAATCTTTCCAATTGATCCAAAAAATGTCGAATTCTCAAAAAACGTGTGGCACTAGATTTGTAAGATTTAAGTAGATATTTGTTAACATTAGGGTTTAGAATAAATAGTAAAAAGACGAGGGCTTTTAAAATAGATAACAGAACAGAATTTTATTATGTTTATTTTAATGATGCTGTGATTAATGATGTTTTTGAGATTAAACTTATGCAAGGAATTAAGGATTAAGGCATAACTATTCAATGTACAGCTTCTGCTGAGAGACATATTGAAAGAATAGTAGGCAGTTCCAAGAACAGATGGGCACTAAAAAATAGAAATATCTTATCGAACGATGTAAAATTGCAAATTTATGTAAATTGGATTAGGCCGATACTGGAATGTGCTGCCGCTACTTGTAATCCATTAAAAAAGGGTTTTTCCAATAAGATAGAAGCTGTACAAAAAAAGTTGTGAAACAAATTAGCCCTATCTCCTACACTATATACGCCACTAGATTACAGTTTGTATCACTGAAAACTTTATAGCTTCGGAGGATGTGCTATTGCATAAAAGTTTTCCATTTGAACCAGTGGATTGGTGCCTATATGAATCCAATGTGAAAGAGTCATGAAGTTGGAACTAGATCTGGACATTTGGTAATATCTCCTCCTTTGGTGGGGAATGTTGTGGGCAAGTTATTCTCTTTTTCGAAAATTTACAAAATTTATAATCAATTGCCAAAGGGGCTTAGAGAAACGCCTCCATCTAAGATGTCGTTTAAATTTTTCTTAATTGAACTAGAAAAAATCTACAATCCTGCTGATCTTTTTAATTTTGATTATGGCAATACTTTCTCATGGCTGAATAAAAGAGAAGGACAATTGTGAACAGCAACATAACTTATTGAGATTTTTATTTCCATATTTTGTATTATTAAAATTGAAATAAGATGCATTATATCATCATTTTAGGCAACAATACATACAATCAATTGCTAGTCATGTTTCTCATTTTCTGCATAATGTTACACTCGAATTAAACCTTAATTTTTCTTATTTCGATGATGAATCTATTACTCTTTACAGCCGAACTTTCTGATGTTGATATATTGTATAGTACAACTAGTGAGATTTGAATATCTAAATGAGACTAATTGCACATATTTATGTGATGTGATATCTTTTTCATATTGTACATTTTCTAATATTATTATCTATTAGATGGAACATGTGTGGTTTGAATCCAAATAAGGATATTCTATTCTAAAAAAATATCATGTTAGATTATATTAACAAATCGAGAACTTAGAAAAGCATTTATTCCAAAAAAATTGCTTTAACACACAAAGGCTCTGGAAAGGGCCCATTTTGCAGACACCGGTTTATAGAGGCTCTGGTCCTATTAACTAATGAGAGCACATAGACGATAAGTCTGTATCAGTCTTAGCAAGTCTATAGAAATCTGATTGGTTAGTTTACCCTTCCACGTCTATCAAGTTCATGCAACTCCCTGTACCATGATATCAATGTCCTCAAAATTAAGTTTAGCCTCCATGTTATTCACAACTATATATGCATATTTAATCAAATAATAAGCGAAGGACTATGTATTTTGTATGCAATACTGCACACCAAATTTTTGACCACGAAGGTGATTTGACACGAAAAGCAGAATAATTAATTTATTTGATCCAATATGTAAAAATGAAAACGGAAACTCGTTTTAACAGTAAGAAATTGTGAGGATAGAAAATTGTTAAATTGATACGATAAACAAAATGGCTGCTGCAAGTCAACAGGAGTGTTCACTTCACGTTAGGAATAAAATACAGAAAACATCTATGCACTCGAAAGAATGTAAACAAAGAATGTTATAGAATTTAAACAATTATTGACTATTTTAATAAAAAAATTCCAATTACCACGTAGTTTAATTTTTTCAATACTTGTTACTTTATTTCTGTCGGAGGAAATATCCTATTCTACACGTGTAAGGCCGTGTAATTTTTAATACTGGAGCAAAAGCATCTGTTGTGAATTCCTGACAAAATTCTTTTGCGTCATGATAGGGATGGTAGTTGACGGAGACATTACATGTAGGCATTTTGTAAGACCTGGCGTATTGTTCGCAAAAATGTGTGTGTGGCAATCAATATATTAATATTTATTGAATAGCCAAATTCAATAATTTTTTGCACCCAAATTTGCAGAAATGAGTACGTAGATGAAATGTGAGTGGAAAAACAATGAGACGAGTGCAGAAAAATATCTATATGCACTTCACTACCTAAGCGATTGAGGCGGACGTGCGCGTTTTACATTTTTTATTTCATGGCGTGATATCAAAGATTTCATGCAGCGTATAATGTTTATGACTTTCAATTCCCCATCCGCATCATGAAATATGACCAGATAATGCTGATTATCAGTTAACATAGCATTTAGGGACGATTTAAGCGTCATGTTGTACAAGCCCGTAACCATATAAATGATTTTCAGGCAATTTGTTTCATTCTAAAGTTAGTAAAACTTTTATTTCTACGTATGAATTAAAAACCTTATGCTTTTAACAGTAGTGCTTTTGCTCCAGCTTATCAATTGTTATTCTTAAATAAAAAACACAAAATAGTTTTTTAAGTATGTATCAGGTGTTGCGCACCTTGTAACAAATTAGTTCAATTATGACCAGAAGGATAAACCAAAGACAGCTTGACCGAAAAGTATAATCTCATGCACATTCGTTTCGTGTTTACTGGCGACTCATCAGTAGGAGCCGGTATTACGCCCTTTAATCACTATATATTTTGAGAGGAATGTGTTATAATAGGACGGTACAATCTTATCGAGACGAATATGTAAACCTATAGCAGTGAAGCCAACATCATATAAAGTATCGGAAATGCTACTTCCACGCTAACGCACTCTATATAATAGATATACCGAGTCTGTAAAGGATACTAACACTATGGCTATTGTGTTAGTAACCGATACCAAAATTATAGTACCGAAAAGCTACATGGTACTAACACTATGGTTGCCGAGTCGGTACATGGTACCAACATAATGGATATCAGTTTATGCTATAGTTCACCGAAATTGAGAATTACAACTGCTTCTGAACACCTGTAACTCCAGTAAATCCATACATTCTGGCTTTGATCGATATCAGTTATCATATTTCGCGGTAAGCATGACATCATCGAATTCAATATATAACAGTTGAATGCTGTTTGTTGCGGAGAACTAATATATATGTAAGTATGTATTAGGTGTTGCGAACCTAGTAACAAATTAGTTCAGCTGTGACCAGAAGGATAAACCAAAGACAGCATGAACGGGATATTAGAATTTCATGCACATTCGTTTCGTGCTTACTGGCGACTCATCAGTAGGAGCCAGTATTACGCTCTTTAACCAATATATATTTGGGTGAGGAATGTGTGATAATAGAACGGTACAATCTCCTAGACGAATGTGTAAACCTATAGTAGTGAAGCCCATATCATATAAAGTCTCGAAAATGCGACTTCCACGCTAACTCACTCTATATAATATATATACCGAGTCTGTAACGTAACTCAAAACTGTATATTCGCTTCAGTTTAACATCAAAACCAATCATTATTTTAGTTCTGATCGTCTATTCTCAACAACGATTAATAATCAATACTTAGTGTAGGATTATTTACTTTGTGGCAACGTATAGAATATCAATAACAGCCATAATGTTTGTGCTGATCCCATTTCACCAAGTAAAAGTAATAGTACGATAATTGCAGCGAAACGATTGCCCAACGTCACATTCCCGGCTTTACCCTCATTGCAATAGCCAACGCTGGTTAAATCACCACAAATTGCTCCACCATCTCTTTAGTCAAGTCGTCCTCATAGTGTATCTTCTATTTGGCAGGTTCATTCCATTCTATCAATCCAGGTAAAACATCAGCCCCAGTCACAATGAAGAAAGAAGACTGGATAACTGTTTTTTATTATTATGATATAGTAACTGAAAATTATCGAACCATTGGAGGTTTATATAGCTGTTATTTGCGATTCTTTAGAAAATAATTCAATAAAAATTATAATAGAACAATTTCAAAGTTAATATACAAGACATAATTCTAATAGTTTCAACGCGACTCACTTTCTTTCTATGCCAATCTAAGTTAACATATAATCTAGAAATTGCTTAATAAAAGTACACATATAAAAATGGTACAAAATTCAAATAGTAAAATTCACTTTACATTCATACCGCTTGTATCTTGAGAGAACAAATTAAAGTACAATTAATTCAGTATCTCTCAAAAATGTAATGAATTATTTTCTGTGTAATCAATCAATAAACACACACATTGTACATATAGCAATATCTAAATAGGCAAGTAATTAAAAGTGAACATTCAAATAAAGCAGATAAATTTAACGCGAAAAAATATCAAACAGTCTATCATATAATCACTTGAATATCTAAATAACTAAACGTGCATTGTTTTCCCGGACGATGATAACAATTATTTAAATTCAGGTTACGATCTTGATATAGACAAGTGCCCCATTATGCAAATACATTTGTAATTATAAACTAAAAATTGTATAATTTAGAAAAGTAAATTCTTCAAGTAGACCGTTTTCGTTTTTATTAGGAACTCGTCGCGTACTGTCAGGATTTTTCAGTGGACAGAGCTTGAATCTGGATACGTTTGCTTCGAAATCTTTTTCTCTACCCACCAAAGGCGACGTACCCAGTTTTAAGCCCTGTCCACGGCAAATTCTGGACAGTACAAGATGAGTTGCCAATAAGGACGAAACCAATCTACTAGATAAATTTCCTTTTTGACATTATGCAATGCTTAGTTTTTATTTACAAATGTGTATACATAATGGGACAGTTATATATAAAAAGATCGCAACTTTGATTTAATTAATAATTAACCATCTAAGTTATTATAAACCGATTTTTCTAAGCAATCAATATGACTACTTGCACTTCTAAACACACTTTAATTACACAATAAAAACTGGGTTGAACTTCACCTAGTTCTATAATAGAATACTACACATTTAATAAAATTCCTCATTATCAAACCTACTATTTATCAAATAGTTCAATTTACATCATCAATTAACAATCAAGTGTGCATTTTTCGTTCACTCATATGTTTTTTGTATTTGTTCGAACATATTAACGATAAAATTCTATTCATTCTTCAGAACAACTGCTTCTCATTTATTTGCTTTTAATGACAAAAATGGTTTGTCAATTAAAATCATAATTAACTTCATTGATTTTTCTTTATGTGCTGACATAATTCTGTCTAATTTTGATTCAAATTTAACCTTATCTTAATTTGAAAGTTACTACTTTGTTAAAGACGCCTCAATAATTATTTAAATTATTGGTTATCTCTCAACTTGAATAGATGTTTTTAAACCAATATTATTCAATTCTGGTTTAAACGCCCCGGCTTCAAGTAAATTCCGTACGACGTTACAAACTCGGTTAAGGTGCTCTGAATAGTGATTTGTTACTGATAGGGGGGCCCTTAAGAGGGCCTGGTAATGCGTTCTCATGAATTGTTCAGAGTTTGAAGATGTTATAGTGTAACACACGGCTCCGTGTTACAACCCAACGAAGGTCGATTTTTACAAACGCTGTGCTCTTTAAGGTCAAATATTCTAACTCTGTCCTTAAACAATATTTCTCTTAACTGTGATTTTAGAAACAATCTCTGTTAGTCTCAAGCAGTTTTAATCGATATTTCTTGAACTGCAATTTTATTTGTAATTAATAGTGTTTTTATAAAATAGACAGAACCGCGCGCGATCCGCGAGGATCACGCGGTGGACTATTGTGTCGCTGCGGATTTATTTCGCTCAGTTGGATTATTAACAATTTTTACTGTTGTCAGTTAATTGTGCCATTCAGAATTTCAGAGAATAATAGATTATAATAATGACATGAACTAAATATTCGTGAGTTTTTGGTCATTGAAGTCTTTATGGGGCTTACTCCTTCATTTTAGTGACAGCTTTTAACGATGACTTTTTACATATCTTCATATGTTTTAAATCGATGGTATAAATATAATTCTATTCAGACATTTGTGTAAGAATAACTACTTGTGTGCAAAACATTTTCTCTATAAACATAAATCAGTTTACTATGTTCATATTGTCATGTATTTTTAATCGTTTGACTATTCTCATTACGATCCAGACATTTGTGTAAGAATAACTGCTTGTGTGCGAAACATGTTACTTTATAAACATAAATCATTTTAATTCTTGCCGTCTAGAAGACGGACAATTTAGTTTAACTGTGAATGGTGTTTAGGATATAATTTTATGTTAAAATCTGTTTTTTTATTGCCGACCAACACATGGTCAAATTGGACTATCTGTGAATTATATTTCTAATTGCAATATTGTGTAGAATATATGTATGACCCGATGTTTTTGCCTTCTCACATCAACCATCCGAAAAAGATCAGAGACTGATTAGGCGCACGGGTAGTAATAATAGCCACCATTGATATGTAGTAGGGGTACAAAATCAGGAACGAGATAGCAACAGCGAAAAGTACCCCTACATAAATGATGCCCCGGTTCGTCGAACTCACAGCCAGTAAGGAATTAATAAACAGCTAGATTTTGAGAAATTCAAGCACTTTCAATGAAGGCCACTACACACGTTATTGCCTCGGAAACGTCTGCACATACCCGCGCACAGACGCGACGTTCAAATGGGCGCGGTCACCCTCAACAACTCAGGAGGATCCGCCCATGGAAGGTTCGGAAGACGGGTGGGGTCAGCCTCCTCGGCGGCAGCAGAGGCTGAGCACCCCAAGATTGTTGGCCGCTCCACGTCTGATGGCTCGAAGCACGTTGCCTTCGCGGTAGAGCGCAATCAAACTATTGTCTTTACAGCAACGGCTCCAATTAAGTCATGCTTCAAACGCCCAAATGCCAGCAATCAATCTCATCGCCGGTTGCCACTATCAACATACTTTCTCATCCGTGACGCAATCTCTGGCGAATGAATTGTCATAGACACTGGATCAGATGTAAGCTCACTACGCCACAATTATCTCGAACCAACCCACCCAGTCGACACCAACAGTCTGACCTGCGCGAATGGCTCCAACATAGCGACGTTTGGGGTACGAGTACGCACAGTCTCGTTCTCCATCTCAAAATGATGTTTCAAATATCCGTTCATCATCGCCAACACGACATGAAACATCATTGGACGTGACTTTCTCGAACACTTCGACCTAACCATCCGTCCAAGAACGCGAGAGATAAAGGAGCCAGTATCAGTGTTGACAGAACCAAAATCAGTCGTTACACGGCATGACAGAGCAATAACACTTCCTGTAAGGTTAGTCCCCTTCATTGTGTACTAATTTTCACTGTCGGGGGGTGTATGTAACACGCGGCTCCGTGTTACAACCCAACGAAGGTCGATTTTTACAAACGCTGTGCTCTTTAAGGTCAAATATTCTAACTCTGTCCTTAAACAATATTTCTCTTAACTGTGATTTTCGGAACAATCTCTGTTAGTCTCAAGCAGTTTTAATCGATATATCTTGAACTGCAATTTTATTTGTAATTAATAGGGTTTTTATAAAATAGACAGAACCGCGCGCGATCCGCGAGGATCACGCGGTGGACTATTGTGTCGCTGCGGATTTATTTCGCTCAGTTGGATTATTAACAATTTTTACTGTTGTCAGTTAATTGTGCCATTCAACATTTCAGAGAATAATAGATTATAATAATGACATGAACTTAATATGCGTGTGTTTTTGGACATTGAAGTCTTTATGGGGCTTACTCCTTCATTTTAGTGACAGCTTTTAACGATGACTTTTTACATATCTTCATATGTTTTAAATCGATGGTATAAATACAATTCTATTCAGACATTTGTGTAAGAATAACTTCTTGTGTGCAAAACATTTTTCTCTATAAACATAAATCAGTTTACTATGTTCATATTGTCATGTATTTTAATCGTTTGACTATTATCATTTTGATCCAGACATTTGTGTAAGAATAACTGCTTGTTTGCGAAACATGTTACTTTATAAACATAAATCATTTTAATTCTTGCCGTCTAGAAGACGGACAATTTAGTTTAACTGTGAATGGTGTTTAAGAAATAATTTTATGTTAAAATCTGTTTTTTTATTGCCGACCAACACATGGTCAAATTGAACTATCTGTGAATTATATTTCTAATTGCAATATTGTGTAGAATATATGTATGACTCGATGTTTTTGCCTTCCCACATCAACCATCCGAAAAAGATCAGAGACTGATTAGGCGCACGGGTAGTAATAATAGCCACCATTGATATGTAGTAGGGGTACAAAATGAGGAACGAGATAGCAACAGCGAAAAGTACCCCTAAACTAGAGCCTTGGGTGGACTCTGGTTGTTGTTCTTCTTCTTGTAGAGTTGTAATCACGATGTGGATAACGTCGTTCAGGTTCTGCAATTAATTGACTCGTCTCGCTGGTTATACCGCAACAAGATGAGTCACGAATGTAGCTAATTGTTGGTGAAACTATCAAATCACCAGCGTAGGTATTGACAGCCGACAGAACGCATACGCGTGAAGCAGGCAAAATGCAAATGCCACAACTGACTTGCATGATAAATTGCCGTGCTTAAATAGCATGCCATGCCTACTTGCACACTATTGGTTAAAACGGCAAGTTTCGCTTTTTTCTCATTAGTGCAACGTAAATAAAATTGAATTTAATTTACGCAATATGTCGGCCATTAATTTGTGTCGTTACAACACTTTGCTCTCTGAAAAAAAGGAAAAAAATTCCTCTCTGCGAGGCTAGATAAGAAATGCATGACAGAGTTCGAAAAATATGATGAACCATAAGTGCTGGGCTTAAATATGCTTGTTGGTTTCTTCAACAATGATATGATGCCAGGTAACCACTAGGAATTGCTACACAAATTGTTAGCTCTAGTGGTCAGTCATAGCACGTGAGGCAAAATAGAGCAGTGAAAGTTTGGGAGCCACAGCGTGAAGATTTCGAGGTAAATCGCCTCTGAATTTGCCAGGTTTAAGTTAAAAACTAAGCAGGTTGGATCGTCGTCAATGTGTTTGTATACGAACAAAGGAGCTAGAGTGCTCGACGTTGTGGTCATGATATTTGTAGAGTGGTCTTTGTGCAACTGATGAATTTGAGATATGCATTGATAATGACCTGTACCATAAAAATGAAGCTGATAACTACTTAGTGACGCTACACGAAAGCGTTAGCTCAAAGTAGCTGGGCATACCAAAATAGGCAGTGAGATGTCATGTGTGAGAAATACATTATAGTGTAAAAATATACATTAAAATCAAAGGTAACTGCATAAAAATATTTACAGGAACATTGCCTCAGAGATGGCATAATACCAAAGAACTGTTCAAAAATGCTACACAATTGTTAGCTAAGAACAGCTGGTTATGCCACGTGAGACAAATACGAAAAATAACGTAAGGTTAAAAAAATTTTGATAGTTAATGTTAATGTTTAAAAAAAAATCAATTACGCGTTATACAAAGCAGGATATTGAGATTGTGGGCAGACGGAGCCTGAGACGTGTGTAGAAGGTTGAACGCTCTCAGGCTCAGGCGGTTCGATAAATGGCTTCAACCTGTCTATGCTTACTGATTTCGGTGTAGCGCCTTGCATAATAATGAAGTATTTTGGTTGTCTGAGCAAAGTCGGGTAAGGACCGCGATACTTTGCTTGTAGTGGTGCAACAGCATTATTGTTGCGAACGAGTACTCTCTTGCAGCTGTGGAGCTGTGGGTGAACGAAGACTGGACGGGCGTGTGTCTCGGCTGTTGTTCAGACATGTTACCGAAATGAAGTCGAAGGCGGATAGCTTCGTCTTGTGGGTCATCTTGTGCCGGTAGTAGACGTAGGAGCTGACTAGGCAGGCGTAGATCCATGCCATACAAGAGTTGTGACGCAGACGTTTTAATGGATTCACGAGTACAGGAACGCATGGCCAGCAGAACTAAAGGTAGTGCATCGACCCAGTTGCCATTAATGGACGAGGATGCTAAAGCTGCTTTGAGTTCCCTATGCATTCTCTACCATGCCATTAGCTTGGGGATGGTAGGCAGTCGTCTGGCGTAAGATGCATCCCATGTACCGCAAGGTGGGTTTGAAACGATCAGATGAGAAGCAAGTGCCTCTGTCCGTGATGACCTCATTGGGAACACCGTAATTGGATATCCATACAGAGATAAAACCGTTAGTTACTTCGTCTGCAGAAATGGTGCCAAGAGGTAATGCCGCAGGCCACCGTGTAAATCTATCGATTATAGTTAGAAGGTAGCTGAAACCTTGAACCTTTGTCAGATGAACTATGTCGATGTTGACGATGGCTAGGCGAGAAGTAGATCGAAAATGTTGCAACTTAGAACGTGTGTGTCGTGTGATCTTGTTTTTCTGACAAATTGCACACTCTGAGACACATCGTTTAACATTCTGCCTAAGTCTGTGACCCTAGAAACGATCTGTAAAAAGTCAGACAGTCGCTTGGCTTCCTGGGTGAGAAATTGAGTGAATTGAATCGAAAACTTTTCTCTGAAGAGTGGTCGGCAGAACTGGCTTGTTGGGCTGCGTACCCGTGAAGTAAACAATTGGTAAGCCTTCTCACAGACGGCATATGAACTTGGTTGGGTGACGGGCTATTGATCTTTGAATGTGAATGTCACCGCGTTGTTCAGTTCGCAGGAGAGTTGGCGTTAGTGCAGGTTCACTGAGTGTCACGGAGTTGACAGTAAATGGTGAGGGCGAAGGTGGTTGTAGAGAGACGTCTGGCCTGGACAGGGCATCTGCAATGAAGTTCTGTTTGCCCTTGACGTGAAAGACGTCAAATTGCCATTCGCTTAGACGAGAAAGCTGTCTTTCCACTCTGGCAGGGTACTTGGCAATAGATGAAGTTGCGTTTCGAAGTGCGCTAACTAGTGGTGCATGATCTGTGAAAACAACAAATCTGCTACTGCCAATGATGCTGATAAAATGGCGTACTGCGTCGTGGATGGCGAGAAGTTCTCGGCCGAAAGTGTCGTACCTCGTTTCTACTGGTTGAAGAGTACGCGAGTAGAAACTGATAGGCTTCCGAAATCCGTCGATCTCTTGTTCCAACGTGGCTCCAATAGGGAATTCAGAAGCATCTGTCGTGAGTAGAAATAGCTTTTCGAAATCTGGATGTGTTAGCATTGTGGCATTTGTTAATGATTTGATGGCAATTCGAAGTAATTCCTCGTCTTCGGATGACCAAGCAATGATGGAATTTTTGCTAAATCCTTTTCGGTGCCGCAGGTGCCTGCACAAAGGATAAAGTTGTTTTGAAAGGCCCGGAAGGAACTTGCGATAATAGTTTAGTACTCCCAGGATTTTCTGCAACTCGCTCACAGTCCTTGGTGACTTGATATTCTTGATTGAGTTCGTCTTTGACGGCAAAGGTTGATTATCGTGGGCCGTGATACGATGCCCTAAGAAGTCGACGAATGAAGTTGCAATCTGCGTCTTGTCACAGTTGATCTTGAGTCCGTGGTTGGATAAGCGTGAGAGGACATTTCGTAGATGCTTCGCATGAGATTCTAGATCTGGACTGAATACCATAATGTCATCGAGATATGACATACAATAAGCAGAGTCGTCGCGAAGTATGTTGTCTATGAATCTTTGAAATGTCTGAGTAGCACACTTAAGTCCAAAAGGCATGTAAAGATATTCAAAAAGGCCAAATGGAGTGATGACTGCAGTTTTTTCGATATCCTCTGGTGCTACCGGTATGTGATGGTACGCTTGTCTGAGGTCAATCACTGAGAAGAAATTGCTGCCGTTGAGTTTTTCAAGTAATGTGTTGATATTTGGAATAGGATATGCATCAGATTTTGTCACTGAATTTAGCTTACGGTAGTCTCCACAGGCTCTGTACGATCCGTTTGATTTTGAGACTAAGTGCAGTGGTGACGCCCATGAACTTTTCGATGGTCTGATGATTCCCTCTTCCAAAAGCCTTGAGAATTCTTCTTGGGCAGCTTTCAGCTTAGCAGGAGCCAGTGGTCGCTTCTTGAGTGCAATAGGTTGTCCTTCCGTGACGATATGATGCATCGTGTTGGAGACTCGTAGATCGGACTTGTTAAGATCGAAAAGCGATTTGTATTTTCGAAGAGCTGCTGATATCTCTGCTGAATGATGCACTGGGGTTGGCTGAATGACCTGTAACTCCAAACGCTCGGAGGCAAGTGTCCAAAAACTTTGCTCAAGTCCGGTGGAGGGGTCGATGATCTTTTGATTGGCAAGATCAACAATGAGCCGAAATTTCAGAAGGAAATCAAGGCCTATTATATTATGTGAGACCTTGGCAATGATGAAGTTGTGGGAAAATTCACGTCGTAGACCTATGTTGAGTGTGCGATATTGGCAGCCATAAGTTGGTATGGGCTCGCCTGTAGCTGTTGCGAGAAGAACGCCTAGCGACATCTCGGCCATTGAATCACCTTTGAGAACTGAGACTGCCGCACCTGTGTCTACGATGAAATCTTCGCCAGTTTTGAAATCAAGAAGGTGCAGAAGTTCGTTGGGCTGTTTGGCCGTGTCATGCAAACAAGTAGGCTGGTGATTGCGACCGGCGTTGTCCGTTTGGTTCTCTATGTGAAAAATTCGGCGTGGACGAAAAGAGTCGACAGGGATGTCGGATTGTAGTTGGCTTCTTCCCTGTAGCGCCGTTGATGCCGTTGATGTGCAGAAAGTACGGTCTTCTACTTCCTGCGCCAGACGTTTCCCGATACTGATGCACCCTTGTGCCTGCGGTCTGTTGTCCTTTCCGTCAGCTGTGGAAATTGGCACTCATTCGGAAATTCTTCGGAACAACAAAGACAGACTTGGCATGAATAAAAAAACTTCTGGTGGTTATAACACCAGTTCTTTGGGGCATATTTATTAAAGGATTGCGGAGATCTCGATCGCCGCCTACCGTTATAATTGGGCTTAGGAACGAATTTGGGTCGAGCATTCACATGATTTAGCTCGGATTTCGTAATGGCCATTCCTTCTAGAACTTTGGCCATGTTCGCCACTGTTCTCTCTAAGGAGGAGATTCTATCATCTTGCGGGGGTGAAGAAAAGGATGATGGATTCACTTTGGGTTCCAAAACCCTATATTCTAACTCACATCTCTCAGATAAGTCATCTATAGAGAGAGAGTGTTGGGGAGCTGTCTGGCAAAGAGTTTTAATGTTTGGGGAAGATTGTTAATAAAAACAACCTTAGCCTCATGGTCAGAAATGTTGGTTTTATACCAACGTTTCCGTAATTCCCTCAGTATTTCTATGGGGCCAAGATTTGGCAATCTAACTGCGCATATTTGTTTATTATCTGCTCAGTTTCAGTGGGTCCAAGCAAGGATTCTACCTCGTTTTGTAGGCCCAAAATGGGATAAGGTAGCTTCCTAATGGCCTCAAGCTTAGGATAAATCCGTCGCTGCAATTCAGAAGGTAGTTTAGCAAAAACCTTTGACAGTTTTTTGATGACTGTCATAATCAGGAAACGGGGAGAAAGCGGAGTCTACGCGCATAAAAAATAACTCACTATCTCCATCCCAAACAGGAACATCAATATCTAAAATTGGACCTGACATTTTAACAATCTTACAGGATCTTAAAAGCATAAATTTATAAGCAATATGAAAATATATAAATATACTTTAACGAAACGCTTACCCACAAAAAGCTTCCACAGGTGTATGAGCGCAGAACAAAAGCACGTCACAGTACCTTCTTCCAATAATCCGCAATTGAGCCTGTCGATGCCGTTTTGTACGTAGGAAAGATGAACAGAGGCCCCGTTGGCCTTTGATGCCAATGTATTATTATTATTATATCCCCCCTAAAACATATTCACCACAAATCCACGAATATATACCCAACAAAATTCCCAGAAGACCACGATCAGGGTAAAGAAAACGCAAATGTTAATCTATTTTTATCCCAAATAAATGAAAAAGGAAGTCAATTTTATTTATACCAAAAAAATCAGAACAATAATCAATATCCTGGCGCGGTCGCCAATTTTGTAAACGCCCCGGCTTCAAGTAAATGCCGTACGACGTTACAAACTCGGTTAAGGTGCTCTGAATAGAGATTTGTTACTGATAGGGGGCCCTTAAGAGGGCCTGGTCGTGCGTTCTCCTGAATTATTCAGAGTGTGAAGATGTCCTAGAGCCTTGGGTGGGCTCTGGTTGTTGTTGCTCCCATTGTAGAGTTGTAATCACGATGTGGATAACGTCGTTCAGGTTCTGCAATTAATTGGCTCGTCTCGCTGGTTGTACCGCAACAAGATGAGTCACGGATGTAGCCAATTGTTGGTGAAACTATCAAATCACCAGCGTAGGTATTGACAGCCGACAGAACGCACACGCGTAACGCAAAGCAGAATGCAAATGCAACAACTGACTTGCATGGTAAATTGCCGTGCTTAAATAGCATGCCATATCTACTTGCACACTATTGGCTAAACGGCAAGTTTCGCGTTTTTCTCATTGGTGCAACGTAAATAAAATTGAATTTAATTTACGCAATATGTCGGCCATTAATTTGTGTCGTAACACTGGCTTTTTCACACTAATTTCCGTTTTAAACCAATTTAATACACGAAAGATCACAATTTAAATAGTTTTAATCCCCAATGGGCCGTAAATACCTCATCTATCTGCCGTTCTTTTCCAATATTTGATTATGTTGCCATTTCTGGTTTGCGCATTTCTTGTAAATTTCTATACACAATTAAAATTATCAGCGTGCAAATTGGAAAGTAACAAAATTTAATTTAGATTTCATTCTATATTGTTCAAGATTACGTTTTTATGGATCATGCACCTATGTATTCAGTCTGCTTAAGTAGAATTCAGGCCTTAAAAATCGTATATGCATTTAAATGAAACAGAATAACATGTATAAATCATTCGTGAATATTGTTAATTTTAAAGCGGCATTAAAAACAAAGTATCGGCCACCCGCCTTTTCAATTGTTTAATTTTTTATGCTAATGTTTTACAGATTTTGCTGAAATGAATCCGTATTTCCATCCTGTAAATTGTTTAAAATAAATATTTTGCGTTACAATATACCTCATAATTGCCAGATCTTTGATATCCGCAAGGGATACACAAAAATAAATAATGATTTGATCCATAAATTAAAAAGGAAAGTGAAATGTTTAAAAATAGTATAATTGCTAATAAAGTACATAAATACATGATAATACCCCCATGCCAAAGAATACAATATCTCCCATACTCTGGGATGTATTGGCAATACACAAATCTGATGACACTATAAGAATTGTTGTTAATGTCAACCATAAGAAATGACGAACATTCTGTGTCATAGAATAGGAAATTACTCATGCCTCCAAGGTTATTCATGGTCGAATTTGTTTTATTTATTTGAGAATGGCGGTAAAATTAATTGTATGATAATGATTGATTTCCAAGCTTGGATGAGTTAGCACTGTGCTATATCCCGGTACACAACTCACTGGAATGCTTTTAAACTCTCCTGTTTGTTTAATCCTTAATAATGAAAATTAAAATATTGAATAGGAATAATTTGAAAATAATGAATATATGCTTGGCTTCTACCAATATTATAGTTATAAAAAAAGTATTCGCAATTGGGCAGACTTTGTAAAACAAGTTTTGCATTAAACAATCATTGATTGCGCGAGTGGTGGTAACAATTCTTTAAATCAAGTTTGTGAGCTTGAAGTAAATACCAAACCCATTGTATTTAACCAGTCGTCGAACTACATAACAAAACTACCGCCAGCCGCAATGCACTGACGCGTTTCGATCTTCCTTGATCATCATCAGATTACGACGGCAAACTGACTAGCGAGAATCAAACCGCTTTTCATAAACATGGGAAGCAAAATTAAATATTCGGCTCACATCTCTAGTAGTCTCGCATACATAGTACTTGACAGGAAATGTCGGCTGCACAATCTCTATGCAGTCACTAACATTAGCTGTTTGTAGCTTTCGCCACACACATTTATAGACAAAACAATTAAACATTAATTGATTGCGTAGGTGGTGGTAAAAATTATTTAAATCAAATTTGCGAGCTTGAAGTAAACACCAAACCCATTGTATTTAACCAGTCGTCGAACTACATAACAAAACTACCGTCAGCCGCAATGCACTGGCGCGTTTTGACCTTCCTTGATCATCATCAGAGTACGACGGCAAGCTGACTATCGAGGACCGAACCGCATTGCATATAAAGTGTATTAAATTAAACTTTATTGTCCATATATATGTGTATGTGGCGAAAACTGCAAACAGTTAATGTTCATGACTGCATAGAAATTGTGCCGACGACATTTCCAGTCAAGTTCAATATATTCGATACTACTAGAGGTGAGAGCCGCATATCTAATTTAGCTTTCCATATATATGCAATTCGGTTTGGTCCTCGATAGTCAGTTTGCTGTCGTACTTTGATGATGATCAAGGAAGGTCGAAACGAATTAGTGCGTTGCGGATGGCAGTAGTTTTGTTATGTTGTTCGACGACTGGTTAAATACCATGGGATTTGTGTTTACTTCAACCTCGCAAAATTGATTTAAAGAATTGTTACCATCACCTGCGCAATCAATTATTGTTAAACATAACAAATTGTACCTACAAACCTTGGTCGACATATATGATATTTGGTATCATGGAAAGGATAAGATGAGAAGTGTCTCAAACACAGCTAAGCAATTGAGCGAACTCCAACTCACGTATAAAATGAGTCATTACTTTCAGTACCATTTATGTACGTCAAGTGAATAATAAATTATCCAAAATTAGAAAATGATGTTTATAGAATGGATACTTACTCAAGTATCCTTCATAAAGTCAAGTCAAACATGCGTATTCAATAAAAATAGGTATATCAAAATCGATGGCAATTGGTGGATTTAGAGTATAATACAAAAACCATATGGGGATTGAATTGGGATGACTTCGAGAAATAGTCAGTGTTAATGGGTTCATCTTGATTAATAAACAAAACAATGATAAATATCATAAGTAAATTCAGTCAGATTTTGAAGAACTTTAAATATAATAGAATCAAGAAGTGTCGTAGTGCCATGGAAATACTGGATTCTAATCAAAGCAGAGAAATAAAGGCAGTATCATCAAAATACAATAAACAAATTATTTAAAAATAACCTTTCGCCCTGTCCACTAAACCTCTTAACAACAAGAAGAAGATTGGAACGGTAGATAAATCGGTGTTGTAAAAAATTCATATAAAGGTCTGTAGCCTTATCTATGTTTGCGAAGCAATGCACTTCATTAATGTAAGCAGATGTGACCATAAAACTGCATTTGAATCATAACATTTTTACAGATCAGATCTAGAATGTCATACTGTCGAAATGAAACACACAATTAACTTGGATGGTTGTCGACGCATATTGATTTATTGTCTATATAACTCGACAAGATTAATTATAGAGTCTATTTAAGTTTTATCAAGTGATGAATATTGAATTAAACAAGGGAAAGTATATCATTTAATTTGTTTAAGATCACAGCACTTTCAAGTAGAAAAAAAGCGCTTGATTCAGAGTTGAAAAAATAGCCCCAATTATTGAATTAAGACTAAATTATGTGAGAAAATTTACTTTTAATTTTTAATCATCCTTATCAACAACCTGTCGTCGTATTTCTTACTTTAATTCTTGCTATCTTATTTTATCTAACAACTAAGGTACCTCATAAAAATCAAAGCTTGTTATTGAACTTTTATGTTAAATATCGAGTGTTCTCATAATATATGTATATACTATCTTTCATTAGGTAATTTCAAATTTTCAGTTTGTCTTTCATTTAAGTATAAATACTTACTTTATTAATATATTTCATATTAAGTCTCTATCCTGACATTAAATTACAAGTAGAGTATAGTTATTATCTATTCCTCACTAACCAGCGACGTCACTCATAATTACCCCATATTACGTAGTGGAAATATAATAAGGAGTCAGACGTGTGAAAAATGGAAGTGAATATTAATCACTGTAAATGCAATTAGGTGTACGTCAACGTGCATGTAACTACACTTATCTTAAAACTTTGCAATTATAAACACACAAATGCATTCACGACAATTATTTACCCCAAAAATATCAGTAAATTATATATTTTTTATCATAATTTAAAATTGATGAACGTACTCGTGCATGCTTTATATATAACCCAATGCTTTGCATGTGTAGACACTCACAAACCCGTACATAATGAAACTTTACCTTGTGAAAGGTCAATAATAGTAAAAAAATATTTGATAATAAATACAAATGGAACCATTTAATCGGAATTTATGCTTTCTTTTGTACATTTATAAAGCTATTGTGATGACTTGATTTTAAAATGTGTTCAAAAATAATTTAGAACTCCTTAGCATTTCTACAATTCCTTCAATGACATAGATTATAGAAATTTTTTATCAAATTGACTTTAAAAAGGAAAAATTGAATATGTTGTAATGAAATACGATATTATAATAAATCAGCTTAAATAGGTTCAATTTTCATTGTTCAAGTCCATAATGTGCTGTGTGATAGGACATTTCTAAGAAGTTCAACGCGAGATTACAGATTTGGACTAAATATCATTATGTCAGCAAGATATGACACGTCTTATTATTTTTTGTCGCGCGTAGTGCTCACAAATAAACTTTGAAATGTCTGAGTTTCGCACTTAAAGCAAAATAATGTAATATTATTTAAATACATCAAAAGGACGAATAACACTTGCCTTTTATATACCTTCTGGAGCTTACGGAATGTGTTGTTAGGCTATTTTAAAATTCATAACCGAAAATATAGTACCACTACCAAGATATTCTAGCAACGTACTTATAGGTCTGAGAACTGCAATAATAAATCTAATATTATTAATATCATCATTTATATTATGAATTCAATTAATTAAAATGACAGATTTTTTCCCTTATCATATTAATTGTATCAAATTTTATATAGCGTATGCAGTGATATTACTGCTTTACGAGACTTATTTTTACGAGACTTCATTGAAATATTTATGTGATGTGATATCTTTTATATATTGTACATTTACTAATATTCTTATCTATTTGATGGAAAATATGTGGCTTAAATTAAAATAAGGATATTCTAATTCATTCTATTCTATTGTGGGTTTTGGACATTTATATAACTGTATCACGGACTTTAAATTGTGATAAAACCCTCAGACCTTTGTGATCAAATCCGCTTGAGGGATCAATGGTATTTTGTTTCGCAAGATGATCAATAATCGATATTTTAACAGGAAGTCTACGCCTAGAATTATGTATGAAAACTTGAATACGATAAATTTGAGCGAAAATTTACGTCGCATTGCTATATAAATAGAGCGGCGCTGATGCTTTTTGGTTGGAATGGGCTCACCTGTAGCTGTTATGAGCAGTTTCCCGATAAAAAAGAATATCTTTAGTTGGATTTAAATCACCCATTTTCTATCAAATAGATAATAATATAAGTAAATTTGCAATATATAAAAGATATCACATCACATAAATATGTCCATTAAGTCTCGTATAAATAAATAAATCTCAATTATTTTGATATATTATTTATCTAAATCTGAACATCCAGCAGTAATATCACTGCATACGCTATATCAAATTTGATACAATTAATATGATAAGGGCAAAATCAGTCTTTTTAAGCGTTTTTGATTTTGAACATCTGATTCCACGGAGTTTTGTCAATCCGGTTAATTGGGCGTTGATATTTTCCATAGCACACAGGCTGAAGATTGCTTAATTGAATGGATCCCTTTAAAAAGTCGAATGGGTGTGGCACATTTAAATAAATATACTAAAATCAATTAAAAACCATAGTTTGCCTTATCTTTTCGTTGGATCTGCATATGATCCTACCAAATGCAACACAGACGAAAGCATGAACGATTTTACTCTGAACTAAGCTCCTTAAAAATTATAACACGAAGCTCAGATAAAGTCTTCGTTATGGGTGATAAGAATGCTCAAGTTTGGTGAATATGTAAAGAAGAATTCCAATTAGGTTGAAAATAAATTTTATGCTCGACGAACAACGATATTAGTTTATGGCATTTAGATAGCTGCATGGAGCACAGATTATAATTAATTAGAACAAAATTCAAACGTAGTGTTAGACGTTGCGCCACATGGCGTCCTCTAGATCCCGGACAACAGTGGACTTAAAGAGATCATGGAGCAATTAGTTACAGATGACGTAGTTGAATCCAGGATTGACGTTCTTTTTGTCGACTCGGATCATGCAATTATCCGTTGTAGATTTGTACTACAATTTTCCGGGAAAATAAATAAGAATATCCCCCAAATAGATGCAAGCAAACTCGAACAACCGTCCTTCCGAAAAAAATATGAAGATATTCTAAAGTCAAAGCTAAAAGGTTTTGATGGTAAAAATCCGAATTAACTTAGATCCAAGATAAGTTCGACTGTGCACAATGCAGGTATTACTGTATGGGGCATTGCGGGTCCCCATAAAAATAATCATTGGCTCTCTGTAAAATCTATGGAGATACTTGAAACTGGGTGCCAAATTCCACCTGGCTTGGCTTATAATAATAGTCGTCGCAATATAAGACTCCAACTTAAGCGTACTCAAAATGTCGATCTCGCATCCTTTTGGAACAGAAAGGCTGACGAAATAGAAGAAGCGTTCGCATCATGTAATAGTTGCTGCTTGTTGCAACTTATTCGCGCAACAATTCGTGAAAATTAAAAGTTAGCGAAACTATAAATGAAAGTAACCGCCATTTAATAACCGATAAAATAAGTCGTCTTGTTATGTGGTTTGAATACTTAAAAGATCAATTTTCTTGGGCAGCCACGTCAGTTCCGATTCCTGAAAGCATGCCTGTACCAACTGTGTGGAACATTAGTCTCAAAGAACGATCAAAGTTAACAATACGAGATGCAATCCTATCTCATAAACTTCGCAAAGCCTCAGGCCCTGATGATTTGACTCCGGGATTATTTAAAGTAGATGGCGATAAAATTTCGCGAAGGTTGACTAAACTATTTCGTCCTATAAGGAAAAACGAAACTGTTCCACTTGATTGAAACGAGTCGACCATCATTCCCATCTTCAAAAAAGGCAAGCATCATTCGTGCGATAACCATGATGGTATAAGCTTGACTCCAGTCGTGTCTAGGTTATTTGCTTCGATTATCCTGCGTCTTTTTAGCACTTCACGTGAATCACACACTAGAACACAACAGACCAGATTCCGCTTAGACGAGGTTGTATAGATAATTATTTTACGTTAATGCAAGTTCTTGAACAGAGACTTTTTTATCAACGTCCTAAATATGCCGTCTTTTTAGACCTAAAATGTGAATTTGACTGAGTGGATCGCAATGTTTTATCCATATTTTGTCGAAAAGTGGTGTGCCCAAAAAATGTTAACATTATACGCGTTCTCTACACAAATATTTCTGATCGCGTTAAGGTATACAACGAAGTAATGCACAACTTTGTAACCGCCATGGTGTTCGTCTAGGCTGTCCCCTTTCCCACATTTTGCTTAATTTTGTAATCGATACTATTGTTAACAACACTCCAACACACATTCAGTATGTAGGTGAACAAGTTCTCCCGGGCGATAAATTAGGCAATGTGGACTATGCAGACGATATCGTACCATTATTGGACAATCGAGATACTGTTCAGGTCATCGTCAGACGTTGTTGCGACTCTCGGTATGAAATTCGTACCCTTTAAATCTACGATACTTTTAAAGGATCACCCACCACTCACTCCAACTCTGCGACTGCAGTGTAGGAGGTTTTGTGGTTATTGTAAGAGGTTTTGCGGGGTATCTGTTTATTTAGCAATGCTATGCCATTCCTAGAAATGCCTGGAAGCTGACGTCGGAATCCCTTTTCCAGTATCATGGTTTGAGAAGGCTAAGTCGAATTATCATACGTGTATTATGCACATTGTTGTAAAGTTAATTAAAATTCACTGTTCGTCAAAATTGACCGTGCTCATGACGGCAACAAATAAAATATTTTCAACACAAGTTAATATCTAGGCACAAAAGCAAAGTCAAAATAAACACCATCAATAAATCCAGAATTTCTTAGCAGAACAGTTACTGTTTACGGATAAACGATAAAAAATCCACAAACTATAAATCCTGGCTTTGAGCGTTAAATCACATAAATCCACCGCATGTTACCGGCGTATTACGCGCGGGTGTGTATTATTATTTAACAAAACCCTATTAATTATGAATAAAATTACAGTTCAAGAAATCTTAATTCAAACTGCTTGAAACTAACAGAGATTGTTTCTAAAATCACAGTTAAGAGAATGATTGTCTAAAACCGGAATTCGTATATGTAACCCTAAGGAAAACCCTAGCTGTTGAAATTGAGATTCGTTGGGTTGTATCGCGTAGGCGCGTGTTACAGCAGAATGACTATCTAGACATAATATACAGGCTTAAATATCTTGGGTGCTCTAACAATATCTTAGGCAATATGTCTGACGAGGTAAGAATGTGTATCGTGAAAGCTAGAGTAGCTTGCTCAAACATTCTCCCTTTATTGAAAAACTTGAATATTTCAGTCTGTCTTAAAGGTTGTGCTTATAATGCATCTTTAGACGCAGTTTTACTATACGCTAGTGAAACCTGGCCTCTTAGAGTTGATGATTTTAGAAGCTTAAATGCATTCGACCATCGTTGTTTGAGAAGTAGAGCACGTGTTGGTTACCGAAAACGAATAACAAACATTGACATCCGTAGACTATTTTTGTATCTGCCAATAAGTGCTTCTTGTTAGAAAAATAAATAAAGTTCCATCAACTTTGTTGGCTCGGTCACGTTTTGCGTATGCCCTCAATTCGATTGCCCAATAGAGATCTGTTTTCTAATGCAGCACCAGATTGGAGTAAGAAACAAGGTGGACAGATTTTGACATGGCAGAAACAGTTGAATGCCTTACATCCAAATTGAGAAGAATAGGACCCACACGTCTGCCAGGATGGAGTCCACGTGCGCATCGTAATTCTTAGTTAGAAACTCTTCGCGATATGGCATCGAATCGAGCTCAGTTACGATCTAATTGCAGATGTCTAATAGAATCATCTTTTTAACTTTCTTTTCTTAATAGGGAAAATTTGGCTCGGATGTTTGGTTTGTTCATGACATGATACAGTGACAGCGGCAAGGAATCTGTATTGCTAATTTTGTCTTACTCTAATACTGACTTGGCCATAATGGTGTTAGTAGAGGTTTAGTTATCCTCACTTCTGTGAGTTAACTTGATAAATATACTCATAGTAACTAGGTACTCTTTCTCTTTCATAAATCTCACAAATAATTTGTGTGCCCATATGATTTCTCTGTTGGCATTAATTTTTTTTGCACTTCTTATGGTTATATGGCGGTGTAAAATTAGTTACTTCTGGCTTTTGTATGGCTGTGAATGATGATGATGATAGGAGTCAACATTGAGAATTGAAACTACTAAATATATATATATATATATATATATATATATATATATATATATATATATATATATTATATATGATAAATCGCACTCGCTATAAACTTGATGGTTAAAAGTTCATTAGGTTGCTAGGGTGAAACATATCTAAATTGGTAGCTTATTTGGTTTCGCGTAGTCGACTTAATTATTTTCTTCAATTTAATCCTACTTGAACCAAATTTATTTACAATAACTGCAGCAATATTCTTCGTGATTTTGGTTTGTCTTTTTATGTGTAAAGTAAATGAACTATTTCATTGTTGTGGCATATTATCAGCTATGAAATTAAACTGACAGCAGTTTTGGAATTTCTTAGAGCATAGCAAGCAATTTTGACATGAGTAAAATACTTTTGGCGATTAAGCTTTAATTTAGCTAGTCATTGAATGCCACGGCCCGCACACGAACATAAAAATAATTCATGGTCAGAACCAAGCATACATTCTTAATATTCTTAAGCTTATATTATTTGACCAGCTACAATTCGCCAGCTCTTTTCATAGCAAATATGAGCAGCTTTAACATCACATAATAGCACAAACATTAGTCTAATAGTGATTGACACGTTAGCTCAAAACGTTTGCACAACACGGAACCTTCTCCGTGTTTGTACATTATTGTCATACTGTTGACACTAGCATGCCATTGTTTTCACAGTGATAATATTTGGTATGATAGACAACTACGACTTACATAGTGTTTACTAATAACAAATATGTACTTGAGATCATAACATTCATGAGATATGTAACGAATGCAACAATCAAGCAACAGCAGGTTACAATATATTTTTTGGTTACATATGAGCAAATAATTAACTTTTTGCTTAATTTAGTTCAAACTCAGTCTTAAAGTACTAACCATACCTCAAAATGGACCAGAATAACACACATACACTCGCTCCGTTGGTCCTAACGCACTGCTTTAATTAACAATAATCGCGTTAGTCCAACAAGCACCACATCGCAATTTTACACTATGATCTCAGACATTTTGACACCGCTCTAATTTTCTTCAAGCGGTATGACAGACAACTAGGAATAGCATATTGCGTATCAATGACTAGTAGTTACTTGCCATAATATCATCGATGAATTACGTAACGAATTTAACATCCCAGCATCAGCAGGTTACAAAATATTTTTGTTAAAATATGAGTAAATCATTAGTCAGTTGCTTAATTGAGGTCGAACTCTGTCTTACAGAAATAACAATACCTCACCCGGTGGATTTTTTTTCGACTTCTTGGACAAGAGTAGTGAAACGGGTCAAATGAAATCTCCAAATTTTTTAAAATTTCATTTAAATACAACACGCAATTTAGTTTACAGACACTAAGACAATAAGAAATCACGCAATGCGACCTGACTATTAAGCAAGCATGCATTACCGGCAATGCATAAGTTATATGAGCGCATGCATTTGCTACGCGACACACACTTGCTTGCAATCTGCACTCCATATCACCTCATTGTTTTGATCGCCGTTTACACTTGCCGTCTACACTTGCCGTCTACACTTGCCGTCTAAACAAGCTGTTTCACATATACACTTTAACTTGCAAAGCTTAAAATCAGTAAGCTCAATCACGCCAACTCTTATAGCTACACTTTCAAGCATACATGATTACTTAATTGATTAATCGAATCCACACAGTTGACAACCACATGGTGTTGAAGCACACATCATCAGCAAGGCTCACTATGGTCCTCAATATTACGGTGGCTATATCCTGCTTCTGCTCTGTACTGCTTTACGTCCATTCGCCAAATGATCACTAATAAGAGAACAGTGCATCGACAGCAAGGCAGTTAAATAATTTATATGGCAGCTTTTGCTCTGCTACTCACGCTATTAATTGCAAATTCCTGCTCAATGATTCTAATGGCCATTTTTGGATAACAAACTTAGTTACTCCTTACCTGTTTGCTTTCCGCGACCTTTTACATCCCTGAATTGCGCGTGCCGCACTAGCTCATTTTGTTGTGACTGGTGATATTCACACTGGGTATGACACTAACATACTTGTTAATTTCTGTACATCTCCTCGTCCTAGAAACTTTATGTTTATTGCATTTAGAATTATTCATCGCAGGTTCCATTGCAGATTGGTCAGCTGAACTCTTCATACTAACCTATCCACGTCCCCCAATCTCCTCCTATCTAAGATGACATCCGTGTCAGTAGAAATAATATTTTCCGCCAACGGTTTCCAAATTGGTATACAATCAACTCACAATGAGACAATATACATGAAATACCAAAATCAAACTCTGTACCTGTGTTCCACGGCTTCCCGTTTCCCTCAATGTATATTAAATTTTTATTCCGATAGATCTAGTGTATTCAAAATATTACGTAATTCTATTAAAACAAAGGTAAAGTTAGGAATAAGAGGGCCAAACATGCATTTGCGAATAAGATGGCCATGCAGAACAAATATACTCAAACTGAAGCAGAGCACAATCTCAAAATGAAATTTACAAATTTACTAAAACAAAGAATGCTCCGGATTTTGTGCAAGATTGTGATCATCTGTAAATGGCACAGCTGCAATTTAATGCCGTGCGACGTTACAAAGTAGTTAAAGGACGTAAATAATGAGAGATAGTTATTGTGTGTGACGCTTATTAGAGCCGGAATCGCGTTCTCCGGCAAATGCCCAGAAAGTTAGGTGGTGTTGCATTGCCTAGAAGTACTGCTAGACACTTGATGCCGGCTCTGGTTGACTAACTGGTGTTCCTTCGCTGTGGAGTCGAAACCAGAGAGGTGAGTTGCCGTGTAAAGGCTCAGAATTGTCTTGTTGAAGATCCGCGGCAACAACGTGGTAGCTTTGCACACGTATAAGTCCGATAAATAGACAATTGAAACGTATGACTAGTTATACAGCATCAAGAGGATTGGCGTGATTTAGATCCAAGTGACTAGGTGACATAGCGTAACTTATGCAAGACCAGAAGTCAGCGTAGGTAAACAGTCAAGTGTGTAGTGCGACAGCAATAACGCGTAGTGCACTTTACGAAATGTTAAACGTGTGTGATGATGCATGGTAAATGCATCGTGCTTATATTATTGTGCGATCGAACGCTCGCACGCCTTTGGTTAACGACAAATTTCGCTTATGTTAATTAGTACCGCGTAAAAGAAATTTGAATTTCATTTAGGCAATATGTCGGCGAATTTTTCTGAGCCGTTACACAAACAATATATCTATAATCAACCAACGGAATAATCAAAACAATCTTAAATTATTAATTTATTTTAATGTTAGTCTTTCCTAAATACCATAACAAGTAAAGAGTATAGTAACTAACTTTGACTACAATATTTGTTATTGTTTAGTATAGTTAATATCTACTCTATATATTTTATTCGTTATGTTGTGCTATTTAGAGAATTTAAAGACATGTTTACTGTATACCAAATGTTTCTACTATTTAACAATAATTGATTGCGCGGGTAGTGGTAACAATTCTTTAAATCAAGTTTTCGAGCTTGAAGTAAACACCAATCCCATTGTATTTAACCAGTCATCGAACAACATAACAAAATTACCACCTAGTCGCAAATGCACCATCGCGTTTCAATCCCTTCCATGATCATCAATAAATCACCAGGCCTACTTCAAGCTCGGAACGATTTATAGGAATTTCCCATCTGCACAATCACTATTGCAACGCCTATAGATGTATATGGGCGTGGCGAAAGCCGTAACAGTTTATGTTCGTGATCAGATAGAAATGATGATTTCAGTCAAGTTCAATGTATGCGAGACTGTTATGTGAGGAGCCCATATCTAAATTTGATTTCGCTATATTCAATGCGGTTTGATCCTGATAGGTTTTCCGTCAAAAATTTGGATGCGATGATCATGGAAGGCTGAATGCGCCGCAATGGCGGTAGTTTTGTTATGTTTCGAAGGAGTTGCATTGATGCGCATCTGGAATAATTGTAATTACCTGATCTGCGTTTTGACTAACGCAGCTTTCATTGTTCCAGTAACTTTCTTTCATCAAGATATTTCGGCCTAGCTTACCGTAGGCCTTCATCAGTTGCATTTCACGAAACAAATGAAGCAAGTGTGTTATTTCCTCTAGTCATAATATTTAAATACCTCAGACTGACCTTTCATTAGATATTCGCGTGTCACATATGTGTGTGTGTGTACATTTTCATAACCGTTGTTTTCATCTAACTAATTTCGACCAGAGTGGCTGAATAATAATTTACCAATTGCATGCAATAACTATTCGTTTTTAACACACTCAGTGTAAATGACGTAACTGAGATGGGGGAGACCCATAATTCAGAAACACTCGTCATAAAAACATGCCATGAGTGATTAAACCAGAAGTCCGAAAGACTATTGCACATGTTAAATTACAATTCAAACCACTAGGTTGTACTCAAGATAGAGAAGTCCAATCACCCGTTTCGTATGAAAGTCGGGATCTTAAAGTCATTAACATTAAGAAGTCTCAAGTTAACCGATATAAAGCATAGGAAGTTAGAATTAGACAGACTACGCGATATATTTAAGACTAATGGTTACCCTCCTCATTTAATAGATACAACAATGAGGGACATGGTGAAGAAATTTAATCCTAGTTTGAGACACACAAAAGCGTATAAGGATAAGGAAGAGCGGAAGGTCATGGTATTACCGGACTCTATATTAAGTAGGAAAGTGAAATCAATAGCTTTAAAATACAATATAAGGACCGTTTTAAAACAGCCCCTTACACTAGGCACTATACTCCCTAACCAAAAAGAAAAGATTGAACCCTTAGACACTTCAGGAGTGTATGAGATCCCATGCAATGATTGCAGTCTCAAGTATGTTGGTGAAACCATGCGTCCAATCAAAGTAAGAAGAGGTGAA
The DNA here is from genome assembly GCA_029291075.1 of Eudiplozoon nipponicum. NCBI lineage: Eukaryota > Metazoa > Platyhelminthes > Monogenea > Mazocraeidea > Diplozoidae > Eudiplozoon > Eudiplozoon nipponicum. Next base: position 153,052 of record JAQBSW010000542.1, read on the forward strand.
CATAAAACTGCGTGTAAATATGGACATATTGCTAAATCTGATCTTGCTCGTCATGTAGTGGAGACTGGGCATACTATCGACTGGGAGGAATGCAAACGCATAGCAATATGTAGTCGTAATAGGATGACGAGATTGATTAGGGAATCTATAGAAATTAAATCTAGAGATAATATTATGAATGAAACAGCTGTTGAAAAATCTTTAGGTCCTATTTGGAATACTGCACTAGCTAGTGGAAGAAAAAGGCGATTGCATGAATTGGTAACTGAAGTTAGCTCCAGTAAAAGATTAAGAACATCAGATTAAGATTGACTAATTAGTGGGCTTTTATTCAACAAATGAATAAACAATTATAAAGTACATAGTCTTCAAAATTTCATCTCTAACTATTCATTTCATTTTAAAACAAATAGCGATTTCAACCTTAATTTTCTGTTTTACACCCCCACCCTACCCATTGGAAATATTCTAATAATACAATAGTTATAAGTAATAATTTGTCTGACGCGTGCAAAGGGTAAATTAATGTCTATTGACTGCAGTTTCATTTAGATGTACGTACATGTGTATCAAAAATAAAATAATTTAACCAAGTTTTTTAGTTATGCATACACATACACATGGACATGCGTGGCGTGCGCCAATAACTGTTATTAACTTCTCTATCTTGAGTACAACCTAGTGGTTTGAATTGTAATTTAACATGTGCATTAGTCTTTCGGACTTCTGGTTTAATCACTCATGGCATGTTTTTATGACGAGTGTTTCTTAATTATGGGTCTCCCCCATCTTAGTTACGTCATTTACATTGAGTGTGTTAAAAAACGAATAGTTATTGCATGCATTTGATAAATTATTATTCAGCCACTCTGGTCGAAATTAGTTAGATAAAAACAACGGTTATGAAAATGTACACACACACATATTTGACACACGAATATCTAATGAAAGGTCAGTCTGAGGTATATAAATATTATGACTAGATGAAATAACACACTTGCTTCATTTGTTTCGTGAAATGCAACTGATGAAGGCCTACGGTAAGCTAGGCCGAAATATCTTGATGAAAGAAAATTACTGGAACAATGTTTTGTTATGTTGTTCGACGACTGGTTAAATACAATGGGATTAGTGTTTACTTCAAGCTCACAAACTTGATTTCAAGAATCATTACCACTACCCGCGTAATAAATTATTTTTAAATTGTGTTGCATATATATATATATGTGGCGAAAGCTGCAAACAGTTAATGTTCGTGACTGCATAGAAATTGTGCAGCCGACATTTCCAGTCAAGTTCAATGTATGCGAAACTGCTAGAGGTGAGAGCTGCATATCTTTATTTAATTTCCATAAATAGTCAATGCGGTTTGATCCTCGATAGTTAGTTTGCCGTCGTACTCTGGTGTTTATCATGGAAGATCGAAACGCGTCAGTGCATTGCGGCTAGCGGTAGTTTTGATATGTTGTTCGTCGACTGGTTAATTATAATTGGATTGGTGTTTATTTCAAGCTGGCAAACTTGATTTAAAGAATAAGATTCTATTTTTGATATTGTTTTATTTGAATAGTTGTTTCTCTCAATAACTAATTCTACATTGCTATAATTCTAAATATTGTAGGTCATATCTCACTAGTAAAATAACGGTAAGTGTAAAATTGTAATATACTTCTGATTTGTCTAATAAGAGCGCGCTGGAGTTTATTAGAAGCACAAAAATAGGCAAAATGGACCTTGGAAAAATTGCCAAAATTATTTGAACATTACATATTAGAGAAGTAGAAAAGGAGTATGCATACTGTAGAAACATTGGCGCGCTAGTGAGAAGAGTATGACAATATTCTGTAAAAGCAGAGTAGGTTTCATGGTGTATAAATTGTAGACAAAACACGTCAAATTATTATATGCAAATGCTCATGCCATTATATGGTGTTAACTTCTACGAATATAGCTATTTAATTGTAACTGATCCTATCATATATGGCTTATGAGAATAAGAATGTACATTTGGTTCTGACCGTGAAATAGATTTCTGTGTGTGAGCGGACCATGGCATTCATTTAAAAAGAAAATAAATGCCTAGCACTAAGAAATTTAAACAGATTAGACAACCGCGATTATCGAAAATTTAGAAGTCATTTCAAATTTATTGTATTTCGTTCTATTCCAATTGCGTCTGCAATTTGATGCTTAAATTTTTCGTAATTCCCTTGCAAATAGATAGTCAAAATACCTCGCGATATTGCATTAGATGGATAATTAAATGAAATTTACATATAAACTAATCGCTTTTTGAAATGAATAAAGTAAAATTTTATTGAAAAGCTAAAATGAGGAATTGTCTGAAGGCGAAATTTATCTGTATATTTGTTAGAATAGACAAAGTGAAGAAGCTAGTACTCAGGTTATGAAGTTCTAAAATAAATGCTGCATAGGGTTAGTAATATTCGCTTACGCAAATAATAATAAGAAACAACCTTGAGATATAGTCTATAAAATATTATTTGTTTTCTAATGAGATACAATAAACAAAATAAAACTGACATATAATGTATTAATTGTTTCCAAAAATGTTGAATATCGCCGTTATTAAAATTTATATTTAAAATATGTACGTGTATTTAAATAAATTAAATAACACTAGATCTAATCAATAAACGCTTAATGTCTAAAAAAAACTGCAGTTATTTACCGAATGTCAATGACTTTTGTCTAAATAATATGTCACTGTTTGAAGTTGGATGCAAGAAATTTCATTATACAACCATCCAAAATATGAGACTCAGAATCTTTCCAAAGCCAATAAGATTTTGTAAACCATCTTCGGAATATTGCATAATGATTTAAAAGCTGTTGAGCTTGTAGAAACAGACGAATATACAATAACAAATTGCCGATATTCTCTAAATACGAAATTGATGAAATTTTGAACAAAACAGAACTTTTCCTGTCGTGATCGCCAATTTATCTTACGTAATACAGTGCAAAACGCTCAGGCATCAAGTAAATGCCGTATGACGTTACAAGTACTGTTGGTTGCCTTTTTAGGGCGGAAATTGCGTTCTCCGGCAAATGGGGAGAAACTGTGTGAAGGCTGAGAATTGTCTCGTTGAAGATCTGTGACAACATCGTGGTGACTGGCACACGTAGAGGTCCAATAAATAGATTTTTCTCCGTCTCACTAGTTGTGCAGCGACAAGATTGGCGTGACTAGGTGACTCTGCTTGTGAAGCACGTCCAGAAGTCAGCGTAGGTGAACAGTCAGTGTGACAGGAGAAACATGTACACGTATTGCGCAGCGGAAATCAAACGTGACTACTGACTAGCATGGTAAATGCACCGTGCTTATATGCTGTTGAAATCGAAAGCTCACACGCCATTGGTTAACGGCAAATTATGCTTGTTTTAATTTGACTCGCGTAAATTAAATTTGAGTTTCATTGAGCAATATGTCGGCGAATTGTTCTTGAGCCGTTACATCACTTTCCTCCCTGAAATAACATTCCTTTCGGCGAGGCTTGATAAGAAATGTAGGGCAGAGTTCGAACCCAGTTAAATAAATGGTTATTATTCTGCCCATAGCTATAAAAATGTGCCGAAAATGCTGGGCTGATGTATGCTTGTTGGTAGCTTCAACAAAGATATGATGCCAAATAAACAAATGTAACTGCTACACAAATTTTTATCTGTAGTGGCCGGTCGTACCGCGTGAGGCAAAATAAAGCAATATACTGTTTGAAAGCCGCAGTGTGAGGATTTCAAGGTAGATTGTCACTGAGGTTGAAACCTGAGCTTGTTGGATCGCCGCCGGTGTGTTTGAATACGACCAAATGAGCTAGTGTGTACTCGACGTTGTGGTCACCGTGCAACTGATGAAGTTGAGATATGCATTGAAAGTGGCAATGATATGAAACCGATAACTACTTAGTGTTGCTACACAAGGCGTTATCTCTAAGTAACTGGTCATAACAAAATAGGCAGTGTGAGCTCAGGTTTGAGCCATACGTTATAATGTGAAATATATACATGAAAATCAAAGGGTAACGACATAAAGTGTGATCATGATCATGCAGAGTTATAAAAAAGCCAAAAGTGACTAATATTTCACTGCTATATAATCACATAAGTGGTTCACGTTTATATGTGGACTGTAAACGAACACCCGGTCGCCCATTCGTAGTGATGATTTGTATTCGGAGATTTCCTTCTCTAAGATAGTTTGCCAACCAAGACAGATGAGCGCTATCTGCCCAGATGCCAGTGGCCAAAGTTTCCTTCAGCAGCCAAAACCTGCCCTTTGCTTCTGGCAAGCTTGCTCTTATGCCGTCAGTACACATCTAACAATAAAAGTTACCGCGCAGTTAGACAAAACTCGAGGCTCCACATGAAACAAAATGATCTCCGTGTCACATTTAGACCCGGCAAGGTTCAAGCTACTATTCCCGTTCAAACTAGCTTCTGCCCGCTGGTCGTCAGGCCAGAATTTCTATGGCTAAGCGATAAGTTGTTCGAAAATGTTGCAAGTTAGAACGAGTGTACCGTGCGATCTTGTTTTCTTGACAAATGGCACACACAGAAACCCATCGTTTAGCGTTCTGCCTGAGCCTGTGACCCCAAAAACGATCTTCAAGAAGTCGAACAGTCTCCTTGCTTCCTGGGTGTAAAATAGAGTGAATTGAATCGAAACATTTTCTCTGAAGGCTGGTCGGCAGAACTGGCTTGTTGGGCTGCGTACCCGTGAAGTAAACAATACGTAAGCCTTCCCAGAGACGACATACGAACTTGGTGGGTTGACGGGTATCTGATCTTTGAATGTGAGTGTCAGCGCTGTTCCGTTTGCAGGAGGGATGGCGTTAGTGCATGGTCTTTGGCAGTCACGGAATTGACTGAGAATGGTGATGGTGAAGGTGGTTTAGTGAGACGTGTGTCCTGGAATATGCGTCTGCAATGAAGTTTTGTTCGCCATTGACATGAAAGATGTCGAATTGCCATTTGCTCAGACGAGACAGCTGTCGTTCCACTCTGGCAGGATACTTGGCGACAGTTGAAGTCGCATTTCGAAGTGCACTAACAAATGGTGCATGATCTGTGAAAACAAAAAATCTGCTGCTGTCAATGATGCTGACAAAATGGCGCACTGCGTCGTGGATGGCGAGGAGTTCTCAACCGAAAGTGTTGTATCTCGTTTCTACTGGTTGAAGAATACGCGAGTAAAAACCGATAGGCTCCCGAACTCCGTCCATCTCTTGTTCGAACGTGGCTCCAATAGCGAACTCAGAATCATCTGACGTCAGTATAAATGGTCGTTGAAAATCTGGATGCATTAGCATTGGTGAATTTTCTAACGCGTTGATGGTAAGTATGTATTAGGTGTAGCGAACCTAGTAACAAATTAGTACAATTGTGACCATAAGGATAAACCAAATGCAGCATGAACGGAAAGTATAATCTCACGCGCATACGTTTCGTGCTTACTGGCGACTCATCAGTAGGAGCCGGTAATACGCCCTTCAACCACTATATATTTTGGTCAAGAATGTGGAATAATAGGACGGTACAATCTCCTAGGCGAATGTGCAAACCTGCAAAAAGAAGCTAGCATCATATAGTCTACGACAATGAGACTTCAATGCTAACTCATACTAAATAATATATATACCGAGTCCGTAAAGGATACTAACACTATGACTTTTGTGTTAGTAAACGTTACCAACATTATTGTACCGAAAAGATACATGGTACTAACACTATGGTTTCCGAGTCGGAACATGGTACCAACATGATGGATATCAATCTATGCTATATTTCACTGACATTGAGAATTACAACTATTTCCGAACACCTGCTACTCCAGTAAATCCATACACTCTGGCCTTGATCGATATCAGTTATCACATTTCGCGGTAAGCATGACATCATTCAATTCAATATATAACAGTTAAATACTATTTGTTGCGGAGAACTAATATATATGCAAGTATGTATTAGGTGTTGCGAACCTAGTAACAAATTAGTTGATGGTAAGTCGAAGTAATTCCTCGTTTTCAAATGAACAAGAAATGATAGAGTTCTTGCTAAGTTTATTTCGATTCCGCTGGTGCCTACACAAAGGATAAAGTTGTCTTTAAAGGCCGGGAAAGAAATTGCAACAGTAGTTTATGACTCCAAAAAACCTTTTGCAACTCGCTTACAGACTTCGGTGAGTTGATATCCCTAATTGAATTTGACTTCGACGGCAAAGGTTGAATACCTTTTAGTGTGATACGATGCCCTAAGAAGCCCACCGGTATTGTTGCAATATGCGTCTTGTCACAGTTAATATCGAGTCCGTGGTTGGATAAGTGTGAGAGTATATTTTGTAAATGCTTGGCATGAGATTCGAAGTCTGGACTGAATACCATTATGTCATCGAGATATGACATACAGTAAGCGGCGTCGTCGCAAGGTATGTTGTCAATGAATCTTTGAAATGTATATGCAGCAAAATTAAGTCCAAAAGGCATGTAAAGATTTTTGAATAGGCCGAATGGAATGATGACCGCAGTCTTTCCAATATCTTCTTGCGCTATCGGGATGTTGTGGTGGGCTTCTCTGAGGTTAATGACTGAGACAAAATTGCTGCCGCTGAGTTTTTTTAAGTAAAGTGTTAATATTGGGAATGGGATATGCATAAAATTTTGTCAATGAATTTAAATTCCGGTAATCTCCGCAGGCTCTGTACGACCCGTTTGATTTGGAAGCAAAGGTCAGTGGTGACGCCCATAAACTCTTCGATGGTCTGATGATTCCCTCTTTTAATAGCCTAGAAAATTCCTCTTGGGCAGCTTTCAGTTTAACAGGGGATACTGGTCACTTCTTGATTGAAATAGGTTGCCCTTCTATGACGATATAGTGCATCGAGTTGGAGACTCGTAGCTCTAACTTCTTAAGATCAAAAAACGACTTTTGTTCTCAAAGAGCTGCTGATATTTCTGCTAAATGATGCACTGGTGTTGGCTGAATGAATTGTAACTCCAAACGTTCGGAGGTAAGTATCCAAAAATAGCTCAAGCCCGGTGAATGGGTCGATGATCTTTTGATTGGCAAGATCAACAACGAGCCGAAATTTCAATAGGAAATCAAGGATTTTATGTTGTGTGAGACCTTGGCGACGATGAAATTGTGATAAAATTCACGCCGTAAACCTTTGTTGAGTGTGCGATGCCGGCAGCCATAAGTAGGAATGGGCTCCACTCTAGCTGTTGCTAGTAAATCGCCTAGCAACATCGCGGCCATTGAATCACCCCTGAGAAGTAGGACTGCTGCACCTGTATCTACGATGACTTCTTCGCAAGTTCTGCAATCAGGAAAATGCAGAATTTCGTTGGGCTGTTCGGCCGGGTCATGCAATCATGTAGGCTGTTCATTGCGACTGACATTGTCAGTTTGGCTGTCTATGTGGCATATTCGGGGAGGACGAAAAGAGTCAATAGGAATGTCAGATTGTAAAGTTATTGCTTCCTTGTGTGGCCGTTGATGCCGTTGATGTGCAGAAAGTACAGTCTTCTACTTTATTCGCCATACGTTTCCCGATCCTGATGCTCAACTGCGCCAGTTGTCTGTGGCCTTTCCCATGAACTGTGTAAATTGGCATTCATGTAGAAATTCTTCTGAACGGCAGAGACAGACCTGACATGAATAAAATAAATTCTGGTGATTATAGCACCAGTTCTTTGGGACATATCTATTAAAACATTGCGAGGATCTAGATCGCGGCCAACTGTTATTTCGTGTTCTGGTTGAAAAAATGGGTCCTGTGTTCACTTGATTTAGCTCGGATTTCCCTATGGCAAATCCTTCTTGAACTTTAGTCATGTTCGCTTTTGCTCTCTCTAGAGAGGTGATTCTATCATCCTGCGGGGAAGGAAAAAATGATGACGAATTTAACTTAGACTACAAAACCCTAAATTCTAACTCGCATCTCTCTGATAAGTCATCTATTGAGAGAAAGAGAGAGTTGGGGAGATATCTGGCGAACAATTTTAGTGACTGGGAAAGATTTTTAGTAAAAACAACCTTAGACTCATGATCAGAAATATTGGTTATATACCAACGTTTCCGTAATTCCCTTAATATATCAAAGGGGTCGGGGTTGGTATGTCTAACTGCGCATATTTTTTTTATATCTGCTCAGGTTCCGTGGGACCCGGCAAGGATTCTACATTAGTTTGGAGGCCCAAAATGGGATTGGGTAGTTTCCTAATGGCCTCAAGCTTCAAATAAATCCGTTGCTGCAATTCTGAAGGTAGTTTAGCGAAAAACTTTGACAGTTTTTGATGACTGTCATAATCTAGAAACGGGGAGAAAGCGAAGTCTATGCCCATGAAGAATAGCTCGCAATATCCATCACAAACAGTGACATCAATATCGAAAATTGGACCTGACATTCTAACAATCTGACGGGATCTTAAAAGCATAAATTTATAAGGAAGAGGAAATTTATAAAAAGACGTGAAACGAAAAGCTTGACAAAATCTGCTTCCACGGTTGAAACTGACGAGATGAACACTGACGAAATCAAAATCTGCTTCTACAGTTGAAACTGATGGGATGATCAGAAAACAGAAGAAATTCGTTCTTTCACAAAATCACTAGTCACAGTTTACTGGTTTCAAACGGTCAAAAACATAATGTGCTGTCACAAAATCCAAAGAAATCAGAGCCAACATTATTCCAAATTGGCACAAAAAATGAAGTGATCACACATGTGAACAGTCATTATAGTTTCGCACAGTTTGTACGTAGGAGAGGAAAAATTTGAATGATAAAATACCTTCCTTCAATTTTTTTTTTACTTCACAACGAAAAATGCCTACAAGACCTCAACTTAAAAAAGATTCACGACCAGGATAAAAAATGTGGTTTGTGCTAACGTCAATTTACTGTATCCCCATGATAATAAAATGAAAGATTTTGTGATATATAACAAGTTTAGAAAACATTACTGTTCTCAGTATCCTATCACGGTCACAAATTTGTAAAACGCCCCGGCTTCAATTAAATGCCGTACGACGTTACAAAGCGGCGAGGTGCCAAGGCAGTTGAAAATTAATACTGTTGGTGGCCCTTATTAGGGCTGTAATTTCGTTCTCCGGCAAATACCGAGAAAGTTAGCTAGTGTAGCTGTGTCTAGAAGTACTCCTAGACACTTGAGATCGGCTCTGGTTGACTGGCTGGTGGTCCTTCTGTTGTGGTGTTTAAATCAGCGGCCATAAACTGTGTGAAGGCTGAGAATTGTCTTGTTGAAGATCTGTGATAACATCATGGTCATTGGCACACAGAGGTCCAATAAATAGATTTTGTTCTGTTTCATTAGTTGTGCAGCGACAAGATTGGCTTTAATAGATGATTCTGCTTGTGAAGCAAGTCCAGAAGTCAGCGTAGGTGGTCAGTCAGTGTGACAGGAGACAGCACGTACACTTAGTACGCAGCGGAAATCAAACTTCATAACTGACGAGCATGGTAAATGCACCCTGCTTATATACTGTTGAAATCTAAAGCTAGCACGCCATTGGTTAACGGCAAATTCTGCTTTTTTTATTCGTCCTGTGTAAATTAAATTTGAATATCATTTACGCAATATATCGGCGAATTGTTCTTGTTCTGTTACAACAGTCTTGCGAAATGTGGGTCCAAGCCAAATTCAATATGATGGCCCTAAAGCAATTCTGTGGACATTTTGGACACATCCGGTGGACACGGTCATCTAGGAGCTTCCTATGTCTGAGCTATAAGACGTGCAGACAGCGAAGTTACGCGGAGTACAATTGGCTTTGTTGTTGGCTATTCATCATGCTGGCCATGCAGCTTCAACAATCTCTCTACAAAAATGCTATGATTACGCTTCAAAAACATTGTGTAAAATATGAATTTAGTTTCAAAGCCTCTCGCTTCTTATAAGCGATAAAAAGTGTGGGTTTGAGACGTTAAACTACGAGAAGATCTTGAAGATATCCACAAATACATATTTTGGTATTTTGACTTGAATCATAATATTACCACACAGATGCGACAGTCTTGGAGTCCTGGCAACATTGTGATATGCACTATATCATATTTGGTACATTTTTTTATTAATCTGTTCAGTTTCTGTTGAAACTAGCAACGATTTTACCTCGGCCTGAAGTGCAATAATGGGATTTGGTAGCTGCCTGCTAGATTAAAATTTAAAAAATAGTCTTTGATGCAACTAGGAATAATGTTTGGCGTAGAATTTATTTATGTAGTCTGAAATGAAACAAAATAAATATGCGCATAATAATTTTTAACCTTTGCCACCTCTAGTAAAAACATCAATATCTGTCACTGGCGCGGACAAAATTAAAAGCTTACTAAAGTTTAAATTAATAAAAACAATTCATTAGAGAAACGCTAAAGGGACCTTAAATAGATAAATTATAAAATGTATTGAGTAAGAACTCTGTAAATTTAAAGTGTCAATAACAGAACGCTTATCATAACTGTCGCTCCTGGCTTAATTCGTTCAATGGTATTGAATTTATTGAATTAAATAGAGTCAACGCAGACTGAAAATTTTACGAAATATGGTTGATTTGTAGAAATATTACGTGATGAAATTGAAAAAATAACCCCACATATAAGGATGCTACAAAGAAATCCTAATGATTACTGTAGAGGAAAATATTTCCTCCGACAAAATTAAAGTGACATTTTGTAGGGGTATTTTTGCGAGGTCGCTATCTAGTTCGTGATTCTATACCCGTCCTGCATATCTATGGTGGCTATTATTACTACCCTAGCACCTAATCAGTCTCTGATCCTTTTCGGATGGTTGATGTGAGAAGGCTGAAAATGGTGTCATACATATATTATACACAATGTTGCAAATAGAAATATAATTTATCGTTAGTCCAAATTGAATATGTGTTGGTCAGCTGCAAAAACAGATTTTTATGCAAAAGTAGGTCTTAAACACCATTCACAGTTAAACTAAATTGTCCGTCTTCTGGACGGCAAAGTTAAAATGATTTATATTTATAAAGAAAATGTTTTGCACACAATCAGTTATTCGCATACAAATGTCTGAATTTAACTGTATTTATGCCATCGATTTAAAATACATGATGATATGAAAAAACTCATCGTTAAAAGTTATCACTAAAAATGAATATATAAACCGCTTAAAGACTTTAATGACAAGAACTCGATTGAAAATACATGATGATATGAATTGAGTCAACGTTAATATTCATCACTAAAATTGAATATGTAAACCGTATAAAGACTTCAATGACAAAAACTCACAAATATTTAGTCCACTGCTTGCCATGGTTTTAACTCATGTCATTATATTAATCCATTATTCTCTGAAATTAAATCCATTGTGTAGATAATCCAACTAAGCGAAATAAATCCGCAGTGACACAATAGTCCACCGCGTGATCCTCGCGGATCGCGCGCGGTTCTGTTTATTTAATATCTTCCAATGGCTTGATTCCATCCTTGTAAATGGTATGTCCAAGAAATTTTACGGTAGAGCAACCAATCCTGCTCTTTTCTGGTTTCACTACTAATCCATAATGTTCCAGCTTAGACAAAACGACGTGCAAGTGCTCCTGGTGTTCCTTCCTAGATTGACTATATATAATGATGTCATCTATATTCACTCTAGCAAATGGACAGTCTTGAAGAACTTCCTCAGTCAGACTCTGGAATGTCTGACTTGCGTTCTTTAAACCAAAAGGCATATATAAGAATTCATGCGAACCTCCTCCAGGGAATCGCATTTGTGTGAGCGGTATTGATTCTGCCTCCATATGTAGTTGATAGTACGCCTTCTGCAGATCTAATGTTGTATATACCTCATACCATATTATATCCCTGAGCAAGGTACTCTGGTTCGGTAGAGGATACGAATCACCTTTCGTTATCGAGTTCAATAGACGATAGTTACCACAAACCCTCCATTGACCTGGTTCAAGTTTGGGAACAGCCACTATTGGAGATGCAAAGTTGGAATTTGAACGCCTACAAATTCCTTCTTCTCTCAACCGCTTAAATTTTTCAATAGCAACCTGCTGCTTATGTTGTGCTAACGGTCGAGCCTTCGGTGAACAGGGTAGTGGTTCCACCTATTCGATTTGGTGTTCTATTTCTGTCTTTAGCCCATTCAACTTAGCATTAAAAGGTAGAAACACGGCCATGTGTTTCTTGATGACAACTGCAAAGTCAACGGCGACGGTGGGTCTGGGTAGTCTCACTGACCTATCTACTGAGGTCCCAGTCTCAGCATAAGTCACTATCCCAGTGCCTTGTCCAATGGTCCTAGATTTGGGATCTAAAGTGAGATTAAAATGGATCAAATGTCCATCCCAATGATGTTATCTTTTATATCAGCGAACAGAAAATTCCACGTAAATGGAAATTTCTGCCCCAATGTCACTTACAACTCTTTAATCCTCTTAACCTCAATTAGAATTACAGTAGCAGGCCATAGTTGATAATCCAATGTGGGGCTATCAATTTCCACCACATCGGATCGAACTATGCTCACCTCTGCACCCGTGTCTATTAAGAAGTTTAACCCAGTAAGTTCATCTGTAATAACGAACTTAGTTTGCTATAACTAGCAACCTCTTTAAGATTACCTTCCAGTCAAAATCTAACAGATTTACTGACTGTATTACCTCGCGCTTCTTCTATCGAAGCTTACGAACCTAACTTCGATGATTTTAGTATGCCTCAAATATGCATACCTTGGAGCCTTGCATACGCAACCCTCCTTACGACTCCTATTAGCGGGGGCTCCACTAGTGTTCCGGCAGCTTTGACCAGGCTACAGGAAGACTACTTCCTTTGCATAGGGGACCACCAAACTTTGGAAACGTGCATCCGTCCTCGTGACACATTCCAAACTCGGCGTATTTGCGATGCGAAATGCACCACTCGCGTGGTCCTTTTACACCCACACGCGATTCGCCTCTCAGATGCTTGGAAGTTGAACATTGACTCCGAGAATTCAGCCTACCTCTGTTTGAACTTTATTTATTTTTTTTATCCAACCCACATCCATGCGGATGGTACTTTATTCATTCTCTACGGTCAAGAGTCTCTCTCAGAGATGTCTGAGTTGCTGCTCCAGGTGTGAATCTGCTGTTACTGCATACACCTTAGGCTCCTTCTGACGATACACTTTGCCCAGCCCTTTGAACTACTTTGGCCACTCTAAATCCATTGAATCAAAGACATCCAAGGTGGCTCTTATTTTATCAGGCAATTCTGCTACAAATATACTGTTTATAACTTCCGCAGATATGTCAAGCCCGATGGATTTTGAAATAAGTCTTTCATAAAATTCAGATGGGAGTTCATTTCCCATCTTTTCCTGACGTAACAAGTCAGTCATCCGTTCAATCCTTTCGCGTTGATATCGTCTATCAAGTTCTTCGATTAGAAGCTCAAATGCATTTGCCGGTTCGTTCTCAGAAACTAATTACCTGAGTCTAAATAGATTCTTTTTTAACGGCTCAGGTAAACACCACCAGGCCGAGGCAAACCTTTCTATAGGGTCGATCATTCTTTTTAGTTTAAAATAAATTTTTGCTTCTTCGACCCATTCAGAATGGTGGTCTGGTCTGTATATATTAAGCTTAACATTGTTATTCATAGAATTGCGGCAAAAGCAGTCATCTACATCACATCTTTCCGCATAAAGGATCCTGGCGCGGTCGCCATTTTTTAGAGGCCCTTTGGTGTCTACCATAAGAGAACTTATGGGATGCCAGGCTCGGATAATCAATATATTACCTGAAGCAAATTTGAAATCCTTCTCAATAATGCGTAATTAGAACGATAAATGAAAGGGGATTACAATAATTAATTAGCAAAGATATGGGAGATGGAACCACGCAGTGTTCCGTTTGTTCAATTCAGCAACTCAGATAAAACTCTTTTTGTAACCCTCAACAAGACAATATGAACAAGAGAAACTTCCAAAAAATTTACAATATTTTTATTTTAAAAACACAACACTGTTTTACAAAACCAGCAATAACATCAAATGTCCAAAATTAAAATGATTTATTTTTATATGAGGAGTTAATTGATGTCCAATAATTAATTTATCCTCCACAATTACAATTAAATTTGCAGTTCAAGAAATCTCAATTAAAACTACTTGAAACTAACAGAGATTGTTGCTAAAATCACAGTTAAGTGAAATATTGTGTAAAACCAGAATTAGACTATGTGACCTTTGTAAAAATTGAACTTCGTAAGGTTGTAACGCGGAGCCGCGTGTTACATACACTCCCCCTCCCCACCCCCGACAATGAGAATTAGTACACCATGAAGGGGGTTAACCTTACAGGAGTGGTTATGGCTCTGACGTAGCGAGTAAACACTGATTTTGGTTTGTCGACACCTATTCTGATTCCTCTATATGTCGCGGCGGCGTGACGGCGTCAGTTGGCTCTGTTGCTGGTGAGATGTCGGGCGTCAGTCCGTGATCAGTAAAATTATCTGAAGGTGGAATAATCGCTTCTTCGCCACATGATAGGTCAATATCGATGAACAGCTGGTCATTTTGCTGTGCTGCTTGTAATTCCTGAGTATTTATAGGTGAAGGACACAGGATTGAGTCACAGAATTCCGCAGGACGGCTCAAGGAGTCTGCAACTACGACGCTGGTCACACCTGCTCTGGTCGCGTCTATAGTGGACGACATCGACTGAGGCTGAATCTGGCCTAACGGTAAGGTTCTCGAGCAGGCTGATGAGGCGCTCATTAATGACATTAGTTCGGGCTGATGATGATGTTGATTGAGGCTCAGACAGTCGTGAAGTAATGCAACCTGGCCCTGGGGCAGATGAGCTGCAGTGGTGCTTCTTCCACCACTTCACGTGACGCGCCGGCAGTACTTCGTCTTGCACTTCAACGGATTCGAGCAGAAACGTGGCCATCCCTTGGAGTGCCGGAGGAAGCTTCTGAATGAATAGTCGCATCAAGATTTCTTTGGGTAGGCTGAATTCAGAGGCTTTCTGCTCCAACTCCTTATATAGCTTGGAAGGCGTGCGGCTACCCAGGGACATCTGGCTCATCAATTTTGTAAGCCTGTCTTCCCGATCTGGTGTCAGACGGTGCTTGACGGCGCGTTGCAGGCTCTGTCATGGCTGCGATCATGTTCCTTCAGTATATTGATGCAGGATATCTTTTAGTCTGCATCTGAAAGACATTGGAATTGTCGCCCAAGCCCTCAAAATTATTGAGCCCTCCTCTGTTATATTGGACAGCTTGGTCAATAAAGTAACATCGTTGACCCAATCGTCAAGGCAGTCTGGATCGCATTGGCATATCTTGTACTGGATCCATGTGGTGGTGCGTATTTTTGCTGGGCTCACTACCGGGCTTCGTGCATTTCCTGAACTGAATGTCATCTTATATGTGTGTGTGCTGTCGAGTATAGATGGCAGTGTTACATCGTCCTCACCCGTCATCGTGTGGCTGACTTCGAGAATTGTGATCTCATTAGGGTGGTTCCCTGTGGTGTGGCTCAGGATTTGATTTCTTGTGTGTTCTCTCTGCTTTACCGCATTCACCCTAACGTAGCATTCATCCGAAGTGCTTGGGCTAGTGGAAGGACTTGCGCCTGATTGATATTCTCAAAGGTTAGATGCTGATTAATTCTTTGTTGGCTGTGAGTTCGATGAAACGAGGCACCATTTATGTAGGATGTTTTGTAGTAAATGTAAAAGGTTCTGCGGGCTAGTTGTCTATTTAGTGAGTGTATGCCCTCATACCTGTACCTAGTAGCTGTTATTACGATCCGCGTTCATGAGTTATCCCTGGCAGTTTCCCGAAGGGTGATGAGAAAGCTCAGTTGGAAATTCACGGTTTTATTGAACACATTGTTACAAAGCAAAGATTAAAATCGTATAAAAGTAGTCACAATAAGGACAATATATAAATCCAAGTTTTATGTTGTCACAATAGTCCACTGTATGCTAGGTTTTGAGTGTTACATCACATAAATCAACTGAACTGTCGGGTTTCGGATAAATGATTGGGAAATACACAAAATATAAACCGATAAAGTCTTATTTGAACTGTTAGTTGTTATGTAAGGAAGGTTAGAGCACACAAAATATATAAATCCTGGCTTTGAGAGTTGAGTCACATAAATCCATTGCATATTACTGGCGTATTACTGTGTAAAACCATAACTAGCCTATGCAGCCTTAAAGAGAACTACATTTGTTAAATTGAACTTCGTTGGGTTGTAACGCGGAACCGCGTGCTACTAATGAACCTGAATAATTTTATGAGATGATGCAGCTAAAGAAACGGGGTTGTCATAACTGATGGATCATTCGAATAACAATAGAACTATGGTGCTCATTAAGCTTAAACGGTTACATAACTGATATCGGAGAGTGGCATTGAATTTAATAGAACTGAACCATTAAAATAATTACGTGTTTGGGCATTATTTAGATCAATTTTTTTGATTCGCCTCTGACCATTTGACAAAGAGTTAAAATTTCAAGTTAAATTAAAACCAATTAATAGTATTTCATGAAATTTATCTTTGTAACGACACAAATTAATGGCCGACATATTGCGTAAATTAAATTCAATTTTATTTACGTTGCACCAATGAGAAAAAAGCGAAACTTGCCGTTTAACCAATAGTGTGCAAGTAGACATGGCATGCTATTTAAGCACGGCAATTTACCATGCAAGTCAGTTGTCGCATTTGCATTCTGCTTTGCGTTACGCGTGTGCGTTCTGTCGGCTGTCAATACCTACGCTGGTGATTTGATAGTTTCACCAACAATTGGCTACATCCGTGACTCATCTTGTTGCGGTACAACCAGCGAGACGAGCCAATTAATTGCAGAACCTGAACGACGTTATCCACATCGTGATTACAATTCTACAATGGGAGCAACAACAACCAGAGTCCACCCAAGGCTCTAGGACATCTTCACACTCTGAATAATTCAGGAGAACGCACGACCAGGCCCTCTTAAGGGCCCCCTATCAGTAACAAATCTCTATTCAGAGCACCTTAACCGAGTTTGTAACGTCGTACGGCATTTACTTGAAGCCGGGGCGTTTACAAAATTGGCGACCGCGCCAGGATATTGATTATTGTTCTGATTTTTTTGGTATAAATAAAATTGACTTCCTTTTTCATTTATTTGGGATAAAAATAGATTAACATTTGCGTTTTCTTTACCCTGATCGTGGTCTTCTGGGAATTTTGTTGGGTATATATTCGTGGATTTGTGTTGAATTTTTTTTGGGATATAATAATAATACATTGGCATCAAAAGATCTCAGTTTATCTTTTCTACTTACAAAACGGTACCGTACGTACTCGACAGTCTCAAATGCGGATTTACGGAAGTAGTTACTGTGACGTGCTTTTGTTCTGCGTTCATTCACCTGTGGAAGCTTTTTGTGGGTAAGCGTTTTGTTAAAGTATATTTATATATTTTCATATTGCTTATAAATTTATGCTTTTAAGATCCCGCAAGATTGTTAGAATGTCAGGTCCAATTTTAGATATTGATGTTCCTGTTTGGATGGAGATAGAGAACTATTCTTTATGCGCGTAGACTCCGCTTTCTCCCCGTTTCCTGATTATGACAGTCATCAAAAACTGTCGAAGGTTTTTGCTAAACTACCTTCTGAATTGCAGCGACGGATTTATCCTAAGCTTGAGGCCATTAGGAAGCTACCTAATCCCATTTTGGGCCTACAAAACGAAGTAGAATCCTTGCTTGGCCCCATCGAAATACTGAGGGAATTTCGGAAACGTTGGTATAAAACCAACATTTATGACCATGAGGCTAAGGTTGTTTTTATTAACAATCTTCCACAAACATTAAAACTCTTTGCCAGACAGCTCCCCAACACTTTCTCTATAGATGACTTATCTGAGAGATATGAGTTAGAATATAGGGTTTTAGAACCCACAGTGAATCCATCATCATTTTCTTCACCCCCGCAAGATAATAGACTCTCCTCTTTAGAGAGGACAGTGGCGAACATGGCTAAAGTTATAGAAGGATTGGCCATTACCAAATCCGAGATAAATCAAGTGAATACTCGACCCAAATTCGTTCCTAATCCCAATTATAACGGTAGGCGGCGATCGAGATCTCCGCAATCCCTCAATAAATATGCCCCAAAGAACTGGTGTTATAACCACCAGAAGTTTTTTATTCATGTTAAGACTGTCTTTGTCGTTCCGAAGAATTTCCGAGTGAGTGTTAATTTCCACAGATGACGGAAAGGACAACAGACCGCAGGCAGAAGGGTGCATCAGTATCGGGAAACGTCTGGCGCAGGAAGTAGAAGACCGTACTTTCTGCACATCAACGGCATCAACGGCGCTACAGGGAAGAAGCCAACTACAATCCGCAATCCCTGTCGACCCTTTTCATCCACGCCAAATTTTTCACATAGAGAACCAAACGGACAACACGGGTCGCAATCACCAGCCTACTTGTTTGCATGACCCGGCCAAACAGCCCAACGAGCTTCTGCACCTTCTTGATTTCAAAACTGGCGAAGAGTTCATCGTTGACACAGGTGCGGCAGTCTCGGTTCTAAAGGGTGATTCAATGGCCGAGATGTCGCTAGGCGTTCTTCTTGCAACAGCTACAGGCGAGCCCATACCAACATATGACTGCCGGTACCGCACACTCAATATAGGTCTACGACGTGAATTTTCCCACAACTTCATCATTGCCAAGGTCTCTCATAATATAATAGGCCTTGATTTCGTTCTAAAATTTCGGCTCATTGTTGATCTTGCTAATCAAACGATCATCGACCACTCCACCGGACTTGAGCAAAGTTTTTGGACACTTGCCTCCGAGCGTTTGGAGTTACAGGTCATTCAACCAACCCCAGTGCATCATTCAACAGAGATATCAGCAGCTCTTCGAAAATACAAATCGCTTTTCGATCTTAACAAGTCAGAGCTACGAGTCTCCAACACGATGCATCATATCGTCACAGAAGGACAACGTATTGCACTCAAGAAGCGACCACTGGCTCCTGCTAAGTTGAAAGCTGCCCAAGAAGAATTCTCAAGGCTTTTGGAAGAAGGAATCATCAGATCATCGAAAAGTTCATGGGCGTCACCACTGCACTTAGTCTCCAAATCAAACGGATCGTACAGAGCCTGTGGAGACTACCGTAAGCTAAATTCAGTGACAAAATCTGATGCATATCCTATTCCAAATATTAACACTTTACTTGAAAAACTCAACGACAGCAATTTCTTCTCAGTGATTGACCTCAGACAAGCCTACCATCACATCCCAGTAGCACCAGAGGATATCGAGAAAACTGCAGTCATCACTCCATTTGGCCTTTTTGAATATCTTTACATGCCTTTTGGACTTAAGTGTGCTACTCAGACATTTCAAAGATTCATAGACAACATACTTCGCGACGACTCTGCTATGTATGTCAATCTCGATGATATGGTATTCAGTCCAGATCTAGAATCTCATGCGAAGCATCTACGAAATGTCCTCTCACGCTTATCCAACCATGGACTCAAGATCAACTGTGACAAGACGCAGATTGCAACTTCATCCGTCGACTTCTTAGGGCATCGTATCACGGCCCACGGTATTCAACCGTTGCCGTCAAAGACGAATTCAATCAAGAATATCAAGTCACCAAGGACTGTTAGCGAATTGCAGAAAATCCTGGGAGTACTAAACTATTATCGCAAGTTCCTTCCGGGCCTTTCAAACAACTTTATCCTTTGTGCAGGCACCTGCGGAACCGAAAAGGACTTAGCAAGAATTCCATCATTGCTCGGTCATCCGAAGACGAGGAATTACTTCGACTTGCCATCAACTCGTTAGCAAATACCACAATGCTAACGCATCTAGATTTTGAAAAGCCATTTCTACTCACGACAGATGCTTCTGAATTCGCTATTGGAGCCACGTTGGAACAAGAGATCAACGGATTTCGGAAGCCTATCAGTTTCTACTCGCGTACTCTCCAACCAGTAGAAACGAGGTACGACATTTTCGGCCATTCACTGTCAACTCCGTGGCACTCAGTGAACCTGCACTAACGCCAACTCTCCTGCGAACTGAACAACGCGAGGACATTCACATTCAAAGATCAATAGCCCGTCACCCAACCAAGTTCATATGCCGTCTGTAGGAAGGCTTACCAATTGTTTATTTCACGGATACGCAGCCCAACAGGCCAGTTCTGCCGACCAGCCTTCAGAGAAACGTTTTCGATTCAATTCACTCAATTTCTCACCCAGGAAGCCAAGCGACTGTCCGACTTCTTACAGAACGTTTCTGGGATCACAGACTTAAGCAGAATGTTAAACGATGGGTCTCAGAGTGTGCTATTTGTCAGAAAAATAAGATCACACGACACACTTGTTCTAAGTTGCAACATTTTCGATCTACTTCTCGCCTAGCCATCATCCACATCGACATAGTTCATCTGATAAAGGTTCAAGGTTTCACTTACCGTCTAACTATGATCGATAGATTTACACGGTGGCCTGCATCATTACCTCTTGGCACCATTTCTGCAGACGAAGTAACTAAAGGTTTTATCTCCGCCTGGATATCCAATTATGGTGTTCCCAATGAGGTCATCACGAACAGAGGCACTTGCTTCTAATCTGATCGTTTCAAAACCACCTTGCGTTACATGGGATGCATCTTACGCCAGACGACTGCCTACCATTTTTTTTTTTTTTTTTTTTTTTTTTTTTTTTTTTTTTTTTTTTTTTTTTTTTTTTTTTTTTTTTTTTTTTTTTTTTTTTTTTTTTTTTTTTTTTTTTTTTTTTTTTTTTTTTTTTTTCAAAGACGAATTCAATCAAGAATATCAAGTCACCAAGGACTGTGAGCGAGTTGCAGAAAATCCTGGGAGTACTAAACTATTATCGCAAGTTCCTTCCGGGCCTTTCAAAACAACTTTATCCTTTGTGCAGGCACCTGCGGAACCGAAAAGGACTTAGCAAGAATTCCATCATTGCTTGGTCATCCGAAGACGAGGAATTACTTCGACTTGCCATCAACTCGTTAGCAAATGCCACAATGCTAACGCATCCAGATTTCGAAAAGCCATTTCTACTCACGACAGATGCTTCTGAATTCGCTATTGGAGCCACGTTGGAACAAGAGATCGACGGAGTTCGGAAGCCTATCAGTTTCTACTCGCGTACTCTCCAACCAGTAGAAACGAGGTACGACACTTTCGGCCGAGAACTTCTCGCCATCCACGACGCAGTGCGCCATTTTATCAGCATCATTGGCAGTAGCAGATTTGTTGTTTTCACAGATCATGCACCACTAGTTAGCGCACTTCGAAACGCAACTTCATCTATCGCCAAGTACCCTGCCAGAGTGGAAAGACAGCTTTCTCGTCTAAGCGAATGGCAATTTGACGTCTTTCACGTCAAGGGCAAACAGAACTTCATTGCAGATGCCCTGTCCAGGCCAGACGTCTCTCTACAACCACCTTCGCCGTCACCATTCACTGTCAACTCCGTGGCACTCAGTGAACCTGCACTAACGCCAACTCTCCTGCGAACTGAACAACGCGGTGACATTCACATTCAAAGATCAATAGCCCGTCACCCAACCAAGTTCATATGCCGTCTGTGGGAAGGCTTACCAATTGTTTACTTCACGGGTACGCAGCCCAACAAGCCAGTTCTGCCGACCAGCCTTCAGAGAAAAGTTTTCGATTCAATTCACTCAATTTCTCACCCAGGAAGCCAAGCGACTGTCCGACTTCTTACAGATCGTTTCTGGGGTCACAGACTTAGGCAGAATGTTAAACGATGGGTCTCAGAGTGTGCTATTTGTCAGAAAAACAAGATCACACGACACACTCGTTCTAAGTTGCAACATTTTCGATCTACTTCTCGCCTAGCCATCGTCCACATCGACATAGTTCATCTGACAAAGGTTCAAGGTTTCAGTTACCTTCTAACTATGATCGATAGATTTACACGGTGGCCTGCGGCATTACCTCTTGGCACCATTTCTGCAGACGAAGTAACTAACGGTTTTATCTCTGCATGGATATCCAATTATGGTGTTCCCAATGAGGTCATCACGGACAGAGGCACTTGCTTCTCATCTGATCGTTTCAAAACCACCTTGCGGTACATGGGATGCATCTTACGCCAGACGACTGCCTACCATCCCCAAGCTAATGGCATGGTAGAGAGAATGCATAGGGAACTCAAAGCTGCTTTAGCATCCTCGTCCATTAATGGCAACTGGGTCGATGCACTACCTTTAGTTCTGCTTGCCATGCGTTCCCGTACTCGTGAATCCATTAAAACATCTGCGTCACAACTCTTGTATGGCATGGATCTACGCCTGCCTAGTCAGCTCCCACGTCTACTACCGGCACAAGATGACCCACAAGACGAAGCTACCCGCCTTCGACTTCATTTCGGTAACATGTCTGAACAGCAGCCGAGACACACGCCTCGTCCAGTCTTCGTTCACCCACAGCTCCACAGCTGCAAGAGAGTACTCGTTCGCAACAATAATGCTGTTGCACCACTACAACCAAAGTATCGCGGTCCTTACCCGATTTTGCTCAGACAACCAAAATACTTCATTATTATGCAAGGCGCTACACCGACATCAGTAAGCATAGACAGGTTGAAACCGTTTATCGAACCGCCTGATCCTGAGAGCGTTCAACCTTCTACACACGTCTCAGGCTCCGTCTGCCCACAATCTCAATATCCTGCTTTGTATAACGCGTAATTGATTTTTTTTAAACATTAAAATTAACTATCAAAAAAAATTTTTCAACCTTACGTTATTTTTCGTATTTGTCTCACGTGGCATAACCAGCTGTTCTTAGCTAACAATTGTGTAGCATTTTTGAACAGTTCTTTGGTATTATGCCATCTCTGAGGCAATGTTCGTGTACATATTTTTATGCAGTTACCTTTGATTTTAATGTATATATTTTTACATTATAATGTATTTCTCACACATGACATCACACTGCTCCATATCATGGTACAGGCCACTTTCAATGCATATCTCAACTTTATCAATTGCACAAAGACCACTCTACAAATGTCATGACCACAACGTCGAGCACTCTAGCTCCTTTGGTCGTATACAAACACATTGACAACGATACAACCTGCTTAGATTTTAACTTAAACCTGGCAAATTCAGAGGCGATTTACCTCGAAATCTTCACGCTGCGGCTCCCAAAACTTACACTGCTCTATTTTGCCTCACGTGGTATGACCGACCACTAGAGCTAACAATTTGTGTAGCAATTCCCAGTGGTTACCTGGCATCATATCATTGTTGAAGCAACCAACAAGCATATTTAAGCCCAGCACTTATAGTTCATCATATTTTTCGAACTCTGTCATGCATTTCTTATCTAGCCTCGCAGAGAGGAATTTTTTTCCCTTTTTTTCAGAGAGGAAAGTGTTGTAACGACACAAATTAATGGCCGACATATTGCGTAAATTAAATTCAATTTTATTTACGTTGCACCAATGAGAAAAAAGCGAAACTTGCCGTTTAACCAATAGTGTACAAGTAGGCATGGCATGCTATTTAAGCACGGCAATTTACCATGCAAGTCAGTTGTGGCATTTGCATTCTGCCTTACGTCACGCGTGTGCGTTCTGTCGGCTGTCAATACCTACGCTGGTGATTTGATAGTTTCACCAACAATTGGCTACATCCGTGACTCATCTTGTTGCGGTATCACCAGCGAGACGAGCCAATTAATTTCAGAACCTGAACGACGTTATCCACATCGTAATTACAACTCAACCACGAGAAAGACAACGTCCAGAGTCCACCCAAGGCTCTAGCACATCTTCACACTCTGAAAAATTCAGGAGAACGCACGACCAGACCCTTGTAAGGGTCCCCCTATCAGTAACAAATTTCTATTCAGAGTACCTTAACCGAGTTTGTAACGTCGTACGGCATTTACCACTAGGAATTGCTACACAAATTGTTAGCTCTATTGGTCGGTCATACTACGTGAGGCAAAATAGAGCAGTGTAAGTTTTGGGAGCCGCAGCGTGAAGATTTCGAGGTAAATCGCCTCTGAATTTGCCAGGTTTAAGTTAAAACCTAAGCAGGTTAAATCTTTGTCAATGTGTTTGTATACGACCAAAGGAGCTAGAGTGCTCGACGTTGTGGTCATGACATTTGTAAAGTGGTCTTTGTGAAATAGATAAAGTTGAGATATGCATTGAAAGTGGCCTGTACCATGATATGAAGTTGATCACTACTTAGTGTTGCTACACGAAAGCGTTAGCTCTAAGTAGCTGATCATAGCAAAATAGGCAGTGTAATGTCATGTGTGAGAAATACATTATAATGTAATAATATATACATTAAAATCAAAGGTAACTGCATAAAATTATGTACACGAACATTGCCTCAGAGATGGCATAATACCAAAGAACTGTTCAAAAATGATACACAATTGTTAGCTAAGAACAGCTGGTTATGCCACGTGAGACAAATACGAAAAATAACGTAAGGTTAAAAAAATTTTGATAGTTAATGTTAATGTTTAAAAAAAATCAATTACGCGTTATACAAATCAGGATATTGAGATTGTGAGCAGACAGAGCCTGAGACGTGTGTAGAAGGTTGAACGCTCTCAGGATCAGGTGGTTCGATAAACGGCTTCAATCTGTCAATGCTTACTGATGTCGGTGTAGCGCCTTGCATAATAATGAAGTATTTTGGTTGTCTGAGCAAAATCGGGTAAGTACCGCGATACTTTGGTTGTAGTGGTGCAACAGCATTATTGTTGCGAACGAGTACTCTCTTGCAGCTGTGGAGCTGTGGGTGAACGAAGACTGGACGAGGCGTATGTCTCGAATGAAATGAAGTGGAAGACGGGTAGCTTCGTCTTGTGGGTCATCTTGTGCCGGTAATAGACGTGGGAGCTGACTAGGCAGGCGTAGATCCATGCCATACAATAATGGTGACGCAGATGTTTTAATGGATTCACGAGTACGGGAACGCAAGAAGTAGTTCGAAATTGTTGCAACTTAGAACGAGTGTGTCATTTGATCTTGTTTTTCTGACAAATAGCACAGTCTGCCTATGTCTGTGATCCCAGAAACGATCTGTAAGAAGTCGGACAGTCGCTTGGCTTCTTGGGTGAGAAATTGAGTGAATTGAATCGAAAACTTTTCTCTGAAGGCTGGTCGGCAGAACTGGCTTGTTGGGATGCGTACCCGTGAAGTAAACAACTGGTAATCCTTCCCACAGACGGCATATGAACTTGGTTGAGTGACGGGCTATTGATCTTTGAATGTGAATATCATCGCTTTGTTCAGTTCGCAGGAGAGTTGGCGTTAGTGCAGGTTCACTGAGTGCCACGGAGTTGACAGTGAATGGTGAAGGCGAAGGTGGTTGTAGAGAGACGTCTGGCCTAGACAGGGCATCTGCAATGAAGTTCTGTTTGTCCTTGACGTGAAAGACGTCAAATTGCCATTCGCTTAGACGAGAAAGCTGTCTTTCCACTCTGGCAGGGTACTTGGCGATAGATGAAGTTGCGTTTCGAAGTGCGCTAACTAGTGGTGCATGATCTGTGAAAACAACAAATCTGCTACTGCCAATGATGCTGATAAAATGGCGCACTGCGTCGTGGATGGCGAGAAGTTCTCGGCCGAAAGTGTCGTACCTCGTTTCTACTGGTTGGAGAGTACGCGAGTAGAAACTGATAGGCTCCCGAACTCCGTCGATCTCTTGTTCCAAAGTGGCTCCAATAGCGAATTCAGAAGCATCTGTCATGAGTAGAAATGGCTTTTCAAAATCTGGATGTGTTAGCATTGTGGCATTTGCTAACGAGTTGATGGAAAGTCGAAGTAATTCCTCGTCTTCGGATGACCAAGCAATGATGGAATTCTTGCTAAGTCCTTTTCGGTTCCGCAGGTGCCTGCACAAAGAATAAAGTTGTTTTGAAAGGGCCGGAAGGAACTTCCGATAATAGTTTAGTACTCCCAGGATTTTCTGCAAATCGCTAACCGTCCTTGGTGACTTGATATTCTTGATTGAGTTCGTCTTTGACGGCAACGGTTGAATATCGTGGGCCGTGATACGATGCCCTAAGAAGTCCACGGATGTAGTTGCAATCTGCGTCATGTCACAGTTGATCTTGAGTCCATGGTTGGATAAGCGTGAGAGGACATTTCGTAGATGCTTCGCATGAGATTCTAGATCTGGACTGAATACCATAATATCATCGAGATATGACATACAATAAGCAGAGTCGTCGCAAAGTATGTTGTCCATGAATCTTTGAAATGTCTGAGTAGCACACTTAAGTCCAAAAGGCATGTAAAGATATTCAAAAAGGCCAAATGGAGTGATGACTGCAGTTTTCTCGATATCCTCTGGTGCTACCGGGATGTGATGGTACGCTTGTCTGAGGTCAATCACTGAGAAGAAATTGCTGCCGTTGAGTTTTTCAAGTAAAGTGTTAATATTTGGAATAGGATATGCATCAGATTTTGTCACTAAATTTAGCTTACGGTAGTCTCCACAGGCTCTGTACGATCCGTTTGATTTAGAGACTAAGTGCAGTGGTGACGCCCATGAACTTTTTGATGGTCTGATGATTCCCTCTTCCAAAAGCCTTGAGAATTCTTCTTGGGCAGCTTTCAGCTTAGCAGGAGCCAGTGGTCGCTTCTTGAGTGCAATAGGTTGTCTTTCTGTGACGATATGATGCATCGTGTTGGAGACTCGTAGCTCTGACTTGTTAAGATCAAAAAGCGATTTGTATTTTCAAAGAGCTGCTGATATCTCTGCTGAATGATGCACTGGGGTTGGCTGAATGACCTGTAACTCCAAACGCTCGGAGGCAAGTGTCCAAAAACTTTGCTCAAGTCCGGTGGAGGGGTCGACGATCTTTTGATTGGCAAGATCAACAATGAGCCGAAATTTCAGAAGAAAATCAAGGCCTATTATATTATGTGAGACCTTGGCAATGATGAAGTTGTGGGAAAATTCACGTCGTAAAACTATGTTTAAAGTGCGGTACCGGCAGCCATATGTTGGTATGGGCTCGCCTGTAGCTGTTGCGAGAAGAATGCCTAGCGACATCTCGGCCATTGAATCACCCTTGAGAACTGAGACTGCCGCACCTGTGTCAACGATGAACTCTTCGCCAGTTTTGAAATCAAGAAGGTGCAGAAGCTCGTTGGGCTGTTTTGCCGGGTCATGCAAACAAGTAGGCTGGTGATTGCGACCGGCGTTGTTCGTTTGGTTCTCTATCTGAAAAATTCGGCGTGGACGAAAAGAGTCGACAGGGATGTCGGATTGTAGTTGGCTTCTTCCCTGTAGCGCCGTTGATGCCGTTGATGAGCAGAAAGTACGGTCTTCTATTTCCTGGGCCATACGTTTCCCGATACTGATGCACCCTTGTGCCTGGCGTCTGTTGTCCTTTCCGTCAGCTGTGGAAATTAGCACTCATTCGGAAATTGTTCGGAACAACAATGACAGACTTGGCATGAATAAAAAAACTTCTGGTGGTTAAAACACCAGTTCTTTGGGGCATATTTATTAAAGGATTGCGGAGATCTCGATCGCCGCCTACCGTTATAATTGGGCTTAGGAATGAATTTGGGTCGAGCATTCACTTGATTTAGCTCGGATTTGGTAATGGCCAATCCTTCTAGAACTTTAGCCATGTTCGCCACTGTCCTCTCTAAAGAGGAGAGTCTATCATCTTGCGGGGGTGAAGAAAAGGATGATGGATTCACTTTGGGTTCCAAAACCCTATATTCTAACTCACATCTCTCAGATAAGTCATCTATAGAGAGAGTGTTGGGGAGCTGTCGGGCAAAGAGTTTTAATGTTTGTGGAAGATTGTTAATAAAAACAACCTTAGCCTCATGGTCAGAAATGTTGGTTTTATACCAACGTTTCCGTAATTCCCTCAGTATTTCGATGGGGCCAAGATTTGGCATGTCTAACTGCGCATATTTGTTTATTATCTGCTCAGTCTCTGTGGGCCCAAGCAAGGATTCTACTTCGTTTTGTAGGCCCAAAATGGGATTAGGTAGCTTCCTAATGACCTCAAGCTTAGGATAAATCCGTCGCTGCAATTCAGAAGGTAGTTTAGCAAAAACCTTCGACAGTTTTTGATGACTGTCATAATCAGGAAACGGGGAGAAAGCGGAGTCTACGCGCATAAAGAATAGTTCACTATCTCCATCCCAAACAGGAACATCAATATCTAAAATTGGAACTGACATTCTAACAATCTTAAGGGATCTTAAAAGCATAAATTTATAAGCAATATGAAAATATATAAATATACTTTAACGAAACGCTTACCCACAAAAAGCTTCCACAGTTGAATGAGCGCAGCACGTCACAGTAACTGCTTCCAAAAATCCGCAATTGAGCCTGTCGAGTACGTACGGTACCGTTTTGTACGTAGAAAAGATGAACAGAGGCCCCGTTAGCCTTTGATGCCAATGTATTATTATATCCCCCAAAAAAATTCAACACAAATCCACGAATATATACCCAACAAAATTCCCAGAAGACCACGATTAGGGTAAAGAAAACGCAAATGTTAATCTATTTTTATCCAAGTCAATTTTATTTATACCAAAAAATCAGAACAATAATCAATATCCTGGCGCGGTCGCCAATTTTATAAACGCCCCGGCTTCAAGTAAATGCCGTACGACGTTACAAACTCGGTTAAGGTGCTCTGAATATAGATATTGTTATGATAGAGGGGCCCTTAACAGGGCTTGGTCGTGCGTTCTCCTGAATTATTCAGAGTGTGAAGATGTCCTAGAGCCTTGGGTGGGCTCTGGTTGTTGTTGCTCCCATTGTAGAGTTGTAATCACGATGTGGATAACGTCGTTCAGGTTCTGCAATTAATTGGCTCGTCTCGCTGGTTGTACCGCAACAAGATGTGTCACGGATGTAGCCAATTGTTGGTGAAACTATCAAATCACCAGCGTAGGTATTGACAGCCGACAGAACGCACACGCGTAACGCAAAGCAGAATGCAAATGCGACAACTGACTTGTATGGTAAATTGCCGTGCTTAAATAGCATGCCATAGTAATATATGTCTACTTGCACACTATTGGTTAAACGGCAAGTTTCGCTTTTTTCTCATTGGTGCAACGTAAATAAAATTTAATTTAATTTACGCAATATGTCGGCCATTAATTTGTGTCGTTTCAATTGCTTAAACAGTTAAATCAATTCTGAAATATTTGCGGTTGCTAAGCCAATATAAAATGAGACGTGTTTCAACTGTTTTTGTCTTCTCTGCATGGTTTTTACATAGTGATCTTTACATATATTCGAAAGGGCAATTACAGCAGCATGAATTAGAACGCACACACAGCCCTTGTTGAGCCATTTCTAATCGGTTTATCTTCGTTGCCGGCGTTGCAGAAGGCTCATAGATAGCTTGGTGGCCATTATCTCTGTAGAGGAAGATATTTCCTCTGGTAAAAATAAATACTTTTTACCTATTTTCAAGTTAATGTTTACAAATTTTGTTACTAATAAAACAGTAATAAACAACGACATTTCATTAAACGAAGGCTACCCAGTTATCACAGTAAACAAATCATTACTAAGTAGAAGTAACCTATAAAAGAATTGTTTCGTTTTCTGTATTTTTTACCTGGCGCGCGTGACCTTCTCTGTTGACTTGCAGCAGCATTTTCGTTTTTCGTTTTAATTTTACAAATATTGTTCCTCACAATATATTCCGGTTAAACGAATTCCAGTCTTTATTCTTGCATATTAGGATCGTTAATGAACAGGAACGTGTAATTTAATAATTCTGTTTTTCGTATCTAATCTCTTTCACGTTTAAATATTCGGGTGAATTGTTGTATAAGATGCACACATTCCTTCAGCTATTACTTGATAAATTAATTATATATTTATGTGTGATTTATATGGATACTAATCTTTAATTTGTGGACACTAATAACATAATACTGGGAGTCGTAGACATGAACTTGATAGATATGGAAGAGGAATCTATCGTATCAGAATCTTATACGTACACTAAGTCTGAAACTGACATGGTGTCTATGGGCCTCTCATCAGCTAATAGCACTGGAGCCTTTACACATCACAAAATTCTACCAGATTGCCCATAATTATATAAAACTTTTACATCAGCATTCTTTAAGTCAGTAGAGGTCAATTAATTTGTTGGAGATTAATTTGTAGGAATTTTGCGGAGTTATTTTCTCCGTACATATGATTGGTATCGGCTGTTGAGATCCGTTTTTATGATCAATCCCCGGCCTTTTCCCGATGGGTGATGTGAGAAAACTAATACGAATGATCACAAATGTATTGTAAATAACGTTGCATGTAAGTTCATAGTTAGTCCAAATTGACCGTGCTCTAGGCGGCAATAAAATGAAATGTTATTAACACAATTGAATGTCTTATACACAAGACACAGTCAAAGAAAATTGTCTGTGCTCTAGACGGCCAAAGGACTAAATACTGTTTGAAAAGCGGAATGTCTTAAGCACAAGTCACAGTTAAACAAAATTGTCCGTGCTCTAGACGGCAGCAAAATGAACACAGTTTACAAAGTTGAATGTCTTACACACAAACAAGTACTCTTTCACAAATGTCTTAATTGTAATGAATATATGTAACCGAATGAAAATACATGATGATATGAATATAGTCACTGGTAAAAGTTGTCACTGATGATAAATGGATTACAACCGTGTAAAAACTTCAATGAAAAAACTTCACAAATAATTAGTTCACTGTTTGCTATGGTTTTAACTTATTTAATTATAATAATCCATTGTACTCTGAAATTCGGATAGGTATAGTTTGATGCGAACAGTAAATCATTTGCACAAACTGAGAGTAATCCAACGAAGAGAAATAAATCCACTATGACACTATAATCCACCGCATGTTCCTTGCGTATTGCGCGCGGGTGTGTATATTTAATAAAAAACCCCTATTTATTACAAATAAAATAGCAGTTCAATAAATCTCAATTTAAACTACTTCAAACTAACAGAGATTGTTTCTAAAATCAAAGTTAAGAGATATATTGTGTCAGAACAGAGTTAGATTATTTAACCTTAAAGAGTACCATATTTGTCAAAATTGAACATCGTTGGGTTGTAACGCGGAGCCGCGTGTTACAAATTAACTCATATAAAAATAAATCAAATTTTATTTTTGGACATTTGATTCTATTGCTGATTTCATAAAACAATGTTTTATTTCTAAAAAATATTGCAATTATGTGGAATTTTATTTTGTACGCATTGTCGAAGAATTTGACTTGACTTTGGGGATTTTATAGTTCAATATTGTTGAGATTTTGAGTTGCGTAATACGTTTTGCTGCGTTGTTCTTGTGTTGTATATTTAAAGGCACACCAATGAATATTTTGTATTGTATTTGAATAGATGTTTTTTAGAAAGAATTTTTATATTATGGAACATTTTGATGTGGCCTTTCTGTTAAAAATATATAATCCAACGCATCAGCCTCTTGGTGTTTTCTTACGTTGGTATTGTTAATGCGTATATGTTGAAGTTAACAAATCGCTTTGTTCAAAGTTACTAAACTAACTTCAAATTTGTTTCATATAAGAATTAACCAATAGCAAATTACTTCTTATCAACAATCATTAACCAGATCTAACCATAGGATTTATAGCAATAAAAATTCGCTATTTAATCTTGAGGTTCAAATCCATGAAGGCTAGCTTATTATTTTAACACCGATAATCTGTATTCCGTAAATATAATGATGGAATTGTGCTTATCACAATTGTGTTATACAATCTCTAGTTTCCGATGCTTTCTTATGTAAAGAATTTATTGAGGTTTAAAGATGTCATTATAGTCTTTTTTTCTTAATACTTCTCGGTTAGCGCCAGGTACCTCGGCTAGTATTTATGTATAGAGAAGATAATAATAATAATAATAATAATAATAATAATAATAATAATAATAATAATACATTTATTTGGCATCAAAGGCCAACTGGCCCAACCATTGAAATAGCAAATCAAGGGTAGGATATGTGGAGGTGAGTGGAATTGTGACTAGCAAAGTATTTAATAGCAGGGGGAGGGGTTGGGGAGGGGAAAAGTTATCATTAACATCAAGATAGTTCAATCTGGTGAAAAATAAATATAAGCGAAGTTCCATTTGACTAGACAAGATCAATTGGAGATAGTCCGTGAAGTATCAGATCTTCAAGGTGAATGTGAGATCGAAAACAAAGATGAAGATGAAAAGATGGCGGCCCGGAGGTAGACGTCGACCGTTGGAGTCCATTGTCGTGACGAATGAATTAATGGATTCGGCAGGATTGAGGCGAGCGAGTCTTGCAAGGATCGCAGGCATCTGTAGAACGTGATTGTGATTAAAAGAAGACCAGGGAGAGTCGAAGTCCGAAGCGAACCGTTGGTGGATCGGTAGGGCTGTTGGGTTTCCGGTCCTCCGCTGAAACAAGAAAGAGAGAAAGTGTTGGATGAGCAAAACGTAGTAGAGTATCCACAACGTGGATATAATGTGGTTAGGAATGGGCTGAGAGGTGGTATTAGTGAATCTAGAAGAAAAGAATAAGACATGAGAGGTAGAGTGGATGATGGCTGCCTGAGGGATTTAACCCTACGAAGTTAGTAAAGAGGATAGCCTGGGGTGAAGTAAATGTTATGGATTGAGAAGGAACCAGTTTCGTTTCCAATCGGTCGTATCACAAAGAAATTTGTTGAAGAAGTACTGATGGGCTGCCTTTTTGAATTCGTGCTGGGGTAGGAGTTTTATGTCTGTGGGGAGAGCGTTGAAGACATTAGTGGCTTTGGAGAAGAGATAGATTTTTTTAAATATGGTGGGGGTATGGTTGGCTTGGATAGAAGAGTTACTAGAACGTGTGGCATAGTGGTGACTGGGGTGGGCAAAATTGGAGAGTGGTAAGCAGGTTGTGATCTTGTGGATAAAAGAAATGACGCGAAGGTGACGGGTGAACCAAAGCGGAAGAAGGTTTGCCAGAAGAAGGCGTTCCCTATAGTTTTGGCATTTCGGGAAGACTCGTTTTAGAAATCTGGAGGATATCTGTTCAATAGTATAGGAGGAGGCGAGGGTTAGAGGACAGTAGAATTCGCTGGCGTAGGAAATGAGGGGCAGAACGTAGACCTTGAATAACGTGAGTTGGAGAGTGGGATTGTTAGTCTTAAAACAGATCAGACGGGCCCATTTGAAGAGTTTGGAGGTAGTGTGTGTAAGGTGTAGGGAGAAGTCTAGGGATTTTGAGAAGTGAATGCCAAGATGTTTGGCCGAATCTATTATTTCTATATCAAGGGGGTAGTTGGCAACCGGGATAGAGCAGAATGGATCAGAGGAGAGTTTCATTATGCGAGTTTTGGTGGGATTTAGTTTGAGGCCGATTCTGCTGAGCTGCGAGTGGAGCGAGGATAGGAGCTCCGATATAAGGGATAAGGAGTTGGATGTTTTGGAGTTGCTGAATACGATAACCATGTCATCCGCATATTTGAACAGTTTGAAAAGGTTGTCATCAACCTGTATGTGCGCGAGCGTAAGGTTGAAGAGAATGGGACCAAGTACGGAGCCCTGGGGAACACCGGATCTGATATGGGCTGGCCTCGAGTGACTACTGCCAACTTTTACTGTCGCATATCGGTTTCGGAGATAGTAACTAATAAGATTGAGTACGTTGCCGCAGATACCGCTTCTCAGTAAGGCGGATTCGATTGCTGAAAATGACAGCGAGTCAAAAGCCTTGGAAATATCCAGGAATAGGAGGGTGCACTGAAGCCCTTTAGAGAAGGAGGAGTAGCAATGATCGAGAACACTAACTAAGTTGGTGGAAGAGGAGCGGCCATTCAGAAAGCCATGTTGATCATCGAGGAGATAGAAGTTTACATGAGACTTAATGGAGGGGTAGATTAGGTTGTATAAGATCCTGTCGAAGATTTTGGTGAAAGAAGGGACGATAGTAATGGGGCGGAGATCTTTAAATGATGAGATCGAAGAAGTGCCATTTTTAGGGATAGGAGAGATCGTCGAATTGAGCCAGTCCGGGGGAAGATAGGTGGTTTCGAGACAATGATTAATAACATCTGCAATCAGAGAGAAGACGTTCCAGCCTAGAAGGGCAATCATACTGACCGAGACACCATATTGATCAAATTGGTGTTTAGATTTAATGTTTTTAATTGCTTGGGCGACGGAAGCCGGAGAGACATGGAACCAGCGTAGGTTCTCGGTGTCTCCGTTGTCTAACATCTCAACAGGTGGATTGGGACTGGAAAAGGAGTCGAGAAGATGAGTCAGATAATCATTGGCGAAGCAGAGGTCGCCTGACTGAGAGAAGTTGATAAACGAGGTTTTAGGCTTTTGCAGCAATTGGTGTTTGATGATGGCGAACTTTGCCCGGGGATTAGGAGCTGAGCGGATGCGTTTTTCGATGTGGAGCGCTTGTTTGTTGATAGCCTGTTTAATGAGCCCATCAATGCGTCTCAGAGCGAGGGCGCGAGCAAGTGACGATGTGCGTAGACGAGAGTTGCGTGCGAGGTTGTCACGTGCCTTAAACAGAGCGTTCAACTTATTCGTCGAGTATACTTGCTGAATAGAGGTGGCGGAGTTATAGTGGGAGGATAGGATGTTATGGACTTCGGAAAAGCACGAGGAGAGATTGTTTGGGAGAAAGAGGTCCCTCCAGTTAACTGTGTCACAGAGTCGGCGGAACTCTTCCCAGTTGGTGAATCGTCTGAAAGATTGGGTGTCTTCTCGAGGGGTGAAGGATAAGAGAGGTAAGAGGAAGGATACCTGACAGTGATCAAGGTTGGGGAAGATTTCCCGAGAGCGAACATCGGTCACCTCGTTATTGGAGAGTACACAATCCAGTTGGTTGTTCCCTCGGGTAGGAAAATGCACGAATTGGTGTAGCAGGTTATCCGCGAAGAGTCGAAGCAGTGGGTGACTTTCGGAAGCTAGATTATGCCAGTTAGTCATGGGGAGGTTGAGATCACCCACAACGACGTACCGATCAGAGTGTAAAGAGAAAAAAGTGGATAGGAGTTGGGCCCCGCGAGTGTCGTCGATGAGTGAGATATTAGGGGGTCTGTAGACAACACAGGTAGATATGCTTTGGTTAAGGATTTGTAGCTGAAACGAGAAAAATTCCAATCCTTGAGAGTTCGATGTCGACAAGCGTTTGGGCATAAGAAGGGATCGGACATAGGCAGCTAGTCCGCCCCCACGACCGACAGTTCTGTCGCTACGAAGGAACGTGTATCCATGAATGAGGAAAAGATCATCACAGTGGATGGAAGGGGACAGCCAAGTCTCAACAAGAACGCATATGTCAATCTCGTTAGAGGACAGAAAGGCTCGTAGTTGATTAATTTTAGGCGTAAGTGACCTGCAGTTGATGAGGATTGCTGAGAGCGCTTTGAGAGAGGGATGGTTAGATCGGGGAGGAGAAGCGTGCGGGGGCTTTCCGCTGGCGGGTGGAGCGAGATCTAGGGCTGATGAGGGTGACAGACCGCTCGTTGACAAGGATAGAGTGGTCAGCGTCGATTTGGATTTCTGTTGTCCCGCGTTTATCAGGTGGGTGAGGCAGTTGTAGGGTTTGAAAGCAAAAGGGGGGCGAGATATCTGGGTTCGAGGGGGCACTCGGAAGGTGCGTTGAGGGGGCGAGCAGGGACGGAGAAAGATCAGGAGCTGGGGCGGAACTGTCCAGGGTGGGGTCGATGATGGATTCAGTAGGGGGAGACGAAGTTGATGGGGCTGGGTCGAAGTTCTGCTTGGCCTTAGTAGACTTACGTTTTTTCGGTTTCTGGGTCAAAGCATCTGTCACAAAGGTAACTTGTCGAGGGGATGTGGACCTGGCGGACGAGTTTGGGAGAGAAGATGCGTTATTAGGAGGCTTAGCGCGGCGTGGTCGGCCACGACGACGTGGTAAAGCTTGAGATAGTGTGGGGGGACTGGTTGCAGTGTAAGGGCTAAAGGTGAGAGGAAGGCCTTCAAATCGGGAAGGTGTGAGTAGGGGTGGACTGGAGGAAGGTGCGTCGCCAAGGAATCCGCCGTGAACTGAACGGCTTTTCTTTGGATTGCTCCAGCCCGGAAAGGCGTGATGAACTGCAGGAGGGGTGGTTTCCGGTGTGTGAGTTTGGGCTTTCTCTAGAGTCCTCTGTAGCAGAGTGTAGTCTCGTTTGAGTTTGACTTGTCCGGATGTTAAGATGGGCGAGTGTAATTTGAGATGACGAACCTCATCGTCAGACAGTCTTTTGTGCGAGGAGAGAATGAAGGCTCGACCCTTTCCCGAGGAGATCTCTTTAAGGTGGCTAAAGTTTTCCCCTATTTGACTGATGAGATCTGAGGCCAGATCGTCCTTTGAGAGTGGGGAGCGCGGAGACCAAAGAAAGAGGTTTCGCTTGTTGTGGTTTCGCAGGGCAACCTCTCTGGCTACCCCATTCAGAAACGCATCCGCTTGACGCAACAAATGGGGTTGAACGGAGGAGACTGAAAGGTTGCCAGTCAGTGCTCCAAGTAATCCTGTGATGTCCGTTATTTGCTGTTGGAGATCAGAAATATTGGAGATAATCTTCTGGGTGAGGAACGGGGAGATGGGGGCTGGCGACGAAAGTTGGTTCATTATGGAGTTAAATAGAAGAGTAGAATTAATGTTGATTACGGTAAAAGAGAGGAAAAGAATGAGTAATGATGAGCGAAAAAGAATAGGTATTAAAATATAGAAATAAACGGAAAAATCGGTTGGGCTAGAAATAGATCCTTGATAACTGAAGGTAGATTCCAAAAAAATGTGTAGGTAGATTCCTGGAGTATCCTGGAGAAGAAATCAGACAAGAACTCCCGAGAATCTGAAAAAAAACAAAATAAAACCCGATATCCTTCGAAAGTATAGAAAAATGTTGAAAACCACAAGCACGCTCTCTCCGGTCGTCAATTAAAAAATAACCATAAAATATTTAGATGTACGAAAATGTACCACGCTCTGGTGCAATAGTAATTACTTTTTCCATAAAATGGAGGCAGTGTATATTGATTTGATCAAAATGATAGAAGCAACATTTAGCTTGCATATTTTATAAAACAGTAAATAATATTAAAAATTACCGATCTTGCACTTATTAATTTATTCAATTTTGTTACTTATGTAGCATGAGGATAAACCTCAAACTATATATATATATATATATATATATATATATATATATATATATATATATATATATATATATTGTGGTTCAAGTGTTAAAATATCATCTTGCACGCAACCGATCTGAGGCATATATAGATAGTGACATTCACAAAAAGTGTTAAAATTGACGTAGCCAAATTGATGCGAATTAGTAGAGCCGTTTTCATCTTATTTGCGGACGAATATACATACATACACACAGACAAATATTTATTTTTTT
Organism: Eudiplozoon nipponicum; assembly: GCA_029291075.1. NCBI lineage: Eukaryota > Metazoa > Platyhelminthes > Monogenea > Mazocraeidea > Diplozoidae > Eudiplozoon > Eudiplozoon nipponicum. Next base: position 190,552 of record JAQBSW010000542.1, read on the forward strand.
TTATAATAAATCTTATTTTAACATTATGGCCAGCTATGAGAATATTGAGGATATAGATCAATTAATTGAAGGACTTACGTAATATAATTTAAGAGAAAGTTCTAAGGGCTTTAGTTGTTCCAAATTTGACGTTCATAACTTATATATGGGTTATCCGAGCCTGGCATCTCCGACACTCCCTAATGATAGTGACCAAGAAGCCTCTACCAAAGATGGTGATCGCGCCTGGATTCATTATGCAGAAAGGTATTCTCTGGATGATGATCGTGTAAGCCGCAATTCTATGGATAGCAATGTAAAAATTGCCATTTACAGACCAGACAACGATTTTGAATGAGTCGACGATACAAAATTTTATATTATATTAAAAAGAATGACCGGCCCTAAAGGTATATTTGCGTCTGCCTGGTGGTCTTTGCCTGAGACTGTGAAAAGAAACCTCTTTAGGCTCAGTAAATTTGTAACGAAGTATGAACCCGTAAATGTATTTGAGCTTCTAGTGGAAGAACTTCATCGACGATATCAAGCCGAGAGGTGGGAGCAGATGTACGACTTATTTTGTCAGGAAAAGATAGGAAATCAACTCCTATCTGAATTTTATGAATGACTTATTTCAAAAATCATCGAAGTTAGGTGCGAAAGCTTTTAAGGGAGATATGCGCAATAGTTCAGTCCGTAAATTTGTTAGATTTCTGCTGGAAGGTAAACTCAAAGAGATTGCTGGTTATAGCATCAATAAATTCGTTATAACAGATGAACTTAGCAGGTTAAACTTCTTAATATACATTGGTGCAGAGGCGAGCATAGTTCGATCCAAAGTGGTGAAAATTGATAGCCCCACATTGGATTATCAACTATAGGCTGCCAATGGAAGTCCAATTTAGATTAAGGGAGTTAAAGAATTGTCAGTGACATTGGGGAAGAAATTGTTATTCACGTTGAATTTTCTTGTCGCTTACATTGAAGATAACATATTTGGGATGGATTCTTGTCCGTTTTAACCAAGCTTTAGATTCCAAATACAAGACCATTAGACAAGGCACTGTGATATTGACTTATGCTGAGACTGGGATCTCAGTAATTAGGTCTGTGAGACTACCCAGACCCGTCGTCGCCGATGACTTTGCGGTTATCATCAAGAAACACATGGCCGTGTTTCTACCTTTTAATGCTAAATTGAATGGGCTAAAGACAGGAATAGAACACCAGATCGAGTTAGTGGAACCACTACCCTATTCACCGAAGGCTAAACCGTAAGCACAACATAAACAACAGGTAGTTATTTAATAATTTAAATGGTAGTGATAGAAGGAATTTGTAGGCGTTCAAATTCCAACTTTGCATCTCCAATAGTGGTAGTTTTCACGCCTGAACCAGATCAATAAATGGTTTGTGGTAATTATCGTCTACTGAATACTGTAACGAAAGGTGATTCGTATCCTCTACCGAACCAGAGTACTTTGCTCAGGGATATAATAGGTTATGAGGGTTATACTACGGTAGATCTACAGAAAGCGTACTATTATGTAACTATGGAAGCAGAATCTATATCACTCACTGCAGTGTGATTACCTGGAGGAGGATCGCATGAATTCTTATGCAAGCGTATTTTATCTGAAAAACTCAAGACAGACATTCCAGCGTCTGACACAGGAGGATCTTCAAGACTGTCCATTTGCTAGTGTGTATATAGAACATCTTTACATGTATTCAATCTAGTAAGGAACACCAGGAGCACTTGGACGCCGTGTTATCTAAGCTGTAACATTATGGGTTTTTAGACAAGCCAGAAAAAGCAAAATGTGTTGCTCTACTGATAAATTTCTTGGACACTCCATTTCCAAGATTGAATTAAACCCTTGTAAGATAAGGTCAATGCAATAAAAATTTTGCCAGACTCCACAACTCTTCGTTAACTGCGTAAATTTTTGAGGTTGATTAGCTATTATCGTCGTTTTATACCAGATTTAGGTAAAATCTAGGGTCGTTAATTCAATATTTTGTTCGTGAACGGAGCAGGATCAAGATGTGCCGACATATTTTATTTAGCCAAGACGACTAGAAGACATTACAGTGGGCCAAAAATCTGTTAAGCCAAGTCATCACATTAGCACATGTGGATTTGACTAAGCTGATAATGCTGGTCATATATGCTTCCGATGTACCCATAGGGGCGGTGTTACATCAGAGAGACAGTGGTATAATCAAGCCGATAGGATTCTTTAGTCGGAAAGTCCAAGATCATGAGAAACAATATGATAGGCTTTGGTAGGAGTTACTAACGGCTTATTCTTCGGTGCTGCATTTTGCGCACGGCCCAGATAGACATCAGTTTACGATATTAACTGATCATAAGCTGTTGATAAGTATCCTAGGGAAAACGAATAGACCTAATTATTCTCGGTGGGTGAATTCACAAATAATCCGACTTGCAAAATTTGATATTATTATTATTTTTATCTCAGGAAAAGGGAATGCGGTGGCGGACATTCTCTTTAGACCAAACATGTCAGATGAAGATATGATCCGTTTGGAGTCACTCATATGCTCTGTTGAATCTTCTAATGATTTTCCCAGAAATTGATGGAAACACAAGTTTTTGATCCTTTAGTAGCTATGTTGGCAAAGAGATCCGCGTATATATGCAAAAAGGTGGGAGATAAGTGATTACTAGGTGAAA